>CM034311.1:3922863-4404277 GCA_019925795.1 Dendrobium chrysotoxum
TTTAATAAATAATTCATTTATATTAAATAAATATAAGTTTTAATTGACTATAAAATGAATAATCATATAGAAAAGTCAAAAAGTCATCATATACATCCAAAATAAGGCAAAACGGCTATCCAACATATAATATAAAAATTGGATAATATTTTGAAAATAATTATAAATTTAATTTAGCTCCAAAGTGGGTTATATAACCTATCAATGTTTACCTACAAAATCCAGGGAATCTAATGAAATAAAAATTAAGCCATTTTTCCATCAACATCATATCATATATAGCAAAATAAAAACTTATGCATATTTTAATGTAATTAAAGATATATTAAATATTCATATAGTAATATGATATAATTTATATAAAATTAATTATATATTAGTAAATATATATGAAACAAACTCAATTCAAAATAAATATAGTTAAAAATTATAACTAAGTAAGCTTATTACTATTAATTATCCTAATTAGCTATCTTTTCATATTTGATAAATTATATATAATCAATGAAGCATATAAAATTAATTTAATTAAAAAATCTTATAGATTACTAATTTAAGCTTATTATCCTTAATTGATAATATGTAAATATTTTTAATAAATATTTAGATTGTGAGTAAATCAAATCATACAAGTAAATATAAATGGACCTCTAAGAAACTCCTACGTTAATATAAAAACCTTCAAGCTATCCATATTGATTCATCTTGAGTTCTTTCAGCTCAAATTTTAATTGAACTTAAGTTGTCCAAAGCACATTCCATATAAGTAATTATCATGCACATCTATCAAACCATTACACTTAAAATACTTAGTATAAAAATTTAAATATCCAAGCATACATCACTAGAATAGGTCATGAGATAGATAATATCAACAATAACTAATCCTTTCATTTAAAATTTGTAATTTTGGTGGGAAAATAAACTTGAAAAGCCATATAGATTCAGGTTTCTCCTATTCTTGTGATTAAATATGGCAAAGAAAATATCATATTATTTGGAGAAATTGAAATGGTATTCTACAATGGATTCAATGATAACAATTAGAGTTTTTTTAAAAAAAAAATATTATTTTCATAATTAAATATAAATAGAAGAGTAACATACTATCTCAAAAGATAGAAATGATGTTCAAGAATAGTATTTAAGGACAAAAATATATTTTTTGAACATTATCATTTTTTATTCAAATATGATAGTGAGAATATCATATCACCATCAAAAGATAAAAGTGATATTCTGCTAGGGGTGTCAAAAATTGACCCGACTCGAAACCCGACCCGAACCCGACCCGAAAAAATCCGGGTTTGCGTCAACCCGTTTATGAAAAGGGTTGGGTCCGGGTTTAGATTTCTGACCCGTTTAAAAAATGGGTTAGGTTCAGGTTGACCCGCGAACACGCGGGTCGACCCGAATTGACCCGAAAACCCTCAGTCACGTCGCTCAGGGTCCGCACGTCAGGCCAGCAGTCTCGTCTGCGTCGGCGCGTCAAGTCTCCATCTCGACTTCTCATCGCTTCAGGTCAGCAATCCAGACTATCTGGTTCTAGTCTCGCGTGGTCCGCGAGGGGTCGGAGCATCCGTCTCTGCCGCAGCAGCGACATCCGACGGGTTTGAGTGACGGCGATGGGTTCGAGCTTCTGCTTCCCGTAGTAGCGACATCCGACTTTCGCTTGTAGCAACGACGTCCGACTTTCGCTTGCCCCAACGACGTCAAATGTCTGACTTCCGCTTGCCCCAACGACGTCGGATGTCCGACTCCCAAGCCCTACGCGTGAGCCGTGTTGACATGACTTAGCAATTATGCCCGCGGGTTGGCGGGTCGGGTCGGGTCAACCTGACAACCCGTGCGGGTCAGGTTTGGGTTAGATTTCCTGACCCATTTAGTTAAACGGGTCGGGTTCGGGTCAACCCGTTTATGCCCGGGTCAATTCGGGTTGGACCCGAACCCGACCCGTTTACCCGGATTGACACCCCTATATTCTGCAAAGGATTTGAATGCAAAATTGAGTTTTAAAAAAGTTTTCATTTCTATAATCAAATAAGATAGTGAGCATATCATATCACCTCGAAAGGTGAAAATGATATTCTACAATGGCATTTGAATATAAAAATAGATTTTAATTAAATATGTCTATGTTCCCAGAGATTTCCCCCTTTCTTATAAAAATAAGTTAGGATTTATTTTAATATGGAGTTACAGGTTTCCCATAATGGCAATCCTTTATGATTAATTACATCTCAAGAGAGGTGAACCTCCTGAGAATACTCTTAAATAAACTAGTGATAGATATTTCTTAGATTTTAACAATTAAGACATGGATGAGAGATTTGAATTTTTCAAAAGGGATTAGATCAATTTTGAGCAGTGTTTTCTAGAATTTAAAGAATGAAGAGTAGGAAGCAGCTAAGATTCTAAAATAACCCAGATGCACTCCATTTTATCCTATATTGGGCTTTAATATTTTAAAGAGAGAATTTTTATGTTCAAGTTGATATTTTATTAGAAATTTGGGATTATATTAAAAAAAAATGAGGAGTTATATTTTAGGTCTTCCTTAAACTTAGATCTACATGGGTTACTATTGAATAGTGGCCCAAACCTATTCTAAGTGAAGCACACAATTGTATGAATTTTAGGACTTATGTTTGCCTGAAGTGGGCTGCCAACTAAACAACCTAATTAATTTAAAACCATGTTATCTATTCTAATGAGAGATGGGTGAGCTATTATTTATGTTTTTAGAGTATAGGGTCGACATATAAGAAAATCCTAAGTGGCCCTACACATATGAGTGGTATTTATGCTTCCAAATTGATGCAATTAAATTTTATTTATTTTAAATTTATTTTTAATACAATATATGCCAGTTGAATGTAAAATTAACATGTTTTAAAGTTTTAAAAAAATGCATTATCATAAGGTGCATAACTTCCCCTGAGATAGAACTACACCTTCATAGGTTAGGTGGTCTACTACTACCCGCAGGTGGGTAAGTGCTTGACAAGGAGAGAAGGATGTATGCATAAGAACTTTGATGAGCTCTGGTTATACATCTTAAAGAGTAGTTATATTAAAATGTTTATTTGGTTATGAGTAAAAAATTTTATTTCCTAAAAGCCTAAAATAATTATGGTGAAAGCACATGCAAGAAAGAAACATATAAAAAATAGACAATTTATTTATGCAATCAATGTAAACAAACATCAACCATAATGTCAACTATCAAATTTCCTTGTGGAAGGTGCCAATTAATTGTAACCCAAGGTCAACTAAAAGTAAACATGGCTAGGCTCCACCAATAATAACCAAGATTTTTCTCCTATGAAATGATGTTAAGTCTTAATATAAGGCGTTCTTATTTCAGTATTCATTTCTTCTTCTTTAACTTAGTTCTCTCTTCGAGCTTTTTTCAATTCATCTTATTTTCTTTCAACTTCTTGTGTATTCATCTTGTAGAGTTTTCAAATGAAAAGAACTCTCCATTAAAGGATATTCTTTTCTCTTTGGATCCCTAATCATTTAACAAAATGCCTTATTTTAAAGACTTTCACAACTCTTATTATTTGCAAAATTATATTTTAAAACCAAAAAGACTTAAAACTCCCTAAATGTTAGTGAAGAAATTTATATATAAAAATTATAAATATAAATCACATCACAATAATCATTTGTTCATTTTTAGCAACCTATAAGCTTGACCATGCTTTTAATGATTAGAGGGCTAAATAATAAAAGGCACCTGCAAAACATTTAATTAGATTTAAACCATGATTTATTTTTAGCCCCTTTTTATAGCCCTGCACAAGCATAGCCATCAATAGAAAATTTGATTAACAATAAACATCTAGATCGCTCCTTACCTAGGGAAATCTAAACATCCATCACACATCATATCACAAGCATCATAACACAAGCATCACATCACGAGCATTAAAAAGCACATCAAACAATAACAACCAGCTTTCATTCATGCATAAATCATTTTTATATCATAAGAAAAATACATGAAAGAATAAAAACCAAGCAAAAAACTAGAGTTGATCATCCTAACAAGCAATCTATAGTGTGTGAAATAGGATGTGTGGTTTGGATATGTCTTAGGTTTATTATTGTTTGAAGTTTTCTATGGATTGAGTTTGATTTATTAAAAGCTAAGGGAAATTTAACTTGAGTTTAAGTTTTAGTGTTTTTGATGTTTTAAGATTTATTTTAAGATAAATTTTAATTATTAAATTGGATTAATGATTAGTTATTAGAGTCTTTTGATTACTCATTAAAACTTTCATTTCAATATATGTTTGTCTTCCTAAAAGGAGTCAAGTAAGGGGTATGAAAGTTTCAAATGCCTAAGTGCTTTATTACTAAATTTTTAATGGTTATTTATGTTGATTTGCAATTGTGTTTCTTAAACCAAGGCTATGAGACTTATTTTACCCTCCTTGGGGCTCAGCTAATAGTCTTGTAAGCCCGAGTTATCAAATAATTAACAGTTTATTTAAGTTTGATTATTGGTTGGTGATTTTTAATTAATTCAATTTATTGATTACTAATTTATAAGATTTGTAATTTAGCATCTGCATCCTGTTAATTCATTATGACATTGTCACAATAGGCACAAGGACCAAAACCTCCTAAGGAAACGTAGCCCCGTAACTTGAGATTTCTATCCTATAAACTTTATTGATAGAGTGGTCTAATTTAAATCATTGAGTTAGTCATTTGCTAAATTTTTGGTAATTTATTGAATTTTTATTATAATTTAATTAAATAATGTTGAGTACTAGAAATTTGACTTTTCAATTTATATGTTGAGCCAAATTTGACTTTTCAATTTATATTAAGTACTAGAAATTACAATTTTTATAAATAATAGACCAAATTATGAGTTCAATCCCTTTAATTTTGTGTCATTTTGAGTTTTTTATAATTAGTTATGATTTTTATAAATTTAACCCTTTGTAATTAATTAATTAATTATTCAATTTAGGAGATTTTTTGTTTTTAATCAAAATCAACTTCAAACCTCTTGAGATCTTCCTCAAATATTACTAATGATTCTTAAAGATGATTATAAGTGTTTGGAATTATTTTGGAATTTTTATTATTATTTAAATTATTTAATTTAATTAATTAATAATTTTTTTTATTTTTAATTACTTTTTATATTTAATAAATTTCAAGGGGTTTTTAAATTTTCTCTATTAAGCATTTAATTTTTAGCAATATGATATTTAATTTATGTTTTTTGGATTTAATTTGAATTAATTATAATTTAAAAAATTCTAGGTTAATTATGTGAGTGTATTTTGGGTTCACTAATTGACAAGGTAAATGAGCTCCAATTCTAGTGAAATTTGAAGCATAGGTTCAAATGAATATATACTTTAAACCCACTAAAATTTAAGCCATGAAAGCTTTCCTAGGTTTCATAATTAATCCCCAAAGTAAATACAACTATATTTTTGGAGATTTAATTAAGACAATCTAGTCATTGGATGGAGTTATAATCATGGTCATCAAACTATTACAATAATGTAAACAAACCATAGGAAAATGAAGGCCTTATTATATGTGCATTTAGAGCAATAAATTTCTAAAATTTTGGGTCAAATTGTGGCCCATAAATTTAAAAATTGAATTCACATAATTTAATTAATCATTAAAGCCCAAGATAATTAGGGTGTGTAGCATACATACCCTTGTTTACCTTATCCAAATTTGAGCTCAATTGGACCACTAGCTAGAGAGTAATTAAAAAAATTATAAAACCTTCAAATCCTAATTACTCTCTACACAATAGTCTATATGAATTTACTTCTAAAATAAAATTGGGCTCAACTGGTTCCAATAAGCCTAAGAAAAATAGATTTATAGTGTTTTTTCAAAGTTTTTGAAATTTTTAAATTTGTTTTTGTCCTAATAGATAATCAACCATAGGTGAAATTATTACCAATGATTGCATAGTCGCTATCACACGTATTAGTCAGGGAACGTACTGTGTTCAAGTGGTTTCTACTTAATTGACTTAGCACGATAGTACTATACAATCTATTTGATCGTACTGTATGATTTGTTTGATTAAACCAAATCATATTGGATGATTTGTTTGATCGAACCAAATCATACTAGATGATCCATTCAGATTCACTCTATTCATGTAAAGAAGAAAAGTGAAGGAAATGGAAGAACCTTCAAATGTTTTTACATAATGATCCAAATGCCATGGAATTTAAACTATAGCTTCCCCACACTCAGACAAAGAGTGGGGAGAGTTTGGAAGCTCTAAAAAGCACTTTTTAGAAAGCTATTTAACTTTGAATATAGAAGCTAGGGTTTGCATTTTGCCTCAATCCAATGGACCTCAACAACTATGCAAGGGCTTATTTTCATCGTTGAAGCTCCAAGAATAATGTCTTTCAAGGCTTGGAGGCTGGAGGAGCTCTAGATTTTGATTTATGATGGAATGAAGGTAGAATAGATGTTTTATCTCTTTTTGCCCTATTTAAGTCCCTCCAATCCACATAAAGAGTTGGGATTCATCAGTCTCCCTCACCAAATGATTTCTAAGTGTCTAAGGTTGTTGGGGGATAATGCTTTTGGCAAGGGAGTTTTGTGCAAAAGGGTTGTATCTTTCCATATGAAGGGACCACAAATGCCACTTTGGATTAAACCAATGGCTAAAATTACTTTTATGAGGGTTTGGGAAGCTTGTAGAGTTGGTTTTACATGAGTTATTATGGAGGGAATTTGAAAATTTTAGTTATGTTGACCATTTTGACGATTTAAAGGTTTTCTATTATTTTTGATTATATTGACTAGTCAACTTAAGCCAAGACACCTAGGATGGAATATTGGGAGTCTCTAGAGGCTATTTATATTAGTTTTGGTGGATTTGGTTACAAAGATATGAAGTTTGAGTTTGTGATGTATGTGATAGGTTTGATAATTTTAGGTGAGTTATACTAATCAACTCGTAATGAATTGACTCGCATATGATTTAGGTTCACTCAAGGCATGAAATTCAGTGATGTAAGTGCAATGGAGTGTTTGATTTGATTATAAGCAATACATTAACCCAAACTGACCTGGTTTGGCCAAATTTGGGTTCGATTGACCAAGTTAATTGATGACTAGATGATAAGTATAAATTAGATATTATTAAATATATTTTATTTTCAATAAAAATGTGTTATTTTAGTTATTTATATATAGAAAAAATTAAAAAATTGGTATAAATTCTATGGAGCTCTTAGCACTGCGGTGTCTGATGATACAACACCGTAGCGCTACCATCAATGCCGCTAGTTCACTTTAGGGTCACCGCGGTGCCATTATTTCAAGCACCGAAGCAACATTAGCCATTTTTATATTTTTTTATAAATAAACATTGTGTTATATTTGTAAGGGAGTTCAGTCACTTATATTATTTTAATACTTTTTAGAGTACTTCTCTAGTTTCCACCTAGAGTAAAATTTAAGGGAGGCTAGGAAGTACAATATACAATCATTTGGAGTGTTTAACTTATGTTTTTTGAAGTAAATCTATAAGTTAAAAGGAGAAGGAGTGTAGAGGAGATATTTTGATCCTTCATGGTGATATCCCTCTATTATATTTTTTATTCTTCCATAAGTTTAATGAAAATGAGTTTACTTATTATTCATTCCATATCTGACTAACTCTCTTATTTTGGATTGATGATATAAAATTGATGTTGAGTACTAATAAAGATATTATATTTATAGGAGGCCAGCATATATCCTTTTCACCCCCTTAAGCTTAACAAAGATCTAAGGATTCATATGCTCTAAACCATATTACCATGAAGAGTCTCATTAGAAAAGATATACAATTTATAGTCATAAATCCAAAATACTTTAATCAAATATTATATCAAATATTTTTACTATTTCATTCAGTGATAGAATGTCCAAAATATCATTTTTATTTCAGTAGGATAATTAATGCAATTGGAGTAATCAATAGTAATTTTTTGCAAGTAAAGCATGCAGAAGTTTCTCATGGGTTTGACATTCTATTCTATCACTTTATTACTTGATACAACATGTGTACTTGTATATATTAAGTGAGGTTTATTATTTTTTATATCAAAAAAATCTAAGCATTATTTAGGGGTGATAAAGTTCTAAATTTTTATACAATTTAAAAGTTCACTCCACAACCCATATCAAGTTTTTGGCACCATTACCAAAGAAGTATTTTGCTTTTTATAAATTTTAACTATAGTGTTGAAATAATTACATAATTAGACTTACTTGTATCTTTTTTTTTTATTTTATTTTATTACTAATTATATATTCATGGTTGTATGCTTTATAAAAAAAATAAACTTTTATTATTTGACACTAAAATAGAAAGAACCCTTTCAAAAATTTGAAATACTAAAAAGTTATTGAAGAAGGTTGAACCTATATTAGATCAAGATAAATCTTGAAATCTTTGGGATTATGTTAACCCATTAGTAGATGGAATTCATTTGAGTATTAATAGACTTACAATCTAAGCTAATAATTTTGAATTAAAACCTTCCATAATTCAAATGGTTCAAACTTCCTAGTTTAGGGGAACTCCTATTGAAAATCCCAATTCACACTTAGCCAATTTCTTAAAAATTTTTGCAAAATTAAAGAATAATGGTGTCAGTGATGATACTATTAGATTTAGATTGTTCCCATTTGTTCTAAATGATAAAGCTAAGATGTAGGCTCTATAACCACTTGGAATGAGTTGGCTCATAAGTTTCTTACTAAGTATTTTTCACCTTAAAAGACTGCTAAACATAGAAATGATATCACTTCTTTTACTCAGTTTATAGGAGAATCAATTTATGATAGTTGGGAGGGATTTAAGGAAATGCTTAGAAAATGCCCTCATTATACTTTACCTGATTGGTTGGTTATTCAAATATTTTATAATGGATTAGTATGATCTCTTAGAGCAATAATAGATGTTGCAGCTAGAGGATCATTAATGTCCAAGCTTTAGAGAAGCATATGAATTATTAGAAGAGATGGCTACTAATAATTTCTAGTGGCTTACAAAGGGTAAACCTTAAGAGAGTAATAGGAGTATATGAATCTAATTTATTTTCAATTTTGACTACACAAGTAGCAGCAAATTTTTAAAAGTTGAGCACAATATGAGAAATGTAGAATTCAAAACTAAATTATCTATATAATTAGAGGATAAAAGTTAATTAAAAATAATAATGTGTAAGGGATTAAAAATATTAATTTGATTGAAAGATAAAATAATCCTTACTCTAATACATATATTCTAGGTTGGAGGAACCATCCAAATTTTAATTGGTCAAATAATGTTACTGGGAACAATCAATAAAATTCTAATTAAAATAATCAATGAGTAAATTGAAATCATCCTCAGCAAATAATTATTAATTCTAGACCTACATATAACCAAGGATTTACTCAAAACAATCAATTTGGAAGTAAAAAAATCACTATTAGAAGATGTAGTGATGTAGTTAGGAACTCAATTGCAAAATCAAGTTGCTTCTATTAAAAATTTGGAAATCCAATTAAGTCAACATGTAATTTCAGTCAGTAGTAGACATCTTGGATCATTGCCTAGCAATACTGAAGTTAACCCAAAGAAAAAAAAGATCCAAGTGATAATCATTTGAGGATTGGTAATAATGTACCCTAGTCAAATTAATAAATATAGGCAACTCTAGCTGAAGACTATAAACTTAACACTATATGGGTGGCAACCCAAATTTATGTTTAGAGTGATATGCTATTTATTTGAATTTACTTTAGTCATGTTGCATATGTTATTTTTATCATGTTTTGCATTTCATTTTACTTTAATAATTAAAGTTATAATTAAAATTTAGTAAATAAAAATTAGCAAAAATTTAATTGAGCATCGTAGTGCTTAGTGATTAAATGTCGCAGTGCTACTCTCCCAAGTGCTGCTACTTTGAAAATAAGCGCTACAATATTAAATATATGGAAATGCTCATTTTGAACCATCATTTGTTTGGTTAATTAAGAGTTACAACACTGATTATTTTAGTGCCACAACGCTTAATCATTTAATTCAAAAGCATGGTTCTGCCAAGTCAATAAGAAGATGTATGATTATAATTTTAATTATGAAACTTTAGTAAGCCTTGCAACACTGGTAAATGACATTGCGACACCACTTGCACTTCATTATTATTTCATTAATGACACTATGATGTTTATTGACAAAAATGTCGCTGTACTTATACATGTCAACCACCATAGTAGTAACCAGTTCTCAAGCAATGCTTCAATTTATAAAAAGTAGTACCACTAGGCCACGAGGCCTGGACCCCTGCAGCATTTTCATTTTGAACATTTTATCTTTTTGTTTGTAGACTGAGCATTGTGGCACCATTTCCTGCAATGTTGTAGCGCTCAACGAAGTTATAAAATTGGTGGTTTTGTTTTTCATTTCATTCATAGCATAACTATTCTTTCAAACTCTTCTCCTTCTTAATCCACTCTAGCTTAATGGTCCCAAAGATGTTTGGAAAGAAGAGGGCTTCTTCTTTTTATGATAAGAGTAGATTCATATCTGCTGATGCCAAATCCAAATTTGCCAATTTAGTTATGACTAAACAACTAATTCTAGAGAACACATAGCCACCAAATCATGCAAATCATTGTAAATAGAGGTTGGGAGCATTTATGTGAAGAGCCTTTTGTATAATTGTTAATGTGGTCAGAGTTTTTTTTTGCAAATGGGAAGAAGGCTGCAAGAAATAGATGTTATGTTAGGGGTAAGTGGGTACCTTTTAACTTTATAGCTATAAACAAAATTTACAAACTTAGGGACTTTGAATTTGATGAATATACAGCTTTTATTTGGACACCCATAGATCCTCAGGATATTCTAAATATATTGTATGGTCCCAATATTGGTGTAAACTAGAATAAGAGAGAAAATAAAGTTATCAATTTCTCTACCACCTACCTGGCCCAAACCTCCAAGACCAGGCACTATTTCATCTCAGCCCATTTACTATCAAGTAGAAACATTAGTGAAGTTACCCATGATTGTGCCCTTTTAAACTATGAAATTCAAATGGGGGTATTCTATTGATGTAAGGAAACCTATTTATTCCTCTCTCATGTAAATCTTTAGGGGAACCACTTCTGTTGGACTAGGGCACCCTTCTCTAGTTTATGATTTATGCATAGTCATGGGTGTAAGGGGGATCAAATTGAAGAATAATTATTCCCCATTATAGCCTTTACTAAAAAAAAAATTTGGGCTTCAAAAAAGCTGAAAGAGAAGACGAAGAAGGAGACATCAATGAACCTAGGGTGTTTGAGATGCTCAATTACAGCTGCAAGAATACTAGTCCTCCTAAGACTCTAGGGGAACAGGTAGCTAAACTTAGAGGGAAGATAGCAAAGGTGACACGATTTTTTGAGGATTCAAAAGATTGATATTTTGAGACGAGAATGAGGATGGATCACAATATGGATCATTAAGAAAAGCATTATAAATACACTTCCAACTTTACTGATGCACTTATAGTTTCCATCTGGCCCATCCTATGATCCTTTTGGGTGGCAACCTTCTGAGAGAGGCAATGATGATGATGAGGAGGAGAAAGAAGACCCAAACTCAATTTGTTAGGAGTTATTCTTAGCTTGGAGAGAGAGAGAGAGAGAGAGAGAGAGAGAGAGAGAGAGAGAGATAGAGAGAGAGAGAGAGAGAGAGAGATTATACTACTTTTGTTTTATAATATATTTTTATTTTTATTTCTATTTCATTTCTTTTCTTGGGGGAGATCCCGGAAACATGATGTTGTGATAATGTTGTTTTAGTTTGATGATTAGTTGTGGCTTTCATAGCCACTGAAGGTGTGATGGTGCTTGTAGCACTAGTTATCTTTGTGTTGTAGTAAATTATTTTGTATCACATATTTTATTCTTTTCTATCATTTATATGAAAACATGCGTTAGTTATTAATGTTTATGTGTATTATTATTTATATTTTATTAAATTCCCTTTATGCTTACATTTTTTACATTGTCTTTCATTTATTTATCTGCATTCTGATTACATAATTAACCTTAATAAAAATGATACTTAAAACTTATATAAAATTAGATTAATAATAAAATCCTAGAACATAGTTTAAAAGAATATTGCTTTATACTTTATGTTGCAATCCAGGATCCCGAGCACTTCATTTTGATAATGACAAATAATAATTACTGAATTAATATGCTATTCTTTTCAAATTATAAATATTTATTCTTGTCTATAAGCACTAACATCTTAGGTAAGATACAAACAGTTCAAGACTGCTGGAGACTCAAGACTGGGTAGAATAGGATGTACAAAATCTTATATTTTTATTTTCTTTTATTTTTCTTTTCTTGAGTCTGCCACAAAAGTATGTATGTAAAAGGAGTGATCATGCACACACACACAGGGGAAATTTTTTTTTAAGAAGGAAATTTTTTTTAAAACATATCGTACTGTATGACTTTAAATCGTACTGTACGATAGGTCATTAAAACTCAGACTAACTGCTAAATTTTGTATGATTAGTATTGTAAACTAATCATATTGTACGATTATTATCATACTGTATGATTAGTTTCTTTTCACAAACCCTAATGCCAGAATAACTTTGGTAAGATTTAATTTTAATTTTCTGAACTAATCGTACTGTACGATCACAATCGTACTGTACGATTATTTGAAATATTGTTAAAATTAACTCTAGTAATCAGGAAATTAAATCTTGGTTTCATAATTACATTTATTCATATTGTACGATGTCAATCATACTGTATGATGAATAGAGATGATTTTGGATCGTCCTGTCGATCGTACCAAATGAAACTATGATTTATTAAACTGATCATCCCAGACGATATTTATATCATACGAGATGATGGATTGAAATGAACTAATCATACGGTACGAATGGTACAGTGTGGGATGATGGACAGAGATGAATTTCATTCGTCCCATAGATCATCCTATACGAACAGTTGAAAATAAACTGATCGTCCAGTACGATCTCTGGATCGTACTGTACGATGTTTATAAAATTTGTGAACTGTTTGTCTGCATTCGTATTGAACGAATCTATTTTTGAACTGATCATACTGTATGAACAAAAACATCAAATTGGAATATTTAGGGTTTTCTGGAGCCTGATTTAAAAGAACTTTTTAATTTTTAATGAGTTATTATTGAGGCCATGTTAGACAGAAGAAGGAACTCTTGAGGGGGAGCTTTTGGAGAGATCCAAGGTTTTTGAGAGGAAGGAGAAGGTGAGCTTGAGCGTGAGGGAGAAGGAGTGTGAGGGGATCACACGGTTACTCTGAGCTAGCTGCATGCTTATTCCTCCTGTGGCTTTGGTGAGTCTCTAGAACGCTCTCCAGGAAGAGAGGCTTCAAGGTTGACATCCTCAAAGGTACTCTGCCGTCTCCAGGAGGGAGAAAAAGGAGAAGGTCTGCTGCTATCACCGGGAGGGTGACATAGCGTTTGGTACTCCGCCACACTGGGGAAGGTGAAAGTGAGTCTTGTAAAGGCTTCTCCACCTTACTGTGGGAGCAAAAGGAGAGTCAACTTTTATTAGTACAAATCCCGAAGTGGAGGACTATGGGGAGTGGACGTCAGTCAAGTGACCGAACCACTATAAAAATCTATGGTGTGCTTTTTCTATTTTTACCGCACTTTACTTTTCATGCATTTATTTATTGTTTTAAATTGCTTGGTGAAAAATCTGATTTTGATCTCGTATTGTGAAATTTGTAATTGTGTCACCAATATCGTAGTTGTCAATGAATTACTAGCTTCCGCATTCTACTTGTTAAGTTGTTATTTTAAAAATACAGAAAAAATTAGAACTCCTATTTAGGTTTAAATTTTTAAAATACCAATTTAACCCCCCTCTTGGCACATCTCATACTTTTAAGTGGTATCAGAGTGAGGTTTCAAATATAATTTGGTAGCCCTCTCAACAGTTGAAGCAGAATATATAGCGGTGGGAAGCTATGTTACTCAAGTTCTATAATTAAAACAACAGCTTTTAGATCTTAGACTACCCATAGGAATCATCCCAATAATGTGCGATAACACTAGTGCAATTTGCATATCTAAAAATCTAATTTAGTACTCACAAACAAAGCATATAGACATCTGACATCACTTCATAAGAGATTATGTAGCTAAGGGAGATATTGAATTACACCATATTGCTACTGAAGATCTACTGGCTGATATTTTCACAAAACCACTAGCATATGACACATTTAGTACATTGAGAATAAAATTAGGTGTCACCGATATTCATGCTTGATTAAAAAAAATATGTATTTGTGTATTTTCTGTCTGTTTATTGTTTTATTTTTAAAATAAAAAAAATAAAAAAAAGGTTTCCTGATCCTCTCACACTCATCTTGCTAATACCCAATCTTGGTTTCCAGTTCTAATCATACTGTATGATTACATATCATACTGTATGATACCTACTAATACACCAATCACAGCCTTCAATTCTTTCAACAGTCCAGATATGTCTGAAATTATATCCATCGTACTGTATGAACTACCCATTGTACGGTACGATACACATTATTGATCATCGTACTGTACGAACCACCCATCGTATTGTACGATACACGTGTCAATTTGGATTGGGATGAATTTAAACTCGGCTGGTATGAAAATTATTGCGGTTCATACCGTACGAACACTCATTCATATTATTTGATCGATTTAGTCAAAAGTCATTCAGATGACTCCTCGGGATGAATGACCTCTCACTCATATTCGTCCAGTACGATTCTGATCGTACTGTATGATTTGACTCACTTTTTTGAAAAGTCATCCAGACGAAGTAACTCACCTGATCGTACTGTACGATCCTATATCATACTATACGATAGTGATGAAATTCTATAAATTGAAGGGATTTCATTCTCCATTTCACTTAACTCTTTCAACTCCTTGCTCCCTTCAAACACTTTTTACTCTATGGCTGGTGGAAGCAAGCGAGGCCGACTGATCGAGGGGAGCTCCTCCTCCTCTCGTCTGGTCCACGACCGCTTTCTCTCAGCAGTTGATGAAAAAGCCTACAAAAAATTCAAAGAGGCCAAAATTACTCCTTCATGCATGCTTAATCATGCCACACTCAATTTTGAGGTGATGAATCTCTTTGCCTCTATGACTCTTCAATTCCCCCTTACCCTAGCTTTTCAATTTTATTCTGAACTCCTCTACAAATTCTTAGCAAACCTTAAGATCGACTTAGAATGCACAACCCTTACTTTCTATTTCTGCAAGAAAAACATCGTCATCACTAAAGACGATATCGCTGAGCATATTGGCCTATCCACTGATGGACCTTGTCCCCAATCTCTCCTCACAAATAATTTCTATTGGTCATCTATCAACATGCTCCTTAGGAATGTTGCCATCAATTCCCACCTACCTCTTGTCCAAAGCCTAAATCAAAATGCCCGTGTTATCCAGCATGTTCTTCGCATATCAATTATACCCAAAGCTGGAGATCGCATCCACATTACCCCGTTGTTGTCAGTAGTGACATATTTAATCATGTCAGCCATAAAATTTGATGAAGCTCAAATGATTTTAGATTATATTCATGCCTTGGCTGCTCTCCGCTATCCCAGTGCCTGATAAAAATAATATCTTGCTCTAGGACACATCATTGGATACATCCTAGAGGCCAAATACCAAATTCACTATCCTCTCCCTCCGAATAATCTTCCAATCTTATATACAGACTCCTCTTTTCGTATTCTATTCCATTGGGGGGCTGCGCAAGCTGATCCCAATTTTGGTGAAGAAGAGGCTGCTGCTCCTAGCGAAGCACCTCCACCACCACCAATATAACCACCTGGCCTTCCACACCCTGCCTACCCTCCTGATGACATTATTCAATGACTTGATCATTTGGAAATGAGACTGAACTCCCACATTGATCAACAACGCCAACAGCATGAAATTGACATGAAATGGTTTGGGGAACGCTTCACCTCAATAGATCACCAGTTTGCGTCCCTCCATCAGTATTTTCAAGTGGTTCCACCACCTCCACCACCACCTTCGGATCAGGATCCTGATTTTTAAATGCTTTAGTTTGTTGTATTTCCTTCTATTAGTTTCTTATGTTTGTAATTCTTGCTTTTATACTATTATGTGTTGTTCTTCTCTTTTTGCTGATGTCAAAAGGGGGAGAAGTTTTTGTAATGTTATATTCTTCAATTTAGTGCTATTTGTCGTTCCTATTATGTTCTGTTATTTTTATTCTTTTTTATTTTAAATTTTAAAAAACATAAAACAATAAATATAAAAAGAATTTTGAACATCCTCCGATATTTTAAAATATATCATCCTAGTGAGGGGGAGGTAAGGAAGAAATAACATCTACTGTGGGTATCATATAATATTATTTGACACCATCAAAAAGGGGAAGATTATTGCAATCCAGGATCTCGAGCACTTGATTTTGATGATGACAAATAATAATTAATGAATTAATATATTTTTCTTTTCAAATTATAAATGTTTATTCTTGTTTGTGAGCACTAACATTTCAGGTAAGATACAAACAGTTCAAGACTACTGGAGACTTAAGACTGGGTAGAATAGGATGTACAAAATCTTATATTTTTATTTTCTTTTATTTTTCTTTTCTTTAGTCTGCCACAAAAGTATATATGTAAAAGGAGTGACCATGCACACACACAGGGGGATTTTTTTTTAAAGAAGGAAATTTTTTTTAAAACATATCGTACTGTACGACTTTAAATCATACTGTACGATAGGTCATTAATACTCAGGCTAATGGCTAAATTCTATATGATTAGTATTGTAAACTAATCATATTGTATGATTAGTTTCTTTTCACAAACCCTAGCCGCCAGAATAACTTTGGTGAGATTTCATTGTGATTTTTTGAACTAATCGTACTGTACGATTATTTGAAATCTTGCCAAAATTAACTCCCATAATCAGGCAATTAAAGCTTGGTTTCATAATTGCATTTGATCATACTATATGATGTCAATCGTATTATATTATGAATAGAGATGATTTTAGATCATCCTGTCGATCATACTAGAAGAAACCATAATTTATTAAACTGATTATCCCGGACGATATTTATATCATACCGGACGATGGACTGAAATGAACTAATCATACGGTACGAATGGTACAGTGTGGGATGATGGACAAAAATGAATTTCATTCATCCGATAGATTGTCCCGTACGAACAGTTGAAAATAAACTGATCGTCCAGTACGATCTCTAGATCGTACTATATGATGTTCGTAAAATTTGTGAACTGTTCAACTGTATTCGTACTGAATGAATTTGTTTTTAAACTGATCGTACTGTACGATATTATATCATAATGTATGAATAGAAACATCAAATTGGAAGTTTTAGGGTTTTTTGGAGCCTGATTTAAACGAACTTTTTAATTTTCAATGAGTTATTGTTGAGGCCGTGTTAGACAGAAGAAGGAACTCTTGAGGGGGAGCTTTTGGAGAGATCCAAAGTTTTTTAGAGGAAGGAGAAGGTGAGCTTGAGCATGAGGGAGAAGGAGTGTAAGGGGATCACACAGTTGCTTCGAGCTACCTGCACGCTTGCTCCTCCTATGGCTTTGGTGAGTCTCTAGAAGGCTCTCTAGGAAGAGAGGCTTCAAGATCGACATCCTCAAAGGTACTCTACCGTCTCCAGGAGTGAGAAAAAGGAGAAGGTCCGCTACCGTCACTGGGAGGGTGACATAGCACTTGGTACTCCGCCACAACGGGGAAGGTGAAAGTGAGTCTTGTAAAGGCTTCTCCGCCTTGCTGTGGGAGCAAAAGGAGAGTCAAATTTTATTAGTGCAAATCCCAGAGTGGAGGACTCCGGGGAGTGGACGTAGGTCAAGTGACTGAACCACTATAAAAATCTCTGGTGTGCTTTTTCTATTTTTACCGCACTTTACTTTTCATGCATTTATTTATTGTTTTAAATTGCTTGGTGGAAAATCTTATTTTGATCTCGTATTGTGAAATTTGTAATTGTGTCACAAATATCATAGTTGTAAACGAATTACTAGCTTCCGCATTCTACTTGTTAAGTTGTTATTTTAAAAATACAAAAAAAATTAGAACTCCTATTTAGGTTTAAATTTTTAAAATACCAATTCACCCCCCCCTCTTGGCGCATCTCGTACTTTCACTTTATAGAATATAAAAACTAACTACTACCTAACTAAGATCATTTAAATTATTGAAATAATTTGGATTTATAAGTTATACCTTTATATATTAACCTTTGAAATAAAGATGAATAATTAAGGTTAGAGCATAGATATTGTTAGATTAAAATTGAAAATCATTAGCCAACCAAATTTGGGATTAGTAAACCTATTAAATTCTTACATTAAACTTATTAAGATTGTAATAAAATTTTAAGCAAAACTAATATTCAAAATCATTAGCTATGTACTTGCAAAAGTAAATAAGAAAAAGATGTTCAAAAGAGTTCTAAATAGAAAAAAATAAAAGAAGAAAAAGAAAGAGTACATTAAAAAACTGGTATCAATTAAAAAGTTTAGAATTTGACTGCAACCTTATACTTAAATTCACAAAGTATAAGATAGGAGAGCTAATATATATAATGATGAACTTATGAAAATTTAATTTTAACTATAAACAAATCTAATCTTTAAGCTAAATTATTCACTTGAAAATTTTAAAAATCAATAATTAAATCTCAAATATGTATATTCAAATTAAGCAATAATAAGAATGACTGGTTAGAATAATTATTAGTATTTTTCTAAACTAAAATTATAACCTTGTTAATTTCTATTATTTTTAGACTGTGATATATTATGTTATATTTTAGTAATATTAAATTATAAATTTTTATTTTGGTTATTTAATTAATCAAAATTATAGATTTCTTTATTTGCTTGAGGAAAAGCAAAAATTTAAGCTTGAAAGAATTTGATAAATGTAAATTACAAATTATTTAATGTGTTTTATTTCTAGTAAAAATATATTATTTTAGTTATTTATGAGAAAAAAAACTCACCAATTGGAAAAAAGTTTTAAGGAGCTCTTAGCACCGCAACGTCTAATGATACAATGCCACAGCACTGCCAATAGTACCATTGGGGTGCTCAGATTCTGACAAGCTGACACCGAGTTATCTTTTTACAAGTGCTATGACGATAACACAGGCACCGCTGCATCATTATCAGCACTGTGGCATCAAAAAGTAAGCATGGCAACATTGGATTCTCTATTTTTAAATACACTGCACCACAATTTATCATGCCTTAGTGCCATTTTTACACTTTGGGTGCCACAACTCTCCAATGTCAATAGCACCACAACATTAAAGTTGTAAATTCCTAGAGACACATTATATTAGGGAAGAGACATGGCTGTTCACTAAGTTATCAATCCACCTCAGCAAGCACCACGATGGTGCAAAAGCTTTAGCACCAAGGCTCTCACTTCAGGGGTGCCACAGAGCCACAATTACAAGCATCACAGTCCTACTTACTATTTTTATATTTTTTTATAAATAGATATTATGTTATGTTTGTAGGGGAGTTCAATCACTTATGTAATTTCAATACTATTTAAAGTATTTCTCTAATTCCCTCTTAGAATAAATTCTAAGAGAGGCTAGAAAGTATAAGATAAAAAAAAATTAAAGTGTTTAGCCTATGTTTCTAGAAGCAACTCTATAAGTTAAAAGGAGGAGTGTAGAGGAGATACTTTGATCCTTCCTGGTGATATCACTCTCTTATATTTTTCATTCTTTCATGAGTTTAATGAAAATGAGTTTGCTTGTTATTCATTCCATGCTAGCTAACTCTCTCATTTTTTATTGATGATATAAAATAGATATTGAGTATTAATGAAGACTCTTATTCTATAAATTATTAAAAGATATTTTTAATATTATCTCACTCTTTATTTAATACACATAGTAGCTATATGTGTAGTTAAAACGTAATGTGATACATAGCCTTGATGGAGGAATGTAAGAATAACCAAGAATATTGAGATAGGGTATTTTGCATGCCTAAAAATAAGATGTAAAATATTATAGGTTCTTAAGGAGATATTATAACTATAGGAGGTCAGTAGATATCCTTTTTACCCCTATAAGCTCAATAGAGATCTAAGGATATATATACTCTGAATCATATACTATGAAGAGTCTCATTAGGAAAGATATGCAATTTATAGTCATTAATCTAAAACACTTTAATTAAATATTGTATTAAATATTTTTACTATTTTATTCAATGATAGAATATCCAAAGATATCATTTTTATTTCAATATGATAATTACTATAATTAGAGTAAACAATAGTAGTTTGCTACAAGTAAAGCATACTTCCTCATAGGTTTGATACTCTACTTTATCACTTTTTACTTGATTCAGCATGTATACTTACATATATTAGGTGGGATTTATTATTATTTATATCAAAGAATATCTAAGCATTATTTAGGATTGATAGAGCTTTTTTATAATTCAAACATTCACTCCATAGCCCCCATAAATAGACTAGGATAACCAATCATGTTCAATACATGAGGAGCTGTATTTAAGGAGATTTGGTGAAGATTGAATGTAAATTAGAATTTGATATTGGGTAAATTAAGTACTTGATCAATTTGGCTAGTTTGGGCTAGCTCGATAACCAATCATAATAGATTTGATATATGAAGCTCCAAATGATAAGATTTGAATAGTGATTGAAGTCCCGGAGTCAATGCACTGAAAGGAGCAGTGCATTATGTCATTTGATTATAATTTTGGAGTTGATGTGACTTTTGGTCATCCATAATTAACCAAGGGTCCAATGAGGTTCCAATTAATATAAATATGAGCACAAACATGTTTGATGATTTTGGAAAGGATTCCAAGGGCATTTTCTCCAATATGTTATGTCAAGTGGCATGGCTATAAATATTTGAAGATTTTATAGCCTTTGAAAGTGTATTTGGTTTTGGGGGTTAGAGAGCTTAGAATGCTTTCAAATTGGTATGATTGACACTAGGGACATGCCTAATTAATATGCAACTAACCAATCATAATTTTGAGATTATTTAATAGAATTTTGAATCATTTGAAAATTCCCCTAAAATAAGGAAAAGTCCAAGAGATGTTGGGTTTGATTTTCAATTTTGAACTTTGGATTTAGGATTTTGATTTAGAATTTTGACCTCATATAGAAAATGAGGTCAATAAATTTTGGATAACTTAAATTCATAAAAGTCATTTAAGCACTTTACTACTTATAAAGATATATTGGGTTTTAGGATTAATGCAAATTAACTCATTAGATTAATCCTAAATCACCTAAAAAATAAGTAATTAGGGGATTATAAAACCTTTAATAAATTATAGATAAGTATAATGAGGGGATGCAATAAATAAGTGTTACAAATTTGGGCCTAAGTCTTGTGATTTTGATTATAATAAACATTATTGTATTGTTTACTATGCTATTTGAATTTATTACATATCTGTTTTGCCCTGCTCACTAACATTTCAGGATCACAACTCACTTGTAACCTCGATCAACTCAAGACTGGGTAGTCTAAGAATAAAGTCTATATTTTTTAATCTTTTTATATTTTTTACCTTTTTTGAGTAGAATATGTATTATGGTGGATCCTAGAACTAAGTAATCTTGCACACACACACTCAAGGGAGTGAGTTGGCAAGTTATTTTTTTTATTTTTTGAACTAATCATATAGTATGATTATATCGTATTGGATGATCTGTTAACCAGAAAATTCTAATTAACGCACCTCTATTAGTCAAGATTAATTAAAGTATCATACCATATAATTCATATCGTATAGGATGATTGTTTAGAATCATCAAAATAGCCACCAATCATAATTTAGGTATTATTTTAAAATTCAAATTTTTGTCTAATCATATTGTATGATATTCATCATTCTGTACGATATATGATAATCATGCCTAAATTGATCCTCTAATTAGGGAAACAATTATGGTTAATTTATTCGATCGAATTATACAAGAGGATTTAACTGATCGTACTGTACGACCTGATTCTTATATGGGATGATAATTAATCGTCGCCCATTGAACTGAATGATTATTCATGTTGTTTGTACTAATCATACTGGATGATCAGTTCACCTCCTTAAATTGATCGTACAGGGTCTGTCTCCTCATACAATACTAATAGGAGTATTTTAAACTAATTGTACTGTATGATCTTGGATCGTGTTGGATGATGAGAGCTGCCAGATTAAAATTTAGCAGTTTTTTTAGAGGCTCTCTATTTAAGCTCTCCCATTATCTTATTTTGAAGACTTTTGGCTGCTAAGTATTTTTTTGTTAGGTAGCAAAGAGGTGTTTAGGAGAACTTTGAGAGAGAGAAGAAAGGGAGAGTTCTTTTTGTGAGGGAGAGTTGTGAGGGATTCATAAGGTTACTCCAACCAAGGTTCATCCCCATCTTATTCAAGCTTTTACCTTGATCCTTTGGAGGCTCCGAGTAGACATTATGCAGTAACAGTCCTAGGTTCTCTGCCTTCTCCAAGAGGAAGAAAAAGGATTCTAGGTTCTTTGCCTTCACTAGGAGGGTGAAAAAGGATTTTAGGTTCTTTTCCTTCTCTAGGAGGGAGAAAAAGATTCAAGGATCTCTGCCTTCACTAGGAGGGTGAAAAAGGATTCTAGGTTCTCTGCCTTCACCGGGTTGGTGAAAAAGATTTTATAAGTGCTTCTCCACCTTATTATAGAGATAAAAGGAGACACTACTTTTAGTGTAATGCTTAGAAAGGAGATTTCTAGGGAGTGGACGTAGGTCAGGTTTGACTGAACCACTATAAATTTTTTGTGTGTTTTGTTCTTATTATTTTGCACTTTTATTTTTCTATGATTTATTGTGTGGTTAACAAACTCTAATTTTTTATTATTGTAAAGTTAATCTGCTTCTATATTAGAGGATTAAGTTGTTTGTTTTTTAGATATTAAAAGGCTACAAAAAGATTTTCTATTTGTTTAAATTTTTTAAAAATAACCAATTCACCCCTTATTGGTTAGCGTTGGGCTTGTTCTTTGAGGTTTAACAATCTTCCTGAACTTTCAAATGGTATCAGAGCGGGATTCAAAAACTAAGTTTTAGAAAACATTTAAAAAATGATCCATGGCTACTTTTGGTAATCATAATACCATGAAAGGGTTTTTAATCACACGACCACCTTTATTTGATAATATTCCTTTTAATTTTTAGAAAATATGTATGTCTACTTTCTTATAATCTAATCTATAGATTATTGCATGTTGATGTTAGTTCAGGAAGGATACTCTATGCCTCCTTATTTTGTAAAAGATATTAAAATTGAACTACCTTTTTCTGAATGGAGCATAGAGAATAAAGATTTAGCCCAATTAAATATAAAATGTTTAAACTGCTTTTTCTATGCATTAAAATCTAAAGACTACATGTGTGTATCTACTTGCACTACTTGTAAAGAAATTTAGGATAAACTCTGTATAACTTATGAAGGAACAAATAAAGTAAAACAATCTAGGTTGAACATTATGCTCTAAAATTATGAACTATTTCGCATGAAACCTAGTGAATCTATTTTTGAAATATATACTAGGTTTACTTAAATTGTCACTTCCCTATATGAATTAGGTAGAGAACTCACAAATTTTGATAAAGTTAACAAGATTGTGTTGTCAACCTAGTTCTTATGATACCAAAATAACTGCGATTACTAAATCCAAGGATCTGAATGTTTATTTAATTGATAACTTACTTGGATCACTCATTGCTTACGAGCAAGGAGTGAGTTAAAGATAAATTAATGCAGGTGAGAAAAGAAAAGAGAAAACTATAGTCTTAAAGGTTGATGATTTTGATAGTGATAATTCTATTCCTGAAGATGATGATGACATTATGCTGATGACAAGGCAATTTAAAAGCTTTCTAAGGAAAAAACAAAAGCATAATCAATAATGGAATAAAGGTAAACCTAATAAAAATTCCCAGGCTTTTTCTGATGTCATCTGTTTTGAATGCAGGAATTTAGGGCACATGAAGATTGATTGCCCAAATCTTAAAGCTCACCCAATCAAGGAATAGGGTAAAAAAAATGCCAAATTCAAGAAGAGTAAGCAATGGACTCAGATGGCTTTTTGGACAGACTTCACTTCAGACTTCTCTGAGATAGAAGCTGAAGAGGAGGTAACCAACTATGCTTAATGACAGATAACCATCTTGATCATTCTGATCAGAAGGAGGTATGTGAGCTTTCTTATGATGAATTATTTGAGGTTTATAAAAAAATCCATAATGCTTATAGAAAGCTCAAGAAAATGTATGCAAGCCTTAATTTTTAATTTTCACTTTTGAAAAAAGTGCATAAATGTCGTAGGATAATAACCATATGATCTTATTTGATGAATTTGATGCATTAAAAAAGAAGCATCTTGATTTAACTGTTGAACATGATTCCTTGAAGGTATCTTATGTTGATTTAGAAAATTTAGTTAAAGAATTAAAAGCATGTTTAGATGAAGTTGATGATAGGGAGCATGCATTAAAAATTGGTAATTCAATTCTTGAAAGTACAAATAAATTTTTGCAAGTGAAAGTAACTGCTTTTAAAGAAAATAAACCATTACCTACACTTTTAGAATTTCACAAATTATCATCACAACATGCATCATTTAAACCAAGGAAGAGGCACCATAACCCGCATAGATTAGTGAATCCATTCTCAAGAGTTAGGTGCTTTTCTTGTGGCATGCTAGGACATATCTCTCACACTTGCGCTATCCATCATAGAAAACTTTTAGTATGGAGGCCAAAATTGCACAAATTACAGCATAACATGCAAACACATCATCCTTCAATCCATAAGGTGGAACCCAAACTTATTTGGGATCCTAGATCTAATCATTGATGATTATGTAGATTTGCTCTCATAAAAGGCCATATGACTAGAGATATAAAGAAATTCATCACGCTGGAGGCTAGGGCAGGGGCAAGGTAACACATGGAGATAACACCACTTGGAAGGTGGTTGGATCAGGTATAATTGACAACTTAAAAAATTTTATGATTGAAAATGTTTTATTGGTAGATGGCTTAATATATAATTATTATAAATCTGGATATAGGTACTGTGATTTTGATGATAATAAATAATATTTCCTTTATATTGCTATCACTACATATTTATTTTTGGCTGCCTTACCTACTAACTTTTTTAGGTCCACAAAGCTCACTTACAAGCCAGCTCAAGATTGGGTAGATTAGGACTGAGTCAGTCTGTAAGTTGAATTCCAATACAATTTTACCTTTTCTTGTGTCAAATGTATTATGATGGATCCTAAAGCTAAGTAACCTTGCACACACACACACTCATGGGTGTTGCAAATCTGGTTTTGATGATGACAAATATGTTTCCAGTGTGTTTTGTTTGGCTAATCTGTTTCAGGCACAAAAGACCACGAGCCACTCAAGCCAACTCAAGATCGGGTCCAAGTGTGTCAAATGTATGATTTTTCCTTTTATTGAGTCAATTGTAATGTAACTGATTCCCTAGCTAAGTAACCTTGCACACACACACTCAGGGGGAGAGCTTGAGCGAATTAGAGTTTCTGTTCATTTTTTATTCAGATCATCCTGGACGATTTCCATATCGTCCTGTACGATCCAGCCAAAATAGAAACCCTAATTAGGGCGACTAAGTTAAGAGGGTCTGATTAAGCAGATCATCCTGGATGATCTACGGATCGTACGGGATGATATGCCCAAATCAGAAATTCTCAGCCGCCAGATCAAGTTAGGCAAGTTCTTATTTTTAGATACTTGGTCTGATCATCCCGGACAATACGTGTATCATCCCGGATAATTCAGTATAATCATGCCTAATTTAATCTGGTAATTAAGGAAAGCAATTTATTTTGGTTGATACGATCATATCATCCTGGATGATCGCAGTATCGTCCCGGACGATCTTGATCGTTTAGTGCATTTAAGCTGTACATCCAGAACTATGTACAGGATGATTTGGGGCCTTTTTGAACTAATCGTCCAGGACGATGTCCCCATCATCCTGGATGATCAAGTCATTTTTTGGTCGTCCAGCACAGATTTCTCTAGACGACCCGAACTGTCTTCCGGACAATTTTCCTTGATTTGCATTAATCGTCCCAGACGATCGCAGGATCGTACGGGACGATATGAACAATTTTTTCTACTGATCGTCCAGAAGAGCCAGATCGTCCAGGCTGAAACAGCTGAATTTGAACTGATCGTACAGGACGATCTACCGATCGTCCTGGATGATCTTGGCTGACCAGTTGAGATTTAGGGCAAACTTTAAGCCCTCCTATAAAAGAATTTTTTTTAAAAACTAGAAAAATCTTTTGCTGCCTTCCTTCCCTAAAAAACCCTAGAGAGAGAGAGAGTTGGGAGAAAGAGAGAAGATCTTGTGAGGGGGAGTTAGTGAGGGATTCACTAAGGTTGCTCCAAGCACGGATCAGAGTCGTCTTCTCCGCTCATCGTCTTTCGTCTAGTCGGTGTTCATCGTTGGAGGATCGTTCGCAAGAAGATCCGGGTTCTCTGCCCGCTTCAGGTGGAAGCAAAAGGAGTTCGAAGGTTCTCTGCCTGCTTCAGTAGGAAGCGAAAGGAGGTCGGGTTCTCTGCCTCACCGTGTGGTGAAAAGGAGGTGTTTGTACAGGCTTCTCCGCCTTACTGTGGGAGCAAAAGGAGAGACACTTTTTGTTTAGTGCAGTACCCGGAGGGGAGGCTCCAGGGAGTGGACGTAGGTCAAGTTGACCGAACCACTATAAAATCTGGTTTGCTTTTCTGATTCAGTTCTGCACTTTATTTTTCTGATATTAACTGCTTGGGTGAATATCTGTGGTTGATCTTTTCGTTCTTGTTTATGTATTTTCGCTGCTACGTATCGAAAAGATTTTCATTGTTATCGTGAAATTCTTAAATAACCAATTCACCCCCCCTCTTGGTTAGCCTCGGGACTAGTTCACTAGGGCTTAACATCCCTATCGAACTTTCAAGTGGTATCAGAGAGGGATTCAAAATTTAGGTTTAAAAACTTTTGAATTTGATCCATGGCTAACTGTAATAATCGTAATACTACTGAAGGATATTCTATTACAAGACCACCATTGTTTGATAATATTCCCTTTGATTTTTGGAAAACACGCATGTCTACTTTTCTGCAATTTATTGATTATCGCATATGGATGTTAGTTAAGGACAAATAAGAACCACCTTTGAGACTGATTAATAATGTGAAAACTGAATTGCCTTTTGCTGATTGGACGTTTGATGATCGTGATTTAGCCCAGTTAAATACAAAATGCTTGAACTGTTTCTTTTGTGCTTTAAAATCTGAAGACTATATGTGTGTTTCTACTTGTACAACGGGAAAGAAAATCTGGGATAGATTATGTATAACATACGAAGGTACAACTGAAGTCAAACAGTCTAGGTTAAACATCTTGTTACATGATTATGAATTTTTTCACATGAAACCTAGTGAGACTATTTTAGAAATGTACACAAGGTTCACTTAGATAGTTACCTCTTTGCATGCTCTAGGTAGAGAACTTACTAACTATGAAAGAGTGAACAAAATTCTTAGATGTTTGCCTGCTTCTTATGATGCTAAGATTATTGCTATTACTGAATCTAAAGATTTAAATACTTACTCTATTGACAGCTTACTTGGATCACTCATTTCTTACGAGCAAGGGGTGAACCAAAGGCAACTTGATGCAGGTGAACGCAAGAAAGAGAAGACAGTGGCACTAAAGGCCAAAGATTCAGATGCTAGAACTTTCGGGTCTGATAGCGATGATGTTGCCTTAATCACAAGGTAATTCAAAAGCTTTCTAAGGAAGAAACATAAGAACTATCAGAAGTGGAACAAGGGTAAGTCCAATAAAAATTTTAAGGGTTCATCTGAATCTGTTTGTTTTGAATGCAGGAAGCCTGGACACATTAAGGCTGATTGTCCAACACTTAAAGCTCACCCAAGCAAGGAGAAGGGTGAGGAGAAACCAAAGTTCAAAAAGGACAAGAAGCGGATTCAGAAGGCGTTCTGGGCAGACTCTACATCCGACTCTTCTGAGACTGAAGCTGAAGAGGAGGAAACAAACTTATGTCTGATGGCTGATGATCACCCTGGTCAGTCAGACCAGGAAGAGGTATGTGAGCTTACCTACGATCAATTATTTAAAGTCTCTGAAAGAATTCATACATCGTATAGGAAGCTTAAGAAAACTCATGCTAGTTTGAAATTAGATTACTTAACTTTGCAAAAAGAGCATGATTTTGTAGTTAAAGACCATTCCATACTTGATTCCAATCACTTGTCTTTGCTTGATGAATTCGATGAGTTGAATAAAAAATATTCTGATTTAGTTTCTGAGCATGATTCATTGAAAACTACGCATGTGGACTTAGAAAGAGCTGTTAAAGAGTTAGATATAATGGCATGTGAAGTAGAAAGTAGCAATGGAACCTTAAAATTTGAAATTGCAAGTTTAAAGAAAGAAAATGAGTTTTTGAAAGTGAAAATCAGTGCTTTTGAAAAGAACAAAACACCTCCTACTTTTGAATAGTTTTATGCACCGCCACCTTTTGAAAAATCTGTTGTAAGTTCTTCAAAGCATATAGATTAGTTAACCCTTTTCCCGGTGTTAGATGTTTTTCATGTGGCATGTTAGGACATATTTCCCACACCTGCACTGTTCACCATAGTACACATTGGGTGTGGAAACCCAAACTGCCTGTTTCACAGCACAACACGCATGCATTGCATTCTTCTTTTCATAAGAAGGAACCCAAACCTGTTTGGGTTCCTAAGACTGACGTTTGATACTTTTGTAGGTATGCTCTCACACAAGACCTCGTGAGAGCATGTGGTACCTGGATAGCGGATGTTCTAGACATATGACTGGAGATGCAAATCAGTTCATTTCGCTGGAGGCCAGAGCTGGAGGCAAGGTTACACTTGGAGATAACACCACCAGGAAGGTGGTAGGCACAGGTATAATTGGTGATTCAAAGAATTTTATGATTGATAATGTTTTGCTTGTAGATGGACTGAAACACAACTTGCTGAGCATCAGTCAACTCTGTGACAAGGGATACAGCATCAAATTTCTGCCCACTGGCTGCATTTTAAGCTTAAATGATGAAGTTGTTTTGCAGGGGCAAAGGATCAACAATGTCTATAAACTGGATGTAAGTAGTATTAAATCTGATAATTCAATTTGCTTAAAAACTGCTGCTGATGAGTCTTGGCTATGGCATAGGAGATTGTGTCATGCCAGTATGAAAACCCTTAGGAGAGTCACCCAAAAGGACTTAGTTAGAGGTGTGCCTAAGCTTAAGTTCACTAAGGATCACCTGTGTGATGCCTGTCAGTTGGGGAAGCAAGTCCAGTCATCTTTTCACTCTGTTAAGGACATTAGCACCTCTAGACCTTTAGAAGTTCTTCACATAGACCTCTTTGGACCCATTAGCACTGCCAGCTTAGGGGGGAGAGTCTATGGTTTTGTGATTATAGATGATTATTCGAGGTTCACTTGGGTTAAGTTTTTGTCACATAAATATGAGTCATTTGATGAGTTTAAATCCTTCTCTACTTGGATTCAGAAGAAGTTAGAATGTGAGATTATTACCATCCATAGTGATCACGGAGGGGAGTTTGAAAATGAAAGATTTGGAAGTTTTTGTGAGAATCATGGGATTAGTCACAATTTTTCAGCTCCTAGGACCCCTCAGCAGAACAGGGTAGCTGAAAGGAAGAACAGGACCTTAGTGGAAGCCGCTAGAGCCATGCTTGCCGAGTATTCACTTCCAAAATACTTTTGGGCTGAAGCGGTGAACACTGCCTGTTATGTGCTGAATAGGGTGAATGTGAGAGTCAAACTGAACAAGACACCTTATGAGATCATTAAGGGTAGAACTCCAAATCTGTCCCACCTCCATGTCTTTGGCTGTAAGGTTTTTATTCTGAACAACGGAAAGTCACCCTTAGGAAAATTTGACCCCAAATCTGATGAAGGAGTGTTCTTAGGATATTCAAGTGTGGGGAAATCCTTTAGGGTGTTTAATAGGAGGACTTTGGTGGTGGAAGAAACAACCCATGTAGCCTTTGATGAATATGATCCTAAGGAGTCTAGATCTGAAGTAGAAGATGAAGAGATTATTGAGGTTACCCAAGGAGTTGGAAATACAAATTTGGAGGAAAGGGTAGAACCTCAAACCGAGTTGCCTAGAGATTGGAGATATTCTTCGAGTCATCCTAAAGAACTGATCTTAGGAAACCCTTCTGAAGGTGTTAGGACTAGGCATGGACTTAGGAAGGAAGTAAACCATTCTGCCTTTATCTCAATGACTGAACCCACCAACATCAATCAAGCCTTGTCGGATGAATTTTGGATTTTAGCTATGCAGGAAGAATTGAATCAATTTGTAAGGAATGATGTTTGGGAGTTAGTAGAAAGACCTAAAAATCAAAGTATTGTGGGAACCAAGTGGGTCTTTAAGAATAAGATGAATGATTCTGGTGTGGTGGTGAGAAATAAGGCAAGATTGGTGGCTAAGGGGTATAATCAGATAGAAGGGATTGATTTTGAGGAGACTTTTGCCCCTGTAGCTAGATTGGAAGCCATTAGAGTGCTACTAGCCTTTGCCTGTTATAAGGGATTTAAGCTGTTTCAAATGGATGTTAAGAGTGCCTTTTTAAATGGGGTTATTAAAGAAGATGTTTTTGTAGAACAACCCCCAGGTTTTGAGAGTTCCCAATATCCAAGTCATGTCTATAAATTAAAAAAGGCCTTATATGGATTGAAACAGGCACCCAGAGCTTGGTATGAGAGGCTTAGCACATTCCTGTTAGAAAGAGAGTTTGTTAAGGGGAGCGTAGACACCACCCTTTTTCTGAGGAGATTAGGAGATGACTTACTCATTGTCCAGATCTATGTTGATGATATAATTTTTGGATCTTCTGATAAATATTTATGTGAAGAGTTTTCTAAAACAATGAGTAAGGAGTTTGAGATGAGTATGATGGGAGAATTATCCTACTTTTTGGGGTTTAGCATAAGGCAAACGGATGATGGAACCTTTCTCAATCAATCAAAATACACTAAGGATATTTTGAAGAAATATGAAATGGACAAAGCCAAGCCAATCAATACTCCCATGCCCTCCTCAGTTCAGTTAGATAAGGATTCAAATGGAAAATCTGTTGATCAGAAGAAGTATAGAGGGATAATAGGTTCACTGCTTTACCTGACTGCTAGCCGACCTGATATCATGTTTAGTGTTTGTCTTTGTGCTAGGTTTCAGGCTGATCCTAAAGAGTCCCACCTGATTGCTGTTAAGAGAATTCTTAGATATCTTTTAGGAACCCCAAACCTAGGAATTTGGTACCCTAGGCATAGCACCTCTTTTGAGATCATTGGATATTCTGATTCTGATTTTACGGGGTGTAGGGTAGATAGGAAGAGTACTTCTGGGACTTGTCAATTCATAGGACAGTCGTTAGTCTCTTGGTCCAGTAGAAAATAGAACTCAGTTGCACTTTCCACTGCTGAAGCTGAGTACATTGCCTTAGGGAGTTGTGTGGCCCAAGTTCTTTGGTTGAAGCAACAAGTCTTGGATTTAGGAGTACCTGTTGGCACAATTTCTATTATGTGTGATAATACTAGTGTCATCTGTATCTCTAAGAATCCAATCCAATATTTTAGGACCAAACATATTGATATTAGGCATCACTTCATTAGGGACCATGTTACAAAAGGGGACATTGAGCTACATCACGCAGCAACTGAAAATCAGCTGGCTGACATATTCACTAAACCACTGGCCTTTGACTCATTCAGCATTTTGAGAACCAGATTAGGAGTGATTGATATAAATGCTTGATTCTGATGACTGCTGATTTATGATTATTCTGATTGGTATTCTAATTTCTGATTTCTGTTAGTTAGTTTTGGTTTGATTATTTGCTTTCAGTTGATTTTATTTCTTCTGCTGATTTTTGTGTTAGCCTTACTGTTAGTTTAATTTGAGTATTTACTTTGCTGTGATTTTCTATCTATTTTTATTTATTTACTGGTTCATATCTTACACTTACTATTTTATACTTTTCAAGATCTGATCACCGCTCACTACTTCTGATGATCTAAATTTTTGACTGGGAGTTTTTACCTTGTTTTGATTTGGAAGCTGGTAAGCAGTGATTGACTTCACTGAATCTGTTAAAGGGAAGAAACATTGATAATTGTTTCTCTTCCTCTAACTCCTTTACTGGTGTATAGTTTCTTTTGAATAAAAATCCTCTTCAAAATTAAAATGTTAGTTTTTGAAATAGAGAATATTTTATCTTCCTACAGTAATCTGCCTCATATCAATAGTGGTTTTCAAAGTCTTGAGTCATTAGTTTGATTTTCTAAACCAAGTGATTGGATTTATCATATGTTGTATGGCTTTTGTTTTGTGAATCGTTCTTCCTTACTGTGGAGAGTCATCCCCTATGTCTGGAAGATAATCTCACAGCTGAGACTCTTTAATGATTATGAAAAGGAGAAAGCTTATAAAAGATGCGCAGTGCTAGCTAATTTGAAAAAGAGGCATAAAATGAGCCCAAAATTGAAAAGATGCAAAATTGCCAAATTGGATACACAAAGTGTATCAAAAATCAAAAGATGCGTAAAGCGCCAACCAATTTGAAAAAGAGGCACAAAATGAGCCCAAACCAAGCTTTCTTCCCTTTCAGATTGTTAAATGTCTTAGAGAAATCTGTTCGCCACTTAATATTTTCAAAAGCTTGGGTTTTGAAAATCCCGATTTCTGATTTTTTTACTTTGTAACACTATTATATCAGATATTTTTTTGGAACGAGGCTTGAAAGGATCTCTTTTCAAATCTAATGTCTTTTCTTCTGAATTGGAATTTTGTTTTGAAAGAGGTTTGCATCGATAAGGTGCCCGAGGTCGGAGTTACGAAAGTTGATTATTTCCAACCTTTTTTGGATTTCAGCACTGTCAATCATCCTGTCATTGGTTTTTGAATCTAACATCAAGGAAAAAATTCTGATTTTCTCGAGCATCTTGATAAAAAAAAGCTTTTATATATTTTTGTGGTCAATTTTATTAGTTTTTGTGTTATTCTGGTTTCATGGTTGTGTTTTTGGGATCCTGATCGATCATCTTCATCCTTCATTTTTTTTTATTTTCTTCACATCGTCCTGGACGATACCACTATCATCCTGGACGATCCACTTCATCCTGGATGATCAAAACATCATCCTAGACGATTCGTTCAAACTCGTCCCCACTCTGCTCCTGCTGCTGAAGAATTCTAATTATTGGTGATCGTCCTGGAAGATCCTTACATCGTCCGGGATGATATGATCCATATCTTACTGATCTGATAAAACAGCTGACATTATACCAATTATTATCCATTGTCGTGGACGATCCACCTCATCGTCCTAGACGATCCATATGTCTGCCGCTAGACGATTGGAATTCGGCCCGTCCGACATATTTATTGCATATCGTCCCAGACGATCCACCTAATCGTCCTGGACGATACTTTTCGTCAACGGTCATCCAGCCTGACTCCTCGGGACGATAGCATGTGTCTAATCGTCCGGGATTATCTATGATCGTCCTGGACGATCGGACCGCCTTTTTAACCAATCGTCCAGGACGTCATAAATGACCAAATCGTCCCGGACGATCCCGCGATCGTACGGGACGATCAGTCCGTTTTCTATTTAAACAGCAGTTTTCTTCATATGTTTCACACCATTTTTCCTCCACCTTCCTTCTACTTTCTTCCTCTTTGGGTTCCTAATGGCTGGTGGCAAAAGGTCTCGTCAAAAGGGGGCCAGTTCGTCCCGGGGACATGTCGATTCTCGCTTCCCGAATGCCGCCAATCAGGCGGCTTTCGAATGCTATCGTAAAGTGGGGATCATGCACTCTAAGATTATCAATCCCCGCACTCTCACTTATCCTATTTTAGATTTGTTCGCACATACCTCCCTCACCTTCATTCTGACCTTAGCCTTTCCCTTCAATCTGGAACTCCTTCAAATCTTCTTTGCCAACTTGCGCATTTCCACGGACTATTCCACTCTTCGATCCTACGTAAATCAACACCCCGTGGAACTCACGACCCATGATTTTCACAATATTCTCAACTTGTATGTCACTGGCGACAAAATTCATACGCTTATCACCGATCCTAACTATGATTGGAGTGTCGCCAATCACTTCCTTCGCAATACCAACGCACCCTATCATGATAATGCTTGCACTTCCCTTCTCAAGGACGCCCGGACCATTCAGCACGTCCTTCGTTTCTCCGTCATTCCAAAGGCGGGGGATCGAATTCACATTACCTCGCTCCTGTCCTTGACCACCTACTACATCATGGCCCGTCGAGAATTTAATACCTCTGATCTGATCATCCGATACATAGAACACCTCACCACCATTAGAGATCTGGGCCACAGGCGTCGCCCAAATCTAGCTTTAGGTCATCTTATTCACTATGCCTTAGAGACAAAATATGACCTTCAGTATCCTGTCCCTCCTGATTTCCCTCCTTCCTTCTTCACAAACAACTCATTCCACGTCCTATACAGCACCCGACTACATCCGGAGCCCACCCCGGATGTTGAGGAAGAAGAGGAAGAGGCTGTTCCAGTTCCTGCTGCACCAGAGGCACCTACACCCCTTCGCATTGCCTCTCCCTTTGACCACCTGGTGCAGTGCTTCGATCAGTGGGAGGCCAGATTTGACTCCTACGTGGTTGCCCAGGAGCAGCGGCACGCCGAGGACATCCAGCGCTTCACTGACTATGCTGCAGAGCAGCAACAGTAGCATGACTAGGACATCGCCTGGATTGGAGCCCACTTTCAGGCCTTTCTCCATTACTTCAACCCTCCGCCGCCACCTCCTCCTTCCGATCAGGATTCGCCATAGTTTTAGTTTTCTATTGTGTAGTTGTTCTATTTATATTTTATTTCCGTGTTCTGTTTTTCCTCCTCCTTTTTGTGATGTCAAAAGGGGGAGTCAGTTGTAGTCATGTCTGTTTCTGTTTTATGAGTCATGTTTCCTGTATTATTTTAGTTGTTAAATGAAAATTTGAAAAAATGTTTGTGTTTTGATCTGCTAGTTTACTTTTATTTTCAAACTACTTTACAAATATTTGCCATCATCAAAAAGGGGGAGATTGTTGCAAATTTGGTTTTGATGATGACAAACATGTTTCCAGTGTGTTTTGTTTGGCTAATCTGTTTCAGGCACAAAAGACCACGAGCCACTCAAGCCAACTCAAGATCGGGTCCAAGTGTGTCAAATGTATGATTTTTCCTTTTATTGAGTCAATTGTAATGTAACTGATTCCCTAGCTAAGTAACCTTGCACACACACACTCAGGGGGAGAGCTTGAGCGAATTAGAGTTTCTGTTCATTTTTTGTTCAGATCGTCCTGGACGATTTCCACATCATCCTGTATGATCTAGCCAAAATAGAAACCCTAATTAGGGCGACTAAGTTAAGAGGGTCTGATTAAGCAGATCGTCCTGGACGATCTACGGATCGTACGGGACGATATGCCCAAATCAGAAATTCTCAGCCGCCAGATCAAGTTAGGCAAGTTCTTATTTTTAGATACTTGGTTTGATCGTCCCAGACGATACGTGTATCGTCCCGGACGATTCAGTACAATCATGCCTAATTTAATCTGGTAATTAAGGAAAGCAATTTATTTTTGGTTGATACGATCATATCGTCCTGGACGATCGCAGTATCGTCCCGGACGATCTTGATCGTTTAGTGCATTTAAGCTGTACGTCCAGAACTATGTATAGGATGATTTGGGGCCTTTTTGAACTAATCGTCCAGGATGATGTCCCCATCATCCTAGACGATCAAGTCATTTTTTGGTCGTCCAGCACAGATTTCTCTGGACGACCCGAACTGTCTTCTGGATGATTTTCCTTGATTTGCACTAATCGTCCCGGACGATCACAGGATCGTACGGGACGATATGAATAATTTTTTCTACTGATCGTCTAGAAGAGCCAGATCGTCCAGGCTGAAACAGCTGAATTTGAACTGATCGTACAGGACGATCTACCGATCGTCCTGGACGATCTTGACTGACCAGTTGAGATTTAGGGCAAATTTTAAGCCCTCCTATAAAAGAATTTTTTCTAAAAACTAGAAAAATCTTTTGCTGCCTTCCTTCCCTGAAAAACCCTACAGAGAGAGAGAGAGTTGGGAGAGAGAGAGAAGATCTTATGAGGGGGAGTTAGTGAGGGATTCACTAAGGTTGCTTCAAGCACGGATCAGAGTCGTCTTCTCCGCTCGTCGTCTTTCGTCTAGTCGGTGTTCATCATGGGAGGATCGTTCGCAAGAAGATCTGAGTTCTCTGCCCGCTTCAGGTGGAAGCAAAAGGAGTTCGAAGGTTCTCTGCCTGCTTCAGGAGGAAGCGAAAGGAGGTCGGGTTCTCTGCCTCACCGTGTGGTGAAAAGGAGGTGTTTGTACAGGCTTCTCCGCCTTGCTGTGGGAGCAAAAGGAGAGACACTTTTTGTTTAGTGCAATACCCGGAGGGGAGGCTCCGGGGAGTGGACATAGGTCAAGTTGACCGAACCACTATAAAATCTGGTTTGCTTTTCTGATTCAGTTCTGCACTTTATTTTTCTGATATTAACTGCTTGGGTGAATATGTGTGGTTGATCTTTTCGTTCTTGTTTATGTGTTTTCGCTGCTATGTATCGAAAAGATTTTCATTGTTATCGTAAAATTTTTAAATAACAAATTCACCCCCCCTCTTGGTTAGCCTTGGGACTAGTTCACTAGGGCTTAACATCCCTATCGAACTTTCAAGGGGGAGAAAATTGGTGAGTTTGAGTGTTCTTCTATTTTTGATCATATCGTATAGTATAATCCTAAATCATCCTTGATAATAAGTTCAAAATAGAAATCCTAATTAGAGCTTATATGTCAAATAAGCTTAATTAAGGCAATCGTCCTGGATAATTATGTCATCGTATAGGATGATATACATCAATAAAAAAATCCAGCTTCCAAACATGATTTAGGCAAGTTTGATAATTAAAATTTTGTCCTAATCATACATGATGATCCTCATTATCCTGGATAATTCATGACAATCATGCCTAAAATAATCCTATGATTAAGGATTTAAGTATGGTTAGATTGAACGATCATATCATACAGGATGATCCATGATTTTTCTTCTGAACATACTGGACATCCCGAATGATTTATCAAGATGATATTCCTTAATTTTAACTAATCATATAGGACGATTGCAAGATCATCCAGGATGATAAGTGCATTTGTTTTAATCAACATGGATGTCTCAAATGATTGTCAGGATGATATTCTTTGATTTGAGCTAATCGTATTGGATGATCGCAAGATTGTCCGAGATGATAAGTACATTTTTCTTCTAATCAGCCTAGATATCCCAAATAATTTGTTAGGATGATAACTATGTTTTGAACTAATCATCCAAGATGATCACAAGATCATCCGGGATAATAAGTACATGATTGTTGCTCTGATCGTACAGGCAACATAGATTATCCTATCTGGATGGGCTGATTTACACTAATCATACAGGATGATATTATTTACAAGTTGAACTTAGGGCACTCTTTGAAGCCTCTTTATTTAAACTCTTTAGTTATCTCTTTAGACTATTTTTTTCTATTTTTCTACTTAGAGAGAGCTATGAGGAGAGGGAGAGTTTGGGAGAGAGAGAGAGGATCTTGTGAGGGGGACTTTATGAGGGGATTCATAAAGGTTGCTCCAACCAAGGATTTGATCATCTTCTTCCTTCTTCATCCTTGGTTCCTTGGTGGCTCTAGGGAGATGATCATCAGCTTCAGATTAAGGTTCTCTGCCTACTTTAGGTGGGTGTAAAAGGATTGTCAGGTTCTTTACCTACTCTAAGAGGGAGTAAAAGGATTCTGTGGTTCTCTGCCAACTCTAAGAGGGAGCAAAATTATTATCGGGTTCTCTCCCTTCACTAGGAGGGTGAAAAAAGATTCAAGGTTCTCTACCTCACCGGGTCGACGGAAAGATTTTGTAAGGGCTTCTCCGCCTTGCTGTGGGAGAAAAAAGAGAGACACTAACTGATTAGTTCAATACCTAGAATGGGAGATTCTAGGCAGTGGACGTAGGTCAGATTTGACTGAACCACTATAAATCTGTTGTGTTCCTTCTACTTATTTTTTTTACATTTATTTTTAATTTTTTCTGTGATCTGATCTATGTTGAAATCTCTGTCTTTGGTTATTTGCTTCCGCTTAAATTATTTAAGTTAAAAATATTCAAAAAGATTTCAAAAAGATTTTTCTTTCGTTTAAAGAATTTTTAGAATACCAATTCACCCCCCCTCTTGGTTAGCCTCGAGCTAGTTCTACAAGGTTTAACCACCTTCACAAACTTTCAATAATTTGCTCAATATTAGCCAACTCTATGATAAAGGCTTCAACATAAATTTTTATCTACATGCTGCATGATTAGCTTAAATGGAAATAATATTTTGCAAGAAAAAAAATTAATAATATTTATATGCTTGATCTGAGTTGCATTGATTCTGCTATTTCACTTGGCTTAAAAATTATTGCTGATGAACCTTGATTATGGCATAGGAGACTATGTTATGCAAGCATGAAAAATCTTAAAAAAATTACCCAAAAATACTTAATGAGAGGCATACCCAAACAAGATTTCACTTAGGACCACCTGTGTGATGCCTGTTAGTTAGGAAAATAAGTTAAATCCTCCTTCCACTTAATTAAGAACATTAGTACTAGCAAACTATTAGAAGTCCTTTACATGGATCTCTTTGGACCCGTTAGCACTACAAGCCTAGGAGGGAAAGTCTTTGGGTATGTGATTATTGATGATTACTCGAGGTTTACTTGGGTTAGATTCTTATCTCATAAAAGTGAATCATACAAGGAGTTTAGGATATTCTCCACTTGGATTCAGAGAAAGCTAAGCTATGAAATTCTGACCATTCATGGTGATCATGATGGAGAATTTGAAAATGAAAAACTTAAATCTTACTATAAGGAGCAAGGGATAGATCATAACGTTTTAGCTCCTAAAACCCTCAGTAGAATGGGATAACTGAAAGAAAAAATAAGACCTTGGTAGAAGCCACTAGAGCCATGTTAGCTGAATACCCACTTCCTAAATACTTCTAGGTAGAAGCGATAAATATAGTATGTTATATTCTGAATAGGGTTAACATTATATCCAAGCTAAACAAGATACTCTATGAAATCTTTAAGGATAGGACACCTAGCCTCTCTCACCTTCATGTCTTTGGATGTAAAGTGTTCATTCTAAGTAATGAGAAATCCCTGCTAGGAATTTTTGACCCCAAATCTGATGAAGGAGTTTTGTTGGGATACTCAAATGTTACAAAATCCTTTAAAGTTTTTTGATAAAAGGACACTGGCGGTAGAGGAGACCACTCACATAATATTTAATGAATTTGATAATTCTGGAGGGTCCAGGATAGAAGAAGAAGATGTGGTTGAAGTCACCTAAAGAGTAGAATATGTAAATCTTAAAGAAAGGGTAGAACCTAAAAATTTACTGCCTAGAGAATGGAGATATTCTTTAAGTCATCCTAAAGAACTAATCTTACTAGACCCATATGAAGGTGTTAGAACTAGGCATGGACTTAGAAAATAAGTTAACCACTTTGTAATTATCTGAATAATTGAACCCATAAATATAAATCAAGCACTATCTGATAAATTTTGGATCTTATCCATACAAGAAGAAGTAAATTAATTTGCTAAAAATGATACTTGGGAGCTAATTGAAAGACCTAAGGACCAGAGTATTATTGGAATAAATTAGGTTTTCAAAAATAAAATGAATAACTCAGGTGTAGTGGTAAGGAATAAAGCAAGACTAGTGGCTAAGGGGTATAACCAGATATAAGGGATTGACTTTGAAGAGGCATTTACCCCTGTAGCAAGAGTAGAAGCAATAAGGGTGCTACTAGCTTTTGCTTACTTCAAGGGATTCAAATTATACCAAATGGATGTTAAGAGTGCCTTAATGGGATAATAAAAGAAGATGTGTATGTTGAACAACCCCTAGGCTTTAAAAATCCATAATTTTTTAATCATGTGTTCAAATTAAAAAGGTATTATATGGACTGAAACAAGCACCTAGAGCATGGTATGAAAGGCTAAACACATTCTTACTTGATATAACCTTTGTTAAGGGGAGCGTAGATATCACCCTATTTCTCAAAAAGGTTGGAGAAGAATTACTCATTATCCATATCTATGTTGATGATATTTTATTTGGATCTTCTAATAAAAAGCTATGTGATAAATTTTCTAAGATAATGAGTAAGGAGTTTGAGATGAGTATAATGGGAGAACTGAACTACTTTCTTGGATTTAGTATAAGGTAGAAGGATGATGAAACTTTTCTTAATCAATCAAAATATATTAAGGACATCTTTAAAAAATATGAAATGGATAAAGCCAAGGCAATTAACACTCCCATGAGTTCTACAGTTCAGTTGGATAAGGACTCAAGTGGAAAATTAATTGATTAGAAGAAGTATAGAGGAATAATTGTATCACTTCTTTACTTAACTACTAACAGACCTGATATTATGTTTAGTATTTATCATTGTGCTTGATTTCAAGCTGATAAAAAAGAATCTCACTTGACTGCTATTAAGAGAATTCTTAGATATTTCTTAGGAACTCAAAACTTGTGAATATGGTATCCTAGACACAACACTTCCTTTGAAATTAAAAGATATTCAAATTCAGACTTTACTGGATGTAGGGTTGATAGGAAAAACACTTTTGAAACCTGCCAATTCATAGGATAATCTTTAGTCACTGGTCCAATAGAAAATAGAACTCGTTAGCCCTGTCCACTGTAGAAGCTGAATATATATCCTTAGGAAGTTATGTGGCACATGTCTTTTGGTTAAAGCAATAAATTCTAGATTTAGGACTACTTGTAGGCACCATTCCAATCTTATGTGATAACACTAGTGCTATTTTTATTTCAAAGAATTTAATCCAACACTCTAGGACCAAATATATATATATATATATATATATATATATATATATATATATATATATATATATATATATATATATAAGACACCATTTTATTAGGGACCAAGTTACTAAAGGAGATATAGAGCTACATCATATAGCCATTGAAAATCAACTTACAGATATCTTTACAAAACCACTGCCTTTTAAAACCTTCAGCAACTTAAGAACATAATTAGGTGTCATAGATATTCATGTTTGAAATTGGATGCTTTGAAAATCTAAAATCTGATTATTATTTTTTATTTTATGTTTTTTGTCTTTCAGTAGTTTATATTTTTCTTTATGCATGTGTTTATTTATTTCTTTTAAAATCTAAGAATCTGTTCACCAATCACTTCAATAATTAAATTCTTCTTTAAATGAAAATCTTACCTACTTTTATAAGCAATGATTGACTCCTCTAAAATAGTTAAAGGAAGAAAAATGGGTGATTATCTCTCTTCCTCTAACTCCTTTAGTGGTATAATTACTTTTTGAATTAAAATCTATTTCAAATTAAAAAATTGGACCAAAAAATAGTAATCTATTTCATCTTCTTATAGTTCTCTATCTCATTTGAATATTTTTACAAATTAATGAATCTATTTCAAATTTTCTTAATCATGTTGTTTATTAATATCAAATAGATCAGGTTTTGATTTGTAGTTTACTCTTCCTTATATAAGAGAGTGAGTTCTTCTTCTCTCATATTTGAAAGATAATCTCAAAACTAAGAGTTTTTAAAGACTTAGAAAGGAAGCAAGTTTGTAAAAGCAAAAAAGAGGTACAAAATGTGTCCAAAAGCTAAAAAGATATGTAATGAACGCCAAAATTTAAAAGATGCACAAAGTGTATAAAAAATTAAAAGATGCATAATGTGCACCAAACTCTTTGATATATTTCTGAAAAGAAGTTTAAAAAGATCACATTTCCTTTCTAATTTATTTTTTGAATTAAAATTTTATTTAAAAGGGGCTTTAACCTGTAAGGAGCCTGAGCTAGGGTTGACAACATTCATTATTCTAACCTTTCTGGATCATAGTGCTTTCAATTCATTTTTTATTGAGTTTTTGCTCTAATCATAAGGTTCCAATTAATATAAATATGATCACAAACATGTTTGATGATTTTAGAAAGGGTTCCAATGTCATTTTCTCTAATATGACATGTCAAGTGGATTGGCTGTAAATATTTAAAGGTTTTATAGCCTTTTAAAGTGTATTTGGTTTTAGGGGTTAGAGGACTTGGAATGCTTTCAAATTGGTATGGTTGATGCTAGGGACATGCCTAATTAATATGCAACCATCCAATCATAATTTTGAGGTTATTTGATAGGATTTTGAATCATTTGAAAATTTCATTAAAATAAGGAAAAGTCCAAGAGATTTCGGGTTTGATTTTGAATTTTGAACTTTGGATTTAGGATTTTTATTTAGAATTTTGACCTCAAATAAAAAATGAGGTCAATAAATTTTGGATAAGTTAAATTCTTTAAAGTCATTTGAGCACTTGTCTACTTATCAAGATAAATTGGGTTTTAGGATTAATGTAAATTAACTAATCTGATTAATCCTAAATCACCTAAAAATAAGTAATTAGGGAATTATAAAACCTTTAATAAATTATAGATTAGTATAATGAGGGGATGCAATAGATAGGTGTTATAAATTTGGACTCAAGTCTTATGATTTTGATGATAATAAATATTATTAGATTTTTTACTATGCTATTTGAATCTATTGCATATCTATTTTGCCCTGCTCACTAACATTTCTGGATTACAGCTCACTTATAACCTTGATCAGCTCAAGATTGGGTAGACTAGGAATAAAGTCTATATTTTTTTTATCATTTTATATTTTTTACCTTTCTTGAGTTGAATATGTATTGAGATGGATTCTAAAGCTAAGTAACCTTACACACACACACACTCAAGGGAGTGAGTTGGTGAGTTAAAAAATTTTTTATTTTTTGAAACTAATCATACAGTATGATTTATATCGTACTGGACGATCTATTAACCAGAAATCTCTAATTAGGACAACTTTGTTAATTAATATTGATTAAACTAATTATACCGTATGATTCATATCGTATAGGATAATTGGTTATAATTATCAAAATAACCCACAATCATAATTTATGTAATATTTTAAAATTCAAATTTGTGTCTAATCATACCGTATGATATTTATCTTACTGTTTGATATATCACAATCATTTCTAACTTGATCCTGTGATTAGGGGAGTAATTTTGATTATTTTATTCGATCGAATCATATAAGATAATTTGACCAATCATACTATATGACCTGATTCTTGTATGGGATGATAATTAATCACCACCTATCGTGCTCAATAATTATCCATGTTGTTTGTACTAATCATAATGGATGGTTCTCTCAATCGTACTGGATGATCTATTCACCTCCTTAAACTGATCATACAGGGTCTCCTCATACAACACTAATAAGAGTATTTTGAACTAATCGTACAGTATGATCTTGGATCATATTAGACGATCAGAGCTGTCAGATTAAAATATAGGGATTTTTTTAGAGGCTCTCTATTTAAGCTCTCCCATTATCTTATTTTAAAGACTTTTGGTTGCTAAGTATTTTTTGTGAGGGAGCAAAGTGGTGCTTAGGAAGATTTTGAGAGAGAGAGAAGAAAGGGAGAGTTCTTTTGTGAGGGAGAGTTATGAGAGATTCATAAGGTTACTCCAAGCAAGGTTCTTCCCCATCTTATTCAAGCTTCTACCTTGATCCTTTAAAGGCTTTGATTTGATGTTATGCAACAACAGTCCCAAGTTCTCTGCCTTCTCCAAGAGGGAGAAAAAGAATTCTAGATTCTTTTCCTTCACCAGGAGGGTGAAAAAGGATTCCAGGTTCTTTTCCTTCTCCAAAAGGGAGAAAAAGGATTCTAGGTTCTCTACCTTCACTAGGAGGGTAAAAAACATTCTAGGTTCTCTGCCTTTGCCAGGTTGGTGAAAAGATTTTGTAAGGGCTTCTCCACCATACTGTGGGGGCAAAAGGAGAGACACTACTTTTAGTACAATACTAGGAAGGAGGTTTCCAGGGAGTGGATGTAGGTCAGGTTGGACCGAACCACTATAAATTTTATATATTTTGTTCTTATTATTTGGCACTTTTATTTTTCTGTGATTTATTGTGTGGTTGAGAAACTCTGATTTTCTGTCTACAAAAAGAATTTCTATGTGTTTAAATTTTTTTTAAAATAACAAATTCATTCCCCCTTTTGGTTAGCCTCGGGTTAATTTTTTGAGGTTTAATAACCATCATGAACTTTCAATAGGTATTCAATATCAAAATATGGTATTTTAGCAATGAAATTTAAAAAAAGTTTAAAAGTGAAAAATATTAAAAAAAGGCTAAAGTACCAAATTATTCAAATTAGAACCTCCAATGTCTAGCCCCACTTAAAAATAATAAGTGGAGATGATAGATAAGTATTCAAAATTATTATAATGTACTTAGCCAAATAAAAGAAAAAAAATAAAATTACTAAAGAACTGAATATAAAAAATTTGGTACCAGGATTGTCTAGCCCTCTGCACTACTAAATGAATTATTAGAATCATAATACATATGGAAAGCTTAAAGTTAGATTTTTTTTTGAAGAATTGCATTATACATTTATTAAGATAATAAAGATATAAACAACTAAGTGATAGGTATTCTATCACACTCCTTTAATCAAGACAATAATATTGAAGGAAGGTTATTATCCATTCATTACATTATCCCAAAATAAAATTGCCATAAACTACAAATGAAGCACAAAAATCAGTCTCCTTATTACATCTCCTAGGAACATAATGAAATACGACTTGTTTAAAGTCCTTATGAAAAGAGATATCCAGGTTAATTTTGCCTTCACATAGACATTTGAAGTTGTCTATTGACTTCTGCAGCATTTTGATAACATTAACATTATCACATTCAATCATAATGTCTTCCTTCTCAAACATCCACTCTTGTAGAACCTCCTTTTGTGCAAGGATTGTAAAATGTTCAAGTTGAACAATATCCCAATGTAGTCTGTGTCTTCCAAATGAAAAAAATAATAATTATAGTTAGATTTAAGAGTTACATAATAGTGTAAATTCATTAATTTTAAATATTTAATAAACTTGAATAAGCTAGTAAAAATTATTCACCCATAAAAGTTTAATTTAAAAAGAATATTAATTCTAAATGAAAGATGATGATGTTATAAATTATTTTATTGAAATATCCTCCAACTTATGTACTTTAGAAATACTTTGATTATAAATTTTATTTCTTTCTAAAAATTATAATCAATGTAAAAGATTATTACTTGAGGACCAGTAGTATCTTAAAGTTTGAGGAATTTGATAAGAGAAAAATTATTAATTTTAAATTTCCTATATTATGATATTTGTGCTTTTAATCATTTTATTTTGTGTAAAAAAGTGAAAATTTAATAAAATTGAACCAGCACTACAACACTACAAAGTCAGTGTTGCGAAGCCAATACTCAATCCAACACTCCAGTGCAACCCCTTCAATTCCATGTGGAAAGCTCTAAAAAATTTTGTGGGAGAGCTTAGTGCAGAGACACAATCCATAAAGCACCATCCCGTCATATGGAGTGTCGCGACTCAAACTCACCTAGCACCATGATGAGAGATGATTGAACTAGTGAACTGACGTGATAAATGGTGAATCAACGTACCAATCTAGCAGCGCCGCATTGCCACCAAGCCAGTGTCATAATGCTAGTTAAGCTATTTTTTTTAAAAAAAATATGAATAGTAACCTTAGTGTTTTTGCTAGAGGTTTGGTACATTATGAAGTCATGTGTGTGTGTATGTGAGTGAAAGGGGATATTCTTGAGAGGGAGTGGCTTTTGTATCTATGTTTGGTGTATTGAAATAGTATAGATTAAAGTGGAGAAGTGCAATATCCCAGTGTAGTCTGTGTCTTCCAAATGCCAAGAAATATAATTATAGTTAGATTTAAGGGGTAAATAATAGTGTAATTTCATTAATTTTAAAAATTCAATAAATTTGAATAAGCTAGTAAAAATTATTCACCCATAGTAGTTTAATATAAAAAGAATATTAATTCTAAATGAAAGATGAAGATGTTATAAATTATTCTATTGAAAAATCTTCCAACTTTTGTACTTTAGCAATACTTAGATTATTAATTTTATTTCTTTCTAAAAATTATATTCAATGTAAAAGATAATTACTTGAGGACTAGTAATATCATAAAGTTTGAGGAATTTAATAAGAGAAAAATTATTAATTCTAAATTACCTATATTATGATATTTATGCTTTTAATCATTTTATTTTGTGCAAAAATAAGTGAAAATTTATGAAAATTGAACAAGCACTGCAGCACTACAAAGTCAGTGTTGCGAAGCTAATACTCATTCCAACACTATAGTGCCACCCCTTCAATTCCATAGTGGAAAGCTCTAAAAAAAATTTGCGGGAGAGCTAAGTGTATAGGCACTGTCTAGGAAGCACTACAGTGCCATATAGACTGCCGTGAATCATCTTAGGTCTAATTCCTATTACTTTAACACATCACCTTGCACCGCAATGATAGATGATTGAACTAGGAAACTAACGTGATAAATGGTGAATTGATACACCATTCCAGCGGCACTGCAATGCTACCAAGTCAGTGTCACGATGCTAGGTAAGTTATTTTGAAAAAAAAATAAATGGTAGCCTTAGTGTTTATGCTAGAGGGTTGACACATTATGAAGTTATGTGTGTGTGCATGTGGGTGAGTGTAAGGGGCTATTCTTGAGAGGGAGTGGCTTTTATATCTGTGTTTGGTGTATTGAAATAGTATTGATTAAAGTGGAGAAGTGTAAAGCAGTCTGTATCTTAGATCTAGGTCATTTCTAACATTTCTTTAATAATTTTCTTGTGTTTTAAAGTTTGTAACTTGTTATTTTATTAAGTAAAATAAAATATTTATGTTATGTAACATCATCTTCATGTGTCGCTAAACTTCCTACTCCTAATTTATAATTATTTAAAAGCATGTATTCCTTAGAGTAGGCTTATTCTTTATAACTATTCATGCTATTTTTTAATTACTCCATGCTTCAATTGGTATATGTATAGGATATACATAAATTAAAAACCTAGTATGATCATTGCTGGTGGATTAATGAACATTTCAGTAAGGGGTTTTTTATCAAAATCAAAATTTGATTATGCTCTTACCTCACTTGTGCTATTTTCCACTTGCATCTTTTTCATTAGCACAACAGGATGACTCAACCTTTGCCTTTCACCCATTACTTGAATTAACTACTTTATTTTTATATTGAATGCCTCAGTGTAACTCGTGATTGTCAATGTTCATCTCCTTTGGTGGAGGAGACTCAACCATTCTTACAAAAATGGAGATACATGGTCGAAGCAGTCGGTGAATAGGAAAAATGAGTGAGATTCAAAAGGAGAAACCCCATCCCTATTTATAGTGTGGTCAAATCCATATTATTATTAAAAATATAAATGGCAACTATTCTTGAGGTAATAATAAAATATCAGTGTAAAATCTATCATTTTATTTTTACTAATTGATTTAAAAAAAATATTTCTTAATTCATTTGCTTATTCTTTTTATAACTCGTTCCTCCAAAGGGAAAGAGAAATAAGGAACTAATTGTGTGCCTCAATATATAAATCTTCAAAATTTAAGAAGATTAAGTGAACTCATGATGAGATCGAGATGCCTCAAGTATCAATCACCCCAAATGGAAGGGCACTGACCTTTGCCAAAGTTATTACTCATCTCAATTTAAGGGGCACTCATCTCAGCCAGAGGATTCATCACCTAGGCAACATGATAAACTCACCCCTACCTATCTAGAGATTACGACTTCATTAGTTTAATCATAAATTCCTCCTAGGTAATTTCCTTGTTATCTATGCCATTAATAAAATTTTATCCACATATATATTATGTATTTTTTAATCATTTATAAATAGCTAGATGTAGCATTTATTGCAGGGCCTATGATCCTATAAATATTTGATTAAAGGCTCTTTTTCACACATGATAACTCATATGGGTTTTATTTATCTCGTAATAGTATTATTGGAAATTTTTGCTCTAGAACTCATTTTCTCTCTTTTTATCTTTCAGTTCACAGTTATTATTATCTTTGATGAAATCTTACATATCTTACAAATAGAGTTTAGGTGTTCCTCAAGAATAAATTTAAATTCTATATAATTAGTTGCACATTTATACAAATATTATAAGACATTTATGATGAGTACATAAGCATCAATCATTAGGCCAATAGTCATATTAAATCTTTATAATTCAAAATCATAATATTTATATTATAGAATGATAAACATTATTATATTATTCAATAAGAAGAAATGCTTAGGGGTGTCAAAAACTAACACGACATGAAAACTCGATTCGAACCCAACTTGAATTTTTTTCGTTAAGGTCAACCCATTTGAAAAATAGGTCAGGTTTGGGTCCCCAATTCTGACCTGTTTCAAATTTTGGGCCAAGTTCGGGTCAAAATGATAACTTGATGATGATCTAGAATAATCCAAGGCACTGTGTTGTATGTTTTAGGGCATAGGGCAAGAATAATATAATACTCTCGCGACCGTTATTCATTTCTACGAGTATCTACTCTAAGCTCTTAGCTTTTGATCTCTGGCTTCATCTATTTAGGGTTTCCTCTCCAATCTCCAGTCTCCTCCAGCCTGCAGCTCTCCTTGTTCCTCACTTTATCTTACTTAATTTCTATTTTGTATAGTTTATTCATTGCTTAGTCAAGCTCAGTCCTGCATTCATAAGTCATGGCTAGTTTTTTTTTTTAGTTTTTATGTTTAAGGTTTTTTCATTTGCTGTTGCTAAGTCGAATGATCTTGTCTCAGTTTGTTCCTTCCAAAAGAATTATATTCTTAGACCTCTCAGTTTTGGTTTTTGCAGTGAAGTAGTTAGGTTAGGCCATTCGGGCTTCATTTTTTCCCCAATTTTCCTTTTAATTTTTTAGGTATTTACATTTTTAAGGTTATTTAATTCTTCTATTAAAGGACTATATTACTTGTTGGCTTCATAGTTGTTTTCTTTATACAATTATACCTATACTTTTGTATTGTTCACTCTGCACTACAAGTCTAGAACTATCAATCTATTATTATGCTTTGGGATTTTTAAATTATTATGCATTTATGTGGCATCAGGGATTCAGTAATGCACAATATGCACTATTCAGTCTGGTCTGTGAGACTGTAACAGTGGTCACTGGTGGATAAATGTTGAACTCGAATTATTGATCTGATATTCATTTATTATGTAGTAAATACTTCATGTTTTCTTTAGTTAGTGGGAGACATTGATTAAATATAGTGTACTTATTCTTAATTGATTATGTTTAAAATATTTAGTTGAGGTGGGAGACATTGATCTACAATCTACTGATACTTATTTATTTAGTTAATTGTTGATATGTATTGTTGAAACCTGCCATTATATTCCATATATATTGTACATATGTATCTGCAATCTTTTAGTGGCATGGGGGTTAGTGGGGGGCTATATATTTGAAAACTACTATTATATTTTATTTTTGTCCATTTTCACTTTACACTTTGCACTTATGGGCCCTGGCTGTTGTGTCCTGATGCACTGATTCATGTTACACAATTGCAATTGGAATCAACATTGTTTACCTATTGCAATTGGAATCAACATTGTTTGCTTTAATGTTTTACATTCTTCTAAATTAGTTTGACATTTAAGAAATAATATTTTATATTTGGCATATTTGTATTGTAATGTGGTTTAATTGGTTGGCTAAATGGAGGATTTTAACACCATTCCTGACAATTTTTTGATGAGAATGAGCAAGTTGGCAGTGGTGATCATGTTATAAAGACATCTAATGATTCTGGTAATGATGGTTCAAAAATTGTTAAGAAGCGTAGAATGATTACTTCAGCTGTTTAGGATTATTTTGAGATTTTGTCTATTCCTAAAGATGGTAAATAAATATGTAAATGTATGTGAAGGGCTCTCAAGAAAGGAAAGAAATTTCTTGATTGTTTTATGTAGAGTTGTTTAGATTCAAAAAGCGGAATAAAAGAGGATGTTTCGACAACAGGAAACTGTACATTCGTAATGGTTGATAGTGCTATATACTATCGAAGTGATTTTCTACATCCGGAGTTAGGTGATTCCAATAATAAAGCTTGTCCTACTACTGTAGAATGGGAGAGTTTGGTAATTTCAACCGAAACTATAATGCAAACTAATCTATTGCTGAATTAGTTAATTTAAAATAGAAAAAGTTTGGTAAATTTCCCCAAAACTGTTAACAGTTGCTATTTGTATTAGTTTGTTATTGGGCCTTCAGGCCTTGGCTATTACTGTTGCTGAATTTGATATACAAAATTTACGGAAATTATTTAGTTTGTTAAGATTGCTTAGTTTGCCACTTTACCTCTTGCTATTGTTGAATTTGAAATAGCAAAAATTGTTCAATGTTAAATCTAAAATTTGAAATTGCATTAATATTAATTTTAAATTTGAAAATTTTTTATATACTAATTAGTTTACTTTGCAAGATCAAAATTTTCTTTTTCAAATAAATCGGGTTTCTTTTAGTTGACACGAAATCAAATTTGTTCAAGTTAAGGAAATTTATCAAAAACACTAATCTGGTCGGGTCAAAAAATGCCAGGTCAAAATAGGGTTAGATCTGAACCAGACCCAAAAACACATTTTGACACCCCTAGAAATGCTAAACAATAAAATAATTTATATTTGCTTTTCAAGCAGCATTTGTATCCATAAATGTCTCAATTTTTGAATGGCTTCATTTGAGCTAATATTTGGCTATTTATATTACCAAAAGCGTCATAGTCATAGGACGAAAAAACTATATAACTTTTTAGTTTTACAAAATATATTTTTGCGAAAAAAAAAATATAACTGACAGCGTAGTTTATAAAAACTATGATAGCAGCTTTGAAAAATGTCAAGGGAAGACTTTGCGTCAGAGCTTTTGCTCAATGGAAATAATCAATGATTTTTCTGAGCATCAGTACAAAAAATATTTCCTCATGGGCTTGTCATCAAAGTTGTGAAAATAAGATCACATAAGGTAATAGTCGAACCGAATAATATAATAAATAATAATATTAATAAAATATTGTTCATGCTTATTTAACTAAAATATATAAAATTTAAATTATTTTATTAAGTAAAATATTTAATGATAAATTTAATAAATTATTCGGTTTAATTAAATACAAGCCGAATTGGTTCAAATTTAGTTGGGATTAAACTGCTCGATTTTGCAATACTGAAGTTGGTTCTCAGATTCGTAAGTTCGAGTGCTGGTTCGAGTGATTCTCGGGCGGCTCAATACTATTCCTATTTTATACACTAACCAGATCGATCGGTTCCCCATTTTTTGGTTCAACCTGTTAAATCGGCTGGTCCATTCGGATTTTAATAATTTTGATTGGGCCTGAATAATAATAATAATAATAATAATAATAATAATAAACAAGAAAGCGCTACGGATTGCTTCATTGCTTCTGTTGTCTCACTCGCTGATCGTCAGCTGCATATATGAGAAATGAATTGAGTCAGAAATTATTTCCCCAAAAAATATATTCTAACTTGAGTTAGAAATTGGAATCTCTTTCACTTCGGCAAGTTTAAATATTTTAATAATTAATAAACTAACATATTTTATATAATATTTTTTTATCATTTACCATCTCTTTTTATGTGGAGCGCGCAGTTTATTACACTAAAATTTGGTTACTCAACAAGTAAAAAATTAATTGTAAAAAATAATTTTATAAAGTTATGATGAAAAAATTATTAAAATTTTAACGAAGTAACAAATATATGTATAACTTAAAATTTCTTCGTGTTTTCTAAAATAAGAGTTGTATTATTTTAAACAAATAGATGCTGACTTTATAAATAAATAAAATTCAAATATTATTTGTTTAATCAAACAATTAAAAAATTGTTTTACTTAAAATTTAATACTGTAACATGTTCATATAAAATTAATGAAAACCTAAATTATGATGACTTATATTTTGTAAGGTAATGAGCAATAAATATAAATTTAATGATTAGAATTTATTATTTTAAAGAAGCAATATTTTTTTTAATAATTGGCCACAAGTCATAAATATATTTATAAAAATAAAAAAAATTTATAAGATGCTTCAAAGTTTTCATTTTCATTAAAAATTGTTGTGTGCCAGAATATTCACGATGGTAGACAGATATAAGGTTTAGCGTCGTAGCTTTGTACAAAAATCTAGCACATATATATATAAAAGAGAGGGGTGCGAGAGCCATAAGACATACCAAGATTTTTATGTGAAAACACTAAAATATGGAAAAACCTCAAGGCCTGACCCAGTTAAAATGATTCTACTAATGATTGTAGTTGATTACAAATTATGCCCTTCCTCGGGAGAAGACCTTAGCTCAATATAGTAAATATACATCATATAAAGCACATTAAATGATGGGACTTGAAAGAATCAAATGATATAAGAGTTATTCTCAAAAGAATGTTAGCCTGTTCATTTGGTCGGTATGTCTCTTGTAGGGTGATGGAGGTCAGAGGAGCTAGTTGGGCAATTGAGGTAGAGGGTACAGTTGTTGGGTGATAGAGGTCGAAGGGACCGTAGTTGGAGAACCACAGTGGTTGGAGGGACTATAGTCAACGGAAAACAGAGGTAGGAGGATCATAGTCAACAGATGATGGAGGTTAGAGGGACCAAAGTTGGCAGGCAATGGTGGTTGGAGGGACCCTAGTCGACAGGCGATGGTGGTCGAAGGGATCATAGTCGGCATGAGATGGTGGTCAGAGATACCCTAATCGGCGGGTGATAGTGTTTAGAGGGATCGTAGTGTGTAGGGATGACGATCGAAGGGACTGTAGTCGGCTGGCAATGGTGGCCGAAGGGACTGTATTCGATCAGTGATGGTGGTTGGAGGGATTATAGTCAGCAGGTGATGAGGTTAAGAGGTGTGACACCTCCAGGTTTAGCATCTGGATTGACCTATTTAAACCTTAACTTGAAAAGGTAAATATTTGAACTTTTGAATTTTAAACTAATTTGCATGTGTTTGGAAGTATTTTATTGCTTGAAAAGGTTGAATGTGTTCTAGAATGAGTCTCAAAGGTGTAGAGTGAATTTTGCAAAATTTAAGAAATGTTATTATTTGAGTGCCTAAGCAATAGGTGTTTGAGCACTTCAGCGCTGCTACAGTACCAAACGCCAAATAGTGACATTACAGCACTATAGTCTTAAATTTTTTAAAAAATGAACAAGCACCGCTGCACTAAACCACTAACAGCATTTTAAATATAAAATTTTTCATGATTCAATTCATTTCTAATGCTGCATGCAGCCACGAGGAGAGGGAAAGAAGAGAGGTTTTATAATGGAAAAGTGAATTTTTGAGCCACTTTGGGATATTTTTAGCCGTCAGCCAAACTCAGAAAGTTGTCCTCATCGAGATAAGTCACATTATACCTTTCTTAGTTTTCAAAAATATGAAGTTTTTCTAAATTTTTTGATTAAATTTCTATTTCTGTTAAAAAAAATGAGGATAATGTTGCACTATTAAACCTTTTACCTTGTAATTTTTTATATGTTATAGAGATTGAGATTCTGAATATTTTGAGTATTTTTTTTAGAAATTTTATATCCAATATTTTAGAATTTGTGCAATTTTTTCTTGAATAAAAAATAATCTAGACTTAAAAATAGTATTATAGTATGATTAAAGTCTTAAAATGATGTTTTACATAATCTTTAGTAATTTTGTCATGTTTTAAAACTATGAATTTTATTCACTAGAAATTTCTATTGCTTACCAATATAGAAAACTATGCGATTCAGACATGTGCCCTATTATGCTTTATATGTTACAATATGATAAAACATTTGTTTATGTGATTGAAAAATGTCACGTGGGAGATATAAGGGGCCAAAATACTTTGTGATTCTATCGATGATTGAAAATATTTTTGTACCTATAAGGCATGTTCTTGTGGATAAAAGTCATGTTCTGGTAACAAATAAGCCATGTTCTGGTGCCTCCGGGCATATTCTTGTGCTTTAAGCATAAAAGAGAGTTATAAGGGGTTAGAATTCTTTAAGATTCTATCTGGGATCAGGAGAAGAAAAAACTTATATGAATAGTTCTGTGATATGGATTTCAATTTAGAGATGATTTTATCCTATTATATTCGATAGTTAAGAAATAAACATATCCCAACGGTGAAAATTCCATAGAAGAACATAACTAATCAAGAAGAACTTGGGAAAAGGAGTTTGAAGTGAGATAGCTATATCCTGTTCTATTTTTGTGATATAAGATCCAAGTTTTGAAATATCGTTGATGACATTTTCTTGAGGAGGGGAGAGTTGTGACACCTCTATGTTCAGCATATAGATTGACCTATTCTGACTTGAATTGAAAAAGATAAATATTTAAACTTTTGAGTTTTGAACCCATTTTGTATGTATTTGAAAATGTTTGATTAGTTAAAAAAATTTATGTGTTCTAGAATGAGTCCCAATAGTTTAAAGTGAATTTTAGCAAAATTTGAGAAATATTACTATTTGAGCTCCTAGGTGTTAGGTGTTTGAGCGCCTCAATGCTGCTATAGTATCGTGCGTCAAATGGTGACATTGTTATGCTATAGTCATAGATTTAAGAAAAAATGAACTAGCATCACAGCTCTCGGTAGTAGTGCCATAGTGCTAGGCCACTAACTGCACTTTAAATATAAAAGTTTTCAATATTTTATTCATTTTTATTGTCTCATGTATCCATGAGGAGAGAGAAGGAAGAGAGTTTTTTGAGAGGACAAGAGGATTTTTTAGCTGCTTCAGGTTATTTGTAGCTGTCAGCCTAGTTGAAAAGTTATTCGGATCGAGCTAGGTCATATTATGCCTATCTCAATTTTCAAAAATATTTTTTTTTGATTTTTTGATTAAATTTTTATTTCCATTACTGAAAAATGAAGATAACTTTACACTTTTTAAAAAATTTACCGTATAACTTTTTATTGAGATTCTAAATATTTTGAGTATTCTCTAAAAATTTTATATTGGATATTTTAGATTTTGTATGTTTTTTATTTTATAAAAATAATTAAGGCTCTTAAAAAGAGTGTCATAGTACGATTAAAGTCTTAAATGATGTTTTACATAATCTCTGATAATTTGGTTAAGTTTTAAAACTTTAAATTTTTGTTCAATAGGAATTTTTATTTCCAACCATTATAGAAAATCATTAGATTCTGACATGCGTTTAATTATGCTTTACCTATTATAATGTGATGAAATACATTCTTACGAGATTAAAAAATGTTTGTTGCCTATAAGGCATGTTCTAATAGGTAAAAGCCATGCTCTTGTGGTAAACATGTCATGTTCTAGTACCTATAGGCATGTTATGGTGCTATAAGTATAAAAGAGAGTCATAAAAGGTTAGAATCCTTTAAGATTCTCTCATGGTCTAAGAAAATAAAAAATTGATATGACTAATCTATGATATGAATTTCAATTTAGAATTCTATGATATGAATTTTAGTTTAATTAATTGCTCAGTATTTTTATTTGATTCTTTGGATAAATGTTATCCTCTTATTACTTTACTCTTTTTTTGATGGAATGCTAGAAGCAATTTATTAACCAACAATAAACAGAAAACTACAGTAAAGAAGCTTTAAGAGCATCCTCCTCAAGTAAAGAAACAAATAGAGGAGGTACCTCATTATTACCCAAAACTTCCCAAAAGAAATCAGACGAACGAGCATAGTTAGCACAGAAATCTGCTAACTTATTACTCTCTCTATTCACAAAATGAAATAACACCTGATTGAACCCATCTAGAAAGGATAAATTTATACATTGATCTTGCCCCTTGTTGTCCGACTTTTTATCAAAAATCTGTTGGACCACTTCAATGATGTTCTTATTGTTTCCTTCTATAATGATACCCTTGAAATCATACATCCAATCTTGTATGAATCTCTTAGCCGAGAGGATTGTTAAAAGCTCCACTTGTGAAGAGTCCCAATGAATACATTTAATTCCAAAAGCACCAAAGAATCTTCCTTGATAATCCCTGAAAATGCCTCCAATACCACCAATGTAGTTACAATTTAAAGAAGCATCAACATTAAGTTTAATCCATTCGGGTGGAGGAGGATGCCAAGTATTAGACAGCTCACAAAGCTGATTGGAATCCCAGTAGCCCAAACTTCCATTGCAAGATGCTGCAGCCATATAAATAGCATTAATAGCCACCGTAGTAATGCTCTCTTCATTTTCACCATGTGCCACTTTACTTCTGCTTTTCCAGCTCATAAAGACCGACGAACAATACAAATTACCAAGGAAACGTCCATTAGTAGCCAATAGTTCCAGTCCCAACAAACAGTCTTCAAAGGAAGAAAAGACCGGTAAACACAGGCCCCAACTTCTAAGTACCGCTAAAACCTGCTTCAACTTATCACAATAAACAGCAATGTGATTCACATTTTCCTCAACATTACACCCTCTCGGACACATAGCATTTGAAACCAACCCCCTATGAGATAAAAACTCATTCGTAGGAATGGAATTATTGATTAAGCGCCACCAGAATAGTTCAACACTCGGCCTTATCTTGAGTTTCCTCTTCCAGCCCCCTGCCATCTCACCATTATCAAATCCACCAAGTTTCAGAGAAATAGTAGCAGCAAGAGACTTACCAGCAAACTTATACATAAGCTCCAATTGATCATCTTCCTGATCAGTATTAATAGGGACAAGTTTGATTAAATAAGCTAGCTGCTGGCCGAAGGTTTGCAATAATCTGTCCTCATTCCAAACTCCATTTGAAATGAAATAATTAAGTCTGGACATGTGCTCATCCATATTAACCACCAAGGTAGGCCATTTAGCAATGGGTTTATCAAGAACCCAAATATCATTCCAGGTATTTATTGCCTCACCCGTAGACACCTTCCATCTTAAAACCTGTTGTAAGGTTTTATAACCATATAAAATAATCTTTATTGTAGGAGATTTAAGCCTTTTACCATAAAGATTGTTTATATCCTTTCCATATTTGGCGCGTAACATCCTATAAAGTAATGAATTTGAATCAGAAATAAAATTCCTTGCAAACTTGGCACGGAGAGGACTCAACTTTGCAACAATTGAAAGAACTCCTTGACCTCCCAAACATTTCGGCCTGCACATATTTTCCCAGGATACATAATGGAGTCCTTTGCTTCCATCTTTCTTATTCCATAAGAATTCCCTACACATTTTATCCAATGTATAAAGCACAGCCATAGGAACCAGAGTGTGAGACGAGAGAAAAATTGATAAGGAAGAGAACACCGTTTTAGCAAGAAGAATCTTCCCTGCAAGACTAATAAAATGGTTCCCCCATCCATTTAACACTTTTGAATCTTTCTCTAAAAGGTTGTTATAGTCTGCAGCTTTCTTTCTTCTCCATGACATCTTTACACCAAGATATATAAAGTCTTTAACCATTTTGAAGCCAATGATCTTTGCCGAATATTTACTTCTAGCTTTCCCAACTGACTTTCCAAAGAGGATTGACAATTTCTTAATGTTTATTTTCTGACCCGTCCACCTGCAGTATTCAAGCAAGATCTTCCTAGCCTTCTTAACAGTTTTATTATTAGCTTCTAGAAACAAAAGGATGTCATCTGCATGTAGAAGAAGGGAGATCTTATCCAAATTAGTAGCCATCTTGATTCCCAAATCTTTACCTTTTTGAGAAAACACATCAGAAAGAAGTTGGGAACAAAGAATGAAAAGATACGGAGACAAGGGGCACCCTGGCCTAAATCCACTCTTGTCATCAATCCAAGAAGAACCAACCCCATTAATTAACAAAGAGAATCCAGGGTTAGTAACACACTGGAGAAGGAGGTCAGCAAACTTAGATGGAAATTCAAAATTGATCAACACTTGCCTAAGAGAAGACCAGCCCATACTATCGTAGGCTTGCTCCATATCGATCTTTATAGCCATCAAACCTTTTTTAGATTTGGAATATCTAAACTTATTAAACACCTCTAGAGCTAGAAGAATGTGGTCTGAGATAGACTGGCCTTTAACAAAGGCCACTTGATCTTCTGAAATCAGCTTGGGTAAAATGCCAATCATTCTATTTAACATCAACTTTGCTACTATCTTATAAATAGATAAACAGAGGCTAATCGGTCTGTAATTAGAAGGAGACATCGGATTATCAATCTTCGGGATAAGAACCACCAATGTTTCCTTCCAACTACGATCCATCACTCCCTTTTTAAAGAAATCTTCAATAGCCAACCAGACATCCTTCCTAATGATACTCCAATAAGATTTAATAAAAGAGTATGAAATGCCATCGATACCTAGAGAAATATTTGATTCCAAATGAGCCACCACCAAGTCCAATTCTTCTATCTTGAAATCAGCAAGGAGTCGATTCCTGTCCACTTCATCCATCACACGAACAGGATTTGGCCAACCCGTCAGCTTGCATCTTCTAGATTCCCATTTATTCTTAAAGAAATCTTGAAAAACCTCCTCGATTTGTCTTTGATCTTCCACCATCTCCCCTTTGTTTTTTTTCATCTGATGAATCCAGTTAATATTTCTCCTTCCAGACGCAAAAGTATGGAAGAATTTTGAATTTGAGTCTCCATCCTCTAGCCACCTTACTTTAGCTCTTTGTTTCCACCAAGTGTTAAGCCTAGCAAGTGTGATATTAAGATCATTTACTTTAGATTTTAGTAGCAGCAAACTCCCATCCGAGAGCCAACCACTCTCAGATTCTTCCTTTTGAAGATCCAAGATCTCTTTCTTCAATACTTCTTTCAAATTCATCAAGTTTTGGTGCTTTGCTTTGCTCCAAAAAAATAGTGCCTTCAAGGCTCTTTTAAACCTCACATTAAGAGCCTAGGCAATCTCCCCATTCACCTTTTTGGTCCAAGCTTTATTCACCACTCCCTTTGAAGCCGGGTAAGACGCCCAGACCTCCTCATATCTAATATGATGATTCCTTCGAACGGCCGACGTGAAGATTTTCATGAGAACTGGACAATGATCTGAGCCGACACGAGCTAGATGTCTCACAACCGGCCTTTGTATAACATTCAAGGCTAAGGTATTTACAATACATCTATCCAGCCTTTCCATAATTCTGGCACCACCTTTTTTGTTGTTATACCACGTATACTTTGGACCAACAATCCTCATATCCTGAAGATCATAGTTACTCATGAAGCAACTCATTTCTTGTGCTCCTTGAGACATAACAAACTTCTTTCCATTTTTCTTCTCTTCTTGAGACAAAACACAGTTGAAGTCTCCCCCTATAATCGTAGGAAATTTAGCTAAAACAATTCCTTCAAGAACACTCCACAAGGCTCTTCTCTTGTACCAATCATAACTACCATAAGCTGCAGCAACCATCCAAATTCCTCTATTGACCAATTTAAGTTCCCCAATGACAACTTGAGGAGAAGAACTTAAAATTGAAAATGAACCCAAGTCCTTTCTCCAGAATACCATAATCCCACCTGACAATCCATCAGCTGGAAGGATGAAGTATTCCCAATTAGTACCAATAAACTTATCACAATCTAGCCTTTCAAATGAAGAGATTTTAGTTTCTAGGAGTCCCACAAACATCACCTCATGATCTTTCACAACTTCCTTCAAGTAGAGCGAGGCTACACTCTTCCTAGCCCCTCTACAGTTCCAAAACATAATAGAAGACATTTAATGAAAAGAATTGGGATTGCTCCCTTTCCTTTCCTTAAGCATTCCACCTCCCTTCCTACCATGGGTGATGATATTGTCCTTCCCCAGTGATTTTAATTCCTTTTGAAGCCTAAAATCAGATTTATAATAGGAAATACTTGAGTTCGTAAGTACGCCAACAGGAGTAACTTGAGTTCGCAAGCAATCCTTAACCATTTCAGCATTTGACTGATTCTGCAATCCATCATTAGTAGACTCCTCATTCTGAGAGGATCGGATAGGCATCTTCATAACGTGTGGATCTTTGACACTAACGTCATTTCCAGTTTCTATTCCATTAATAAAACAAGAATTTACTGACTGATCCCGCATTATAGAGCTTTCCAAACTTTCTTCAACAGTTTTGGGACATTCCGCTTCAGTATTTTGTAGAGTAACCAAACTTTCTCTACCTTTATGGACATCAAAATCGCCTTCTTTTCCATCTTCAACTGTTCTTTGCTTATTAAAGATATTTTGTTCATGCAAAATTTTAACATTATCATCCCGTAGATGAGATTCCTTCAATCCCTCTTCATATAAATTGTGAAACTTGTTATTAAAGAAATTTTCTCATGGACTGCAGCAGAGAAACAATCCTTCTCCCCAATCCTTTTAACTGAATCACTTTTTGTCTCAACAATTTCACCATCCTTAGGAATCATCGATTCCTTTGCAATATCTTCTTCTAATCTTCTTAAATTTTCCTTTACCACTTTAGCAGCTGTTGATCCTTGAATATTAGGCCGAGAATCTTCCATCTTTTTCTGATTGTATTCACCTTTTATTCTTCTATTTCTTACATGGATCCAAGGCCCATAAGATTCAATACCTCCATCTTCAAGTCCCACTTTCTTTGGAATATTAAGAGATGGATTATCAGAATTACTCCCTCTATTCACCTCCTGCAATTTTGTTTTATTACAAGAGCTATTCATATGCCCCAGCATACCACATTCAAAGCAGAAAGAAGAAATTCTTTCATACTCTACTTTTTGGAAAAACCTTCCAGCCAACCCTTCCACCCACACACCCAATGGAAGAGGCTTGTCAAGTTCTATACGAACAAAAACCCTTGCGAACTCCCTCCTTCCCCATTGGAACATATTTCCATCCATCATCATAGGGACACCCACCATAGAAGCTATCATTGCAACATTGTCCTCATCCCAACATTGAAGGGGAAAATGAGGCACTCTAATCCAAATTGGAGAAGTCAAACCTTTCAAAGAGCTTGGAGAGAATTCTGTAGTCCATCTCTCCATTCCCACAATAAGCTTGTTTACAAACCAAGGACCACCAGTCATCACACCTTCCATAGCATCCAAGGATTTGAAGGAACACAAATACCACCCCATCCCTAAGGTAGTGAAATGGAATTGTCCGAAACTAGCCCATTGTCTCCTTAGTTCCCAAGAAACCACATGAGCTGGGATTTCTCTCCCGAACACCTTAGTAACAAGAGAAAATTGAAGCTTTTTGGCATTCTGAATTTCTGAAGTTTTACATAACTTGACTGCTTTCCCATCTTCTGACAATACTACTTTGTCCTTGTTAAAGTTGATCTTGATATAAGGGTTATTCTTCCAAGGATTCATTGATTTACTAGTTTTAAGCAAGCTCTCAGGCATTTCCTCAGATGATTGAACCGCATTGTTCTCCTTACTTACAGCCGCTGGATGTGCAGAACCCACCGTAACAGAATTGAAAGTATGAAAATTTTCGTTAACCATTTTATGGGGACTCGCATTTATCTTACTGCCATGGACAGGGATAGCATTTGAGTTTCCATATCTGTTAACAAAAATATTCATACTCGACGATGACGCTTCCGGGTCCATAGAACCAGCCATAGGAAAACTAGCAACTTTAGAAAAAATAGGAGTTAAGCATTCGACACTTCTCAAAATTCCTTTACCCTTTCCTTCTATACATTTAGGAGAAACCGAATTAGAACCATCATTTTTAGAAATGACTAACTCACCTCTAGCACGTCTTTTACGAATAACCTCAGAAATTTCGACTACCTTCGCAATTGATTCAGATGGAATACCTTGAGTCATACTTGGACAGCAAATCAATCCATTGTTGCTTTGATCCTTCGATCCTGTCTCTAGATTTGGATGATGGCCGTCTGCCACCATGGACGGACTTCCAACAACCCAAAATGGAAAACCCGGGAAGGGATGAAATTTGAAAAAAAATGAACGATCTCTTACTGGAAACCCAGAGCTTCTCTCTCTTCAAGCAAGGCCCTCTCCTTTTCTATTACTTTACTCATCATAGTGATTTATTATACTGCATTTAACTTCTTTTAAATATTCTAAAAAATGCTTAATAAAAGGAAACATTTAGAAATTTAGTTCTGTGTTTGTGGCTTGCTGAGTTATTGTAGCTCACTATAATTTTGCTTTTGGTTTTTAAGATCCGGGAAACATTAGGACCCAGCTAATTAGCAATTTGAGAATTTGATCAAAGTTTATAAGTACTTCTCTTTATAGATTTTTGGTACAGTCATGGCTATTTTTTATATGTTTTACTCTATTCTTTATTCTGTAGCAAAGTACTCTTGAGTAGATCCTGTATATACATTTGGATGAAATGAAAGAGAATTTGTGGATGAGTTTATTTTCAGCATTCTAGATATTATAGTAGTTCTGTAGTCTGTTGTTTGTTTAAAATTTATACTAGAAGAGAAATTGAATATTTCTAAAATTAGATCTTAAGATTTGTCTATCATGGACACGATATAAATCTTGTTAGGTTGGGTTGTGACAAGAGGGACCGTAGTCGGTGGGAGATGGAGGTCAGATAAAGGCCCAATAATTAGTGTCGGATGAAGGTTCGATGGTAATGATCAGGCAGAGGTCCTGTAGAGGTAGCCTGATAGTGAGGGCTTGTTAGGTGGAGCTCAGGATGCTTCAAGATTCAAAGCTCACTTGATTCTCTAACCTAGGGTCAAAGTACTTCAATGTCCAAGCTCCCTCTTAATTGGGAAGAGGGAGTCAATTAATCAAATGAGGGAGAATTTATAGATTTTGAGAGTGCCATATTATGTAGATATGGAGAAGATTCGGGATAAATTTAGAGTGCTCCGTTAGATGACCCATATTGATTCCCTCAATCATGGAGCTTTCATCAAGCTTTTAAGTGCCTTAATAATGTCCAAAATAAGCAATCTTAGGCTCATTAAATTCTTCTCATTGAGCCGCACAATTCCACTATAAGAATGACATTTTTTTATATCATTTGCCCATCTAATTAATGCTTTAAAGTTTCCAAATATTCTTAAGCCCTTAATTTGAGCCAATTTGGGCTTAGATTGGATCAATTTTGGTGTCATTGAGCTCTCGTTGAGACGTTCAATTTGAATATAAATTTTTTGAAACTGGAGTTTGGATAGTCTTAAATCCAATTTAAATATGCATCAATATTTACATTGAATTAAGGTAATTTTGGTGATGTATCAGTTGCCCCGTATTTTCTGATATTGAAGCTCAAATGATGCCCTTCCTCTTGGCTTAATGTAGAAAAATTAATCATATAGAGCACATTAAATGGTGGAGTTAGAAAAATCTATTGATATGAGAGTTATTCTTAAAAGATTGTTAGCCTATTCATTTGGTTGGAAGGACTGTAGTCAGGTGACTGAGGTGGAGGGGATAGTTGTTGGGTGATAGAGGTCAGAGGGACCGTAGTAAGCAGGCAACTGTGGTTAGAGGAACTGCCATCGATGGGTAATGGAGGTAGGAGAGACCATAGCCAATGTGTGGCAGAGGTTGGATGGATCATAGTCAATGGGTGATAGTGGATGAGAGATCCTAATAGGTGGGTGATAGTGGTTGGAGGGATCTAGTCGATGAGTGATACTAGTCAGAAGGAACCTAGTTAGCAGGCGATGGTGTTCGATAAGATTATAGACGGTAGGGATGGTGGTCTAACGAAATATAGTTAGCATATGATGATGGTCATAGGGGCCATAGTCAATAGGCGATGGTGGTCAGTGGGACCATAGTTGGTGGGCGATGGTGGTTGGAGGGATCATAGTCGAAAGGATATGGTAGTCTGAGATACTGTAGTCAATGGGCTATGGTGGTCAGAGGGATCATAGATGATAGGGGATGGTGGTCTAAGGGACTATAATCGATGGGTGAAGTAGGTTAGAGGGACCAGAGTCAGTGGGTAAATGATGTCAGAGGGACCATATTTTATAGGTGATGGTGTTTGAAAGGATTAAAGTTGACGGGCGATGGTGGTCGGAGATACCATTAACGGTGGGCGACGAAGGTCAAAGGGACCATTGTCGGTGGGTGAAGGTGTCAGAGGGACCTATTAACCTTATTTATATATAAGGTCACTAGGACCTACCTGGGTTTCTTTCTGCTAACCTAATGATTGGAAGGTGTCAACTTCTCAATCATATAGGTCCCAAACAAAACTAAATCCAAGTCTAATCAAATCCAATTCCATATTTCAATTCAATCTCTAGTCCAGCCTTCCACCAACTTTCAATCAACATTCAAATCATATCCAATCAATCTTAATCATTCATTTGATTTTCATTGATGTGGATAATTCAAACTCAACCATCTAAGTCAAAAATCCAATCCAAACCCAAGTTTCTAAACCAAATCCTAGGGTTAAGGGCCCAGGTCTTGAAACCCTTTCTGGATTATTTTTTTGTCACCCTCAAACCTTGCCAAATAAACTATGATTTGGAGTCCAAAAATTGCATATTGTTTAGTTATATCTCCAAAGTCAACCCACCAAATTTGAGCTCATTTTGAGGATCCTAGCCTTAGAAACTGAATTGATTGCTAAAGGCTGCAAAACCTTCAAATATTTATAGCCTATTCCATTAGACTTGCCATTCAGTGGAATTTACCATTGGGACTCTTTCTAAATCTTCTAACCACTTCCATGGCCTTTTTTATGACTTGTTGATCTGTAATCTACACTTTGTTTGACCCAGCTTGGTCTAGAATTACTAGGGGCCAAAATGACCAAAATACCCTTTAAAAGGATTTTTGGTCTTTTCCCCAAAATTTAATATGGCCAAGCCATATCAAACCTCAAAACCTATTTTAATGGATCTTAAATGTCATTATAAATATATTGGACCCAAACCCACCTTTTAGTTTGATTGTTGACCAAGTCAATCATGGTTGACTAAAGTGGCCTTTAAGGGTTTAAACACCCATTTCAAACCAAATGAGCTCCCCTTGACTTGGAACCTCTTCCATCGAGTTCATATGATCAACTTAAACTTAATAGACCCAACCCTTGATCCTAGGTTAACTTGGTTGACTAAGTCAACCAAATTTGACCAAGTTAAAAAAGTTTGACCAAATATACATATATCTTCCTCCCATTCAAACCCTTTGACCAAGGCCTTGTCAAGCCCACCCAGGCCCATGGGATGACCTCCTAGGTTCCTAGGAGGACCCTCTTGAGACCCCAAGACTTGGGCCCACTTAGGTTAGCCATTTGGCTTGACCCAAGTGTCCAAAGAGAGATCTCCCTTGACACCCATTTCAAACCAATGGTGGCATTGGGTCCCCCATGACCCAACACACCTTTAGATGACCCAGCCCTCGGGTCAACTTGGGTTAAGAATTAGGCTAACCCAAAGTGGTCAAAACCATTATGGGTTGAGCCATTTATCAACCTAACCTCACCAAGGCAAACCAACACCTCCATTAGGTGGCCATAGATCCAATACACCTACCCTAGTTAGTCCCACCCTTGGGTAGACTTTGGTCAACCTCTAGACTAGCACAAAGTGGTCAAAACCACTTTAACCCGAGACATCTTCCACCTTGAACCATATCAAACCCAATTGACACTTGTATTGGGTGCCCCTTGACCTAATGCATTTTCCCCATCAATCCCATGACCTGACTCAACCCAGGTTGTACCTAAGTTGACCCAAACCATACAGGTTTGGGTCAACCCAAGCCTTCCAATCGATCCAAGCTTCCCCATGCTCAATTGACCCTTCAGTCAAGCTCATTGGACCTCAAGACATCTTTCCACCTCAGCTCAACCTAGCCCCTGGCCGGTGGCAGCCGTAATGAATGAAAAACCAGCCCCAGTGGTCCCCCCATCCTTAAGCTCCACCTAAAGGCTTCCAGGTCCTGGGTGTGCTGGGCTCGAGCTCATGAGACCCTGGAGACATGTCCCCTTCTAGTTGGCAACCATCCATTGGCTCTCCTAGGCAATCATGGCCATTCGAATTCACGACCATCACTTGAACAGGGCGTTTTGACCTAGACATCCCCATTTGATTCTAGCTATTTGAAATTATTCCCTAGAGCTCCATGTGTCTTCTTCTTTTAATCCCCAACTTCCCAGCCTGTTCCAACCATCCGTTCGAGCAAACTTCGATAAATAGCTCTTCACCCTCCACTCAAATTTATACTTTTGGTGGTCCTACAGCTGAGATGTTTGAAAGATAAGTCTTTGCACTCATGTCCTCAAGCTACCAGATAGAAAAACCCATTCGTTGCAGCTTTCTATATGGTGAGAATCTTTTCCTGAGATCCTAGCTAGGTAGTGGTGGTCCAGTGTGAAAGGAACTCTCAATCCAATAAAATTCCACCATTAGATTGAAAGTTCCTACCATCTTGATCCTCTCCATAAAATTTTATGGAAGTTTGCCAGTAGGATTGCCTGGATCACGTAGGAGAAGATTTATGGTTACAGACGTCCATGGGAAGTTAAAGATGAAATGCGATCTGTTGATCTCAATCAATGATTCAGATAAAATGTTGCGATCTCAGAGGCCATTTAATCCCAGTCATTTGATTCTCTATCTGATGACTATGGTTAATCCCGCTATTACAAAATCAACACTAATGATTGGTTATCCAATCGAATTGTGCCGCAGTCATTTGATTCTCTATCTGATGACTATGGTTAATCCCGCTATTACACAATCAACACTAATGATTGGTTATCCAATCGAATTGTGCCGCACGTAAAGCGCACTATTGATTGTATAATTTTAGGATTCAAAATTCCAAAAATTACATGGAATGTCAAAAATTCATATCTCCCTCAACACTTGACCAGATTAGGAGTTCTTAGGTTCATTAAAAAGATCTCAGGGAGATCTTTAAAAGCCCCATGGTTCCAAGCATAATTCTGCATGTTTTTATCTGAATTTTAGTAATAGTATTTATTGTATTTTAGTATTTATGGTCAAATTATATGTCCCCATGGCTTGGAACTTTGGGAGATCAATCCTGGGCAAGTTAAACACATGCCCAAAATTTCTCCCATCTATTTAAGGTGTTTAATGGAATTTCTATATCAATAGAGGAAATTGATGTAATGGTCTATCCAATCAGATTTAGGATCTATGATTTTTTTTGTTAATTATGCTTAAGATAGGGAGTTTAGAGCCACTAATTCATCCCCGTCCAAGCCTAGAATAATGACTTAGGAATTTTTGAAGGTGGCCTAGAGGTTGCCTTTGGTGGTCTGGTTGACCACCTTAGAGAGTTCCACTTGGGTCCAAATTCAAAGGGATTGGACCTTGAGATCAGGTGATCTCATGGAATTTCATTGGATATGGAATCCATTTGAGTCACTTACTAGGAACCCCAAAATCCCTCCTTAGATTTGACTTAGAAAATTAATTAATTCATAATTAATTCATATTAAATCTTAAAAATCCATATAAGGTCCCTAATTGCTCATAATTGAATGCTTAATCAATGAAAGTTAAAATCCCTATGATTAGACTCTTAATTTAATATTAATTTAATTCTTAAAGAAAATTGATAAATAATTAGATTAATTAATTAAACATATTTAATAAATTCAAAAAAATACTTAAATATATAGAAACATCCCCTTAGGTCATTCTTGACCTTTGGGAGTGATTCCAGGTGGATTGAGACTGATTTGGATCAAAATCTAAAAATCCCCTTAATTAGGCAATTTTAGAAAATTCAAAAGTATTCAAACTTTGAAAAATCACCAATAATTCTAGAAAAATCCAATTTAATCAAACTGAAAGCCATTCAACTCTAATTAAAATCTAGTATTTTTAAAAAAATGTCAAACCTCCAAAATTAATTTAAAGTCAAAAAGTAAACTCCCCGGTCAATCGTAGTTCAAAATTAGGTCAAAACTTTAAAAAATCATAACTTAGTATAGAAAGTTTCAAATTGAGTAAACTCAAAGCTTAATTACTAAAAAATTTAAGGAAAATATCAAATATTTAAAAGTGACTTTAAGTTTAAGAGTCAACGTTCAACCCTTTAATTAACATGATTAAATAACCCTAATAATTCCAAAATTCAATAATGAACCTAAAATTCTAGAAAATCTTAATTTAATTATTCAAATCAGTAATCAATCAATTTGATTAAAATTTATTAACCCTTAACAATCAACTAATTAAATTAACCTAATAAATATCAGTTACTACTAGGTAACCCAGGCCTATCAGACTATTAGCTTAGCCCTAAGGAAGGTGAAATAAACTTCACGGCCATGGTGAACAACAAAGGTAGTAACCATTTAATCATTAAAATATACATAAATTAAAATTTAATATATTAATATTTAAACTCAAACATAAACTTTCCCTTCGACCTTTAACAAACACAAAAATTAAATAATTTCAATAAATTATCTAGTTTAGGACATACCCAAGCCACATAGTCTTTTTGCACATACTTTAGATGGTTTACTAGGACAACCAACTCGAGTCTAGGCTAGGCCTGAAAGTTTGAGGAGGTTATAAGACCTCAATGAATTGTTCGTAAGGCACACTAATTCAGAAGTAATACTTTCACTTTGATGTGGAAGCTAATTAATTTGTAAATAATTACAAAGATGGTGATTATATTCTAATTATCATAATAAAATATTAATCTCACATTTTCACCAAGCAGTTATCACAGAAAATAAAATATGAGAGCAAAAGTAAAAATCAAAATAATCACATCAGAGATTTATAGTGGTTCGGTCAACCCATGACCTACGTCCACTCCATGGAGTCCTCCTCTCTAGGTATTGCTCTAAACTCTTTAGTGAGTCTCCTTTACCTCACTCAGCTAGGCGGAGAAGCCCTTACAAACTCTCTTCCACAAACCCGGCGTGGCAGAGGATCGTACACCTTTTTACCTTCCTGGTGAGGCAGAGAACCTAGACTCCTTTTCACCCTCCTGATGAGGTAGAGAACCTTCACTCCTTTTCACCCTTCTAGTGAGGCAGAGAACCTAGAATCACTTTCACCTTCCTCGGTGCGGTGAAGTAGCCTGGTTTTTTAAAACCAATAAGGTCTTCTTCCCAAAGCTTCCCTCAAGATAAACCTTAATTCTTGTAGGAACTCAGGTGCAAGTTTGCTGGAGCAACTATGTGAAATCCCCTCTCACACTCCCTTGAATCCCACAAGGATCTTCTCCCTCTCTTACAAACTCCACCATTTCTCTCCCTAGCCCAAAGCTCTCTCTTCAAGCTTTCTCTAGAAGAAAATAACTCAAAGAATGCTCAAAAGACTCTTATAAAGTCTTATGAGAAACCTTAAATAGAGGGATTTAAAAAACCTTAAAAATTTAGTTGACCTGTCAAAGAGTGTATAGTACGATCTCATGATCGTATAGTATGATGTGCATAATTTGACCTGTTAGTACTGTACAATCACCAGTTACTACAGTACGAATAGTTCAAATTTTGCCTATTAGTGCTGTACGATCATCATTATGAATGACTAATGGTACAATATGATTAGTTCAACTGAAATACAATTCGTCCATGATGAATCATGGGACGACCAAATATCATCTCTGTTGATTGTTTAGTATGATCTAGTTCGTACAGTATGATCAAAATTAAGTAGATTTGATTAATTAATCATAGGATTAAATTAGGTAATATTTTATATATCGTACAGTATGAATAAAACAACTTTTCAAATTTAAATTTTTGCCTAATTTAATAAACGGTGGGGTTTCTAATTATAATAGATTATCCAATATGATATAGTATTCGTACTGTATGATTAGTTATATTTTAAAATTATGTTTTAAGAAAAATAAAATATTTTTATTAATTTCTATAATGCGAGATCGTATAGTACTATCTAGATCGTACATTATAATGTATAAAAAAAATTAAAATATTTAACATTATTTTCACTCTCCTTATGTGTGTGTATGGTCACTAGGATAGCATACACCCATATAGAACTTAACTCAAGAAATTAAAAATAAATAAATAAAAATTATAGACACTTTCAATATAGCCTATTCTACCCAATCTTGAGCCCTGAATCTTCAAAGAATGGTATATGTTGTACATGAAATGTTAGTCAACACACAAACAGATATGCACTATAAATACTAAGAGAAATAAAGAGGTAATCAATAATAATTACTATCATCAAAAATATAAACTAATGAGCCTGAGTTGTAATAATCTCTCCCATTTTGATGATGATAAATATTATTGGTTGAATTTACAAACTAATATTATTTTCTCCTAATCTCCCCATTATTAAGAGAATTAATTTTAAAAATAAGGGAATTTTTTTAAATAAAAAAAATTTAAGACTAAATAATTGAAAATTTTAAAAACTAAACCATAAATACAACCAACCATAATACATTCTCCCCCTTTGACATTATCAAAAAGAAGAGATAAAATAACTTCTAAAATTAAAATACGTGCAAAAGAAAATAATAACATACATAAAAAAATTAAAATATGAAATTATGCTTAAAACATAATAAAAATTAAACACACAAAACTGATAAATAATCATACAAAACACATAAATAAAACACACAAATAAACCTTAACATACTTATACCTAATTAAAATTAACAATTGAATCCTTGATGATTTAGCATAAGTTTGTTACCTCATCATCTTGCTCCTATTCTGATGATTCAGAAGCTAAGTCTTCCCAGGATATCTTTTGCTTCCTTTCATTTCCCCTTATTACAATTGGCTTATCCTCACCCTTTTTCTTTACAGGGTGTTTCTTAAGATTAGGGCATTTATTTTTAAAATGTCCAAGTTTTCTACACCCAAAATAAATAATGTCAGAAGTAAGCTTATCATATTTATGATTTTTACCTTTGCTCCACTTTTGTTCACATTTGTGCTTGTGCTTAAGTAGACTTCTGAATTATCTTATTATTAAGGACATCTTCTCATTCTCATCATTTCCTAAGCCATCTTTATCTATGCCTTTTGCTTTTAGCATTATGACCTTTTCATCATCTGCATCCAAAAGTCTTTGATTCACACTTTGCTCATAGGCAATGAGTGAGCCGATGGGATTATTAATAGAATAAGCATTCATGTCTTTTGATTCATATATAGCATTGATTTTGGCATCAAATTTATCAGTTAGATAGTGTAGAATTTTGTTGACCTTTCTAAGTTTGAAAGTTCTCTACCTAAAGCATGTAATAACATCACAATTTGAGTAAACCTAGTATAGATATCTAAGATAGTCTTATAAGATTTCATGCAAAAAAATTATAGGCATACAATAATACATTTTATCTAGATTATTTGACTTAACTACTACCTTCATATGTAATGCATAGTTTATATAAAACTTTCTTGCCAGTGATATAGGTAGAAACAATCATATATTCTTTAGAAGTCAAAGCGTAGAAAAAATAATTCAAAGATTTAGCATTCAATTGAGCATAAATTTTTTTTCTATTCGATTAAGTAAAAGGATCATTTATTTTGTCTCCATCGATGATACGTGATGGTGCAGAATAACCAGTTTGAATTATATGTGACATTCTAAAATTAATAGATTGTAAAAATGTAGACATGCAAAATTTTCAAAAATTAAAAGGTATGTTTTCAAACAATAGTGGATGGGTTATTGAATAACCTTCTATAGTATTCCTATTTCTAAATTGTGCCATTGATCGTTTTCTTCTAGGTTTTCTAAAACACTATTTTGATTAACTCTTTAATACCACTTAAAAGTTCTAGATGAGCCAAGAGTGGGGGGGGGGGGGCGGTGAATTGGTATTTTAAAAATAATCCTAAAGAGGAGCAGTAACTTTTAATAAAATTTTAACATTTTTGAAATAAGTAATTTAATTTCACAATGTGGAAGCTAATAAATTAACTATGATTTAAAAATAATGATGATGAATTTTAAATTGCATAATAGAACATTAATATATGATTTTTACCAAATAGTTATAACAAGAAATTAAATGCAAAAAATAAAATGCTAAAAAGGAAAAAGCACACAAGAAATTTTTATAGTGGTTCGATCAACCTTGACCTACATCCACTCTCCAGAGTCCTCCACTTTGAGTATTACAATAACACTAAGTGACTCTCCTTTAGCTCCCTTAGCTAGGCGGAGAAGCCCTTACAAACTCTCTTCTAATAACCTGGTGTGATAGAGGACCGTACTCCTTTTCACCCTCCTAGTGAGGCAAAGAACTTGGACTTTTTTTCACCCTCCTAATGAGGTAGAGAACCTTGACTCCTTTTCACCCTCCTAATGAGGTAAAGAACCTTGACTCCTTCTCATCCTTCTGGTGAGGCAGAGAACTTGGAATCACTTTCACCTTCCCCGGTGTAGTGGAGTAGCCGGGTGTTTTGACATTAAAGAGGTCTTCTTCCCAAAGCTTCCCTCAAGAAAAACCTTAACTCTTGGAGGAACTCAGGTGCAAGTTCGCCAGAGAAACATTATGAAAACCCCATCTCGCACTCCCTTGAATCCCACAAGGATCTTCTCCATCTCTTACAAACTCTACCCTTTCTCTCCCTAGACAAAAGCTCTCTCTTCTAGCTTTCTCCAAAAGAAAATAACTTAATGAATGCTTAAAAGACTCTTACAAAGTCTTATGAGAAAGCTTAGATAAAGGGATTAAAAAAATCCTAAAAATTTAGTTCACTGTCAAAGATCATATAATATAATGTACAGAGTTTAACCTGTTAGTACTGTACGATCACAAGTTAGTATGGTATGAACAGTTCAAATTTTGCCTGTTAGTGCTGTACGATAATCATTATGAATGACCAATTATATACTATGATTAGTTCAACCAAAATGCAGTTCCTCTAGAACGAATCATGGGATGACCAAATATCATTTATATTGATCATTCAGTATGATCCAATTCATACAGTATGATTAAAATATCAAAATTAAGTATATTCGATTGATTAATCACAGGATTAAATTAGGCAATATTTTAAACATTATACAGTATGATTTGGTTCGTATAGTACGAATATAACAACTTTTTAAATTCAATTTTTTTACTTAATTTAATGAATGAAGAGGTTTCTAATTATAATAAATCATCCAGTACGATGTTGTGTTTGTATTATACGATTAGTTATATTTGAAAATTATTTTTTCAAGAAAAATAAAATATTTTAATTAATTTATGTAGCACTAGATCCTACAATATGACTTAGATCATACAGTATGATGCACAAAAATTAAAATATATAACATTATTTTTGCTCCCATCGTGTTTGTGTGGTGTGTATGTTCACCAGGCTAGCATACACCCTGAAATGTTAGTCAACATACAAATAGATATGCACTATAAATATAAGGAGAATTAAAGAGGAAATCAAAAATAATTACTATCATAAAAAATATAAACTCAGGTGCCTGAGTTATAATAAGGCTAGTGTTTAATTTTACTGCTGTGTGCTGGGTTTCTGAGTTTTCATTGCATGCTGTGATAAGAAATTTATTGATGTGACTATTTACTTACCTTTATTATAATCTATGAATTGATGTGATGGGCAGTAGAATACCCTTAGGTTAGGAATGATCTGGTTATGAATTGAGTTTTCTACAGGTGACCACGCTCATACAGGGCTATAAATTAAGGGGGTATAATTAATGATTTAACTGACATATTGCTATACAGGTGCTAAATTACTCAAGCCCCCTTGAAATTAAAAGAGTGTGACTAAGTGTGGTTGAGATTTTAATTCAATGCAAATATATAAATAATTTGGGATAGATTTGATTGTAAATGCTTAGGATAACCCATAGGAGAGTCTATATCTTTCATTTTAATATTGATATAACTTGTTTAAAGTATCGACCTGTGAAAGTTAGATATTTGAGTTGGAATACATGTATCCAAAATTGGATTCCAATGAGAAAAGGATACTCCTTAGGGGAACAGTCCTTTTCCATTTGGAAACTCTAGTTTAGATAATTATAGTACCCAAAATGAAAAGAGCAACCTCCCCTTTAGGAGAAGAGTTTTCTTTTTCATTTGGGTATCCAAATACGATAAATCCTAGGAGCCTGAAGAAGCGAAGGATGGGGAGTTGAAGACAAAGAGTATCACACTCAAAGTTAACTTGCGTTGATCCTAGGATTAGAATCTGGGTTTGTGGTTAGTGGTGCCTGGCCACTTTTAATTTATATAAATTCTTGATTGTAATAAACAAATAATTTGCCTATGGATATTTACTTAATTGATTTGATTTATTGATGTGTTTGATTCAATTTAATTGTGATTAGGGTTGCCTATTTTTCATAGTTTTTTGGCGATTGTATGTCATTTTTGTTTTAGCCTGAATATGCGGAGGCTCATGAGGGTACACTAAAAAACTTTTTTTACTTGAATTTAAAAAAAATTTAAGATAATATAGAAACTTTAACGATCTAAGAAGTAAGCTCGGCACCATCGGGAGTCAGCATAAACATATTTTACCTTCTCTTTCGTGTTAGGTACCTCCCCGCCTATAGGTTTTGGCAGGCCACCTGACTTATTAGGGTGCAATCCTTTCAAGGGGATATTATACAATCTCTAGGATGAAATTATTTTTTAAGCCTTTTTTAAAAAAATTGCTACATATAAATTTATGCATTAATCGAGTTGATTAGCATGTATTGCATTAGAAATAAACTAAATGTATCTAAAATTTTAATTTTATTTGTTTCAAGCATTTTCACCCTACGTAAGTCAAGGGACCAATTAGAATCCGCTCTAGACGTTGCTCCCAATTCTTAAAAACTCTAATAACTAAATCCCTACTACTCTTTCATAAAATTGATTGGACTCATAGATTTTAAATCGACTAGGTGGTTAGTTGGCTCCCCATTCCAGGCTGGGGTAAGTCTAAGTTTTGCTTCGCATTAGTTAGGTTTAGGTTACTGTGGGCCAGTGCCCAATTTAGACTTATGATCAGGGGCAGATTTTGAATCATAAGACCCCAACCTCCAGGAATATAATCATAAATTTTTAATAAATATTTAACTCAAATTAAAGATTTTCTCATTCCAAAATTTTAAGCCCAACACTTAGATTAGGTTGGGGCACTTTTGAATCATTTCAGAATCTTAAAGTGTCTCCTACCTTTCCTCCATTGAGTACAAAAATAAGCGCTCCAACTTGATTCAGTCCTGATTGAGATTGTAAATTCAACTCCTTTAACTTCGATCCTTGAAAACTTTAAATAAAATTTTCACCGTTATTTTAATCTAGAGTATTCATAAGAGACCTTGATCTCTGATGATGTGATTAACTACGAGGGTTTGCACTCGTAGGAGATTTTGATCCAACATCCATATTATTCAAAAAATCAATTTCTAAAATTTAAATTAATCTTCTTTGGGAAAATCAAAATCAACTATGATCGTTATCATCATGTTCTAACAATTGATAATGAAAGATATTTTCTTTTTTTGGAGATATATATCATTCATTGATGAAACTTCAAATATTAAAGTAATGATAATTCATCTAGATTATCATAGCTAGATATTTGATCAAACTTCACTTTGACCCTTCGGGGCCATATGCAGTTCTTTCCTAAATTTGGCTACGATATTCAAGATGGGATTTATAATTCTAAATCTGAAGCCCATTTTAAAATCTTATTTTTTCCTCTTGAGGTGGTATACCTTTTATGATGAGATGTTTTATTTTGGAATTAAATTCAAAGCCGACTTCAGATTCTCCAAAGAAGATTAGATCTTTCAAAACCTCCTTTCAAATTCAACCCCATAAATAAAAAATGGCATGCCTAGTGTGACTAAATCTCTCTATCCATCTCTAATAATGAAAAAATTTTATTCCATCAGTAGTCTTAACTACCTTTCCTTTTGTTGGGATCTCTACCCATTTCATCTATGGGAGAGCTTAGCCAATATCAAAAATTCATATCAGAAAGAGAGGTGAAACCTTCGTCCAAAAATTGAGCTTTGACCTGCTTCCCCAAAATTAACTAGTTGGGCGATAGTGTCAAGTCAAACCCCTAAAACCTCCATATCAATTTTATAAACCAACATTATTGAGTCTAACTAATATGTTGAGTTTTAAGATTATGATGAGTCTTATTGATCTTGTTTCCAAGACCTTGAACCTTTCAAACTTTCAGCTTTGACATTCCACCTCTAAAGCAGTCAATGGTGTGGAAGAGTCAAGCAAACAACTCCCTCAAATTTTATCATCAATTTTGTAAGCCTTCACGTTGCGTGAAAACTCAATGTGTTGTGTTTCAAAATCTCAAGAAAATTTTGTAATTTTTTAAAATTTTGAAAATATTTTCAAAACTAATTCTTGAATTAACACTATCATATGCTACCCTGCAACACTCTCTTAAATAGTTTAGTATATGTAGTAAAAATTTGAATTTCCTTAAAAGCATAACTAACTTTTATATTTTATCAATCATATGTCAGGTTGTAAGTCTTATAACTCAACATATGTGATAAAATATAGGATCCATTATGATTTTCAAAATTTATTTTCAAAAGTATCTAATTTTTATTCTTCTTCCAAATTCTAAAAATTTAAACTCAATCAAATGGCCATCAAGCTAATTTTTACCTTTGAGAAGGGTTTAACTTGCGAAGAGATTGATTTCAAAAAAACCATTCAGTTTGGTTTAGGTTTCCACACTATCGAACTATCAATGAATGGCGAGAAGTTAGTTACGCTTAATACTGCTAAGTTAGACACTCTTATGTTGAAATTGGTCCTAGGGTCAGGGGTTGAATCCTTCAATTCTAGTATAGAGGAAGGAGAATCAAAAGCTCCTGCTTAGAATGCTGAAGTAAAGTCTATTTTTGATGAGGGATTGAGTTTCAGGATCCCATTTACAGGTAAGAATCAAAGGAAGAATTGTTTGAGGAGAAATAGGAAGAAGATTATGAAAGTAAGGAAAGTTATTGAGGTTAAGACTCTAGGCCAGGTAGAGCTAGAGGCTGATGAGGATTTGCCTATCCAGCCTCCTCTCCACTCCTTAAAGGGAGTCATTTCTACCCCTTAGCTATTACTACGGGGGAGGAGAGGGCAACTAAGATAGCTAGTTCCCCACCATTCCTGGTAGACTACTTAACCAAGAAGACTCGACAAGAATGCTAAGGAACCTAATTTACACTTATGCTGCCTAAGTAGGGGAAACAAAGGAACAATATGTCAAGCCCCTGAAAGAAGTCATCTCTCACCTCTTTGAGAAAGAAATTATGAAGGAGGAGAAATCTAAAGAAAAAAATTTGACTCCCCACCCGGTTAGAGGAAATAAGAAGTTTTTACGTTAGTTAGAAACTTGACTCCCCAGGTTGTGTTGGTAGATGGTTACCACTGGGTGCCACACCCTCCGTTCTCTAAAATAAAGGGTGTTATACTTACTAGACTTGGAAAGGGCCATGATTCTACTCGCAGGCCACCGGTCCCCTCACCAAAATTCACAAAGTTGGCCTCAGTGGTCAAAATCAAGGAGGATCTAAAATTAAAAGGATGATTAAAGATAAGGGCAAGAGGCTCAAGTCCCTAGAAAGAAAGTATATCCCTAAGATGATCAGTAGAGTTGACGTTCCTCCACCTCCAACTGATGTTCCAGTTATCAGTTTAGTTGAAGTTCTAGTTGTCAGTTTAGTTGATGTTCTAGTTACTGATTTAGTTGATATTTCAGTTGATGTCTAGATAGTCTTTCTTAGATTTCACCTGCTCTCCCTGAGCTCCCTATCCAGGGATATGTGGACTTTATATTACCTGATATTAGATCTATTACTCTCCATACCCCTGCATTATCTCCCAAGGTAGATGTCCCTTACCTTATCGGGGAGCCACCCTTCAGACTACCGACCCCGGGACAGTTGAAGGGGAGGAGACCATCTGTTTAATTAAAAAATTATTAATGTTTTGAAAAGGATTAATTTTCTTTAGAAAAAATTGAATTTCTAGAATTTTTAGTTTTGAAATCGAACTCTTTATTATAAATAATATGTCACCGCGGGAGGCTAATATATCATTTCCTAATAGGTTCAAATTACAAAACTTTAAATTTACCCTGATTATCGTAGTCAAACTCAGAGAAGAATCATGTTGCAAATATAAGCCCAAGTACAGTGATTCTGATGATAACAAACTTTTTTTTTTCTTTACTTCTGATATTCTTGGATATCTATTTTTATTTGCCCTGCTTACTAACCTGTCAGGTCCATAGGTTTACTTGGAATGTCAATCAGCTCAAGATCAGGTAGACTAAGATTGAGTCAGTTTAAAATTTCTATTACAATGCATCTTTTATCTTTCTTAAGTCGAATATACTATGATGGATCCTAAAGCTAAGTAACCTTGCACACACACACTCAGGGGGAAAAATTTTATGAGTTAAAAAATTTTGTAGTTTTTTATCATATTATATCAGATGATTCTAACTCATCCTAGATGATCAGTTAAAATAGAAACCCTAATTAGGGAATCCTTAATTTTTATGTTTGCTTAATTAATCATCCTAGATGATTTATATCATACGAGACAATCAGTACATATTGAAATAAATAGTCGCTAATCACAACTTAGGCAAGATTACATAATTTAAAGTTTGTTCTTATCATACAGGATTATCCATATCATCCTGGATGATTCATGAAAATCATGCCTAAAATAATCCCTCGATTAGGGGATTAATTATAGTTAAATTGATCGATGAAATTGTATAGGACAATCGGAGATAATTATCCTGGATAATTTGAGCACTACATGGTACGATAATTAATTGCTACCTATCGTATAAGATGAAAACTTTGACTTTTTAACTAATTGTCCTAGATGATACCTTTACATTGTACTAGATGAACCATGTACTATGTGGGATGATAATTAATCGCCATCCATCATACTGGACGATCAAGAGCCACTCGTGAACTAATCATCCAGGATGACTAAAAGATCATACAGGATGATTTTTTTGAATACTTAAACTAATCATACAGGGCAATGATGATCGTACTAGCTGAACGAAATATTTTATACTAATCATGTAGGATAATATTTGAATCATCCTGGATGATCTTTGTCACTAAATTGAAATTAGGGCTATTTTTAAAGCCTCTTATTTAAGTTTTCTTAATAGCTGCTAAGCAATCTTTTGCTACTGTTCAAACCCAAGAGAGCTTACAGAAGGAGAAGAAGAGTTTGGGGGAGAGAGAGAGAGAGAGGGGATCTTGTGAAGAGGAGTTTGTGAGGGGATTCAAAAAGGTTGCTCCAAGTAAGGATTCTATCATCTTCTTCCTTCTTCATCCTTGGTTCCTTGGTGGCTCTGAGGAGATGATCATCAGCATCAGATCCAGGTTCTCTTCCTACTGCAGGAGGGAGTAAAAGGATTGTTAGGTTCTCTACCAACTCCAGGAGGGAGTAAAAGGATTCTTGGTTCTCTACCTTCACTAGGAGGGTGAAAAAGGATTCAAGGTTCTCAGCCTCACCGGGTCAGTGGAAAGATTTTATAAGGGCTTCTCTGCCTTGCTGTGGAGGCAAAAGGAGAGATACTAACTAATTAGTGCAATACCTAGAACATGAGGTTTTGGGGAGTGGACATAGGTCAAATTTGACCGAACCACTATAAAATTTGGTGTGCTCTTTCTTATTACTTTTTTGCATTTTATTTCCATATTTTTATGTGATTTATTCTGTAGTTGAAATCTCTTATTTTGGTATCTGCTTCTGCTTAAGTTATTTTAACTTTTAAAATATTTAAAAAGATAAAAAATATATTTCTTTTCAGGTTTTTTTTAAAAACACTAATTCACCCCCCCTCTTGGTTAGCATCAGGCTAGTTCTACATGGTTTAACTAAAAGTTCGATAGAGATGTTAAGCCCTGATGAACTAGTCCCGAGGCTAACCAAGAGGGGGGGTGAATTGGTTATTTAAAAAATTCAAGAGTAACAGTAAAAATCTTTTCTATAATATGCAGCAGAAACAAGTAAATACTCAAACGAAAAGATTAAACACAAATTTCACCCAAGTAGATAATCACAGAAAACTAAAGTGCAGAAAGTAATCAGAAAGAACACACTAGATTTTTATAGTGGTTCGGTCAACTTGACCTACGTCCACTCCCCAGAGCCTCCCTTCCGGGTATTGCACTAACTCAAAGTGTAACTCCTTCTGCTCCCACAGCAAGGTGGAGAAGCCTGTATAAAAAACTCCTTTCCACCGACACGGTGAGGTAGAGAACCTAACCTCCACTTGCTTCCTCCTGAAGAAGACAGAGAACCTCAGAATCCTTTCGCTTCCTCTTGAAGCGGGCAGAGAACCCCGGATCTTCTTGTGAATGATCCTCTCACAAAGAACACCAACAGGATGAAAGATGACGAGCAAAGAAGATGACTCTGATCCTTTCTTGGAGCAACCTTCGTGAACCCCTCACGAACTCCCCCTCACAAGATCCTCTCTCTCTCTCCCAAACTCTCTCTATCTAGGTTTTCTTTGGAAAGGAAAGTGGCAAAAGATTTTTCTTGTTGGAAGAAAAAGATCTTTTATAGGAGGGCTCAAAATTTGCCCTAAATCTCAACTGGTTGGCCTAGATCATCCAGGATGATCGGTAGATCGTCCTGTACGATACGTTCAAAATCAGGCATTTCAGCCTGGACGATTGGCTCTTCTGGATGATCAGTGGAAAAAGTTGTTCATATCATCCCGTACGATTCTGCGATCGTCCAGGACGATCAGTTTAAATTCAAAAATTTCATCTAAAAGACCGTTCTGGTCGTCTAGAGAAACTTGTGCTGGACGACCCAAAAATGACTTGATCATTTAGGACGATAAGGATATCATTCTGTACGATTAGTTGAAAATATGCCCAAATCATCCTGATCACCGCTCTGGACGTACAGCTGAAACAAATTAGACGATCATGATCGTCCAAGATGATCCTGCGATCATCCAGGATGATATGATCGTATCAATCAAGTATTAGTTGCTTTCCTTAATTACCAGACTAATTTTGGCATGATTATACAATATCGTCCAAGATGATACACGTATCGTCCGGGACGATCAGACCAAATATCTTAAAATAAAAACTTGCCTAACTTGATCTGGCGGCTGAGAATTTCTGATTTGAGCATATCGTCCCGTATGATGTCGGGATCATCTAGGATGATCTGCTTAATCAGACAGACTTAACTTTGTCGCCCTAATTAGGGTTTCTATTTTCACTGGATCATCCAGGACGATGTGAATATCATCCAGGATGATCTGAACAAAAATTGAACAGAAACTCTAATTCACTCAAGCTCTCCCCCTGAGTGTGTGTGTGCAAGGTTACTTAGCTAGGGGACCAGTTACATTACAATTAACTCAAGAAAAGAAAAAATAGTACATTTGGACACACTTGGACCCGATCTTGAGTTGGCTTGAGTTGCTCTTATTCTTTTATACTTGAAATGGGTTTGCCAAGCAAAACACAAAAAAAACATAATTTTCATTATCAAAACCAGATTTGAAACAATCTCCTCCTTTTTAATGATGGCAAACATATGTGTAGTAGTTTAAAAAATAAAAGAACTAGGAGATCGAAAAACAAATTTCTTCAAATTTTATTGAATAACCAGAATAGTACAGGAAACACAACTACACATGAAGTAACCAACACAAGATAAGAATAAAAAGACTACTACAACTGAAATCAAGAATAAAAACTACTACAACTGACTCACCCTTTTGACATCACAAAAAGGAGGAGGGCAAACAGAAAATAGAAATAACAATACAAATAGAAAAAAAAGATAACTACAAAACACAAAACTAAAAAGGAGGCGGATCCTGATCAGAAGGAGGAGGTGGCTGTGGTGGTGTAAAGTAACTATGGATGGCGGCGAAGTGTGCTCCAGTCCAGGCAATATCCTGGTCGTGCTGCTGTTGCTGCTGAGCAGCATAGTCAGTAAAGCGCTGCAGGTCCTCAGTATGCTGCTGCTCCTGGGCAGCAATATAAGAATCTAATATGACCTCCCACTGATCAAAGTGCTGCAGTAGATGGTCAAAAGGAGAAGCGATGTGAATGGGAGCAGGTGCATTTAGTGCAGCAGGAACGGGAATAGCTTCTTCCTCTTCCTCCTCAACATCCGGGGCGGGCTCCGGATGTAGTCGAGTACTGTGTAGGACATGGATTGAACTGTTTGTGAAGAAGGAAGGAGGGATATTTGGAGGTTCTGGATACTGCAGGTCATATTTGGTTTCCAAGGCATATGCAATGATATGTCCTAAGGCTAGATTGAGATGACGTCTATGATCCGGATCCCTAATAGTGGTGAGGTCCTCGATGTATCTGATAAGAAGGTCAGTGGCATTAAATTCTTGGTGGGCCAAGATGTAATAGGTGGTCAGACATAGTAATGGGGTGATGTGAATTCGATCCCCAGCCTTTGGGATGACGGAGGAACGAAGGACATGCTGAATAGTCCGTGCATCCTTAAGGAGGGAAGTGCAGGCATTATCGTGGTAGGGTGCATTTGTATTTCGAAGAAAGTGATTGGCGACACTCCAATCATAGTTAGGGTCAGTAATAAGAGTGTGGATTTTGTTGCCAGTCACAGAGAGTTGAAGGATGTTATGAAAGTCCTGAGCAGTGAGTTCTACAGGATGTTGATTCACATAGGAGCGGAGGGTGGAATAGTCAACAGAAATACACAGATTGGCGAAGAAGACTTGAAGAATTTCAAGGCTAAATGGAAAGGCAAGGGTAAGGATGAAAGTGAGGGAGGTGTGTGCAAAAAGATCGAGAACAAGATAGGTAAGAGTGCGGGGGTTTATTATTTTTGACTGTGTGATCCCCACCTCAGATATCGCTCGAAGGCAGCCTGATCGGCTGCATTGGGAAAGTAGGGATCAACATTTCCCCCGAGAGGAGCTCGCACCCTTTTGCCTAGAACGCTTCTCGCCAGCCATTAGAAAGCACAAGTGAGGGAGAGTGGAAGAAGATGTGTGGAAAACAATTGAAGACATGGCTGTTTAAATAGAAATCGGCCGGATCATCCCGTACGATCACAGGATCGTCCATAACGATATGAGCATTTATGATAGCCAGGACGATTGGTCAAAGAAGCGGTCGGATCGTCCAGGATGATCAGAGATCATCCCGGATTATTAGACACAGGCGATCATCCCGAGGAGTCAAGCTGGACGACCATTGACGAAAAGTATTATCTAGGATGATTAGGTGGATTGTCCCGGATGATATGCAATAAATGTGTCGGACATGCTGAATTTGAATCGTCCAGCTGCTGACACGTGGATCATCCAGGACGATGAGGTGGATCATCCAGGACGATGTCCAATAATTGGGTCAATCTCAGCCGTTCGTTAGATCAGGAAAATATGGATCATATCATCAAGGATAATATAGGTATCATCCAGGACGATCACCAATAATTGGTGTACTCAGCAGTATGATCAGAGTGGAGATGATTTGAATGGATCATCCAGGATGATTTATGGTTTGTCCAGGATGAAGAATATCGTCTAGGATGATGTTGGGATCGTCAAGGATGATGTGAAGAAAATAGAAAAAGATGGAGGATGGAGATGAACGATCAGGATCCCAAAAACACAACCAGTAAAATAAAAAAATAAAATAAAAGTGAATAAAACTCAAAACGAGAGCACAAAAAACCAATGATTATTTTTTATTTTTATTTTTTGAATCAATCTGCTCCAGTAAATCAGAATTTTCCCTTGATTTTAAATCTAAAAACCAATAAGAAGATGATTGACAACGCTGAAATCTAGAAAAGGTTGGAAAAATTGATTTTTTGTAACTCCTATCTCAGGCACCTTATAGATGTAAATCTCTTTCAAAATAAAAATTTAATTTAGAAAAAAAGAAATTAGATTCGAAAAGAGACCCTTTCAAGCCTCGTTCCAGAAAAATATCTGATATAATAGTGTAACAAAGTAATAAATCAGAAATCAGGATTTTCAAACTCAAGCTTTTGAAAATATTAAGTGGCGCAAGGATTTTTCTAAGACATTTAACGATTTGAAAGGGAAGAAAGCTTGGTTTGGGCTCATTTTATGCCTCTTTTTAAATTTGTTTGGTGCTTTGTGCATCTTTTGATTTTTGATACAGTTTGTGTATCTTTTAGTTTGGCGACATTTCGCATCTTTTCAGCTTTGGACTCATTTTGTGCCTCTTTTTTAATTTATTTGGCGCACTGTGCATCTTTTATAAGCTTTCTCCCTTTCAAACTCATCAAAGGATCTCAGCTGTAAAATTACCTTCCAAATATAGGAGACGCTCTCCACAATAAAGAAGAGTAATTCACAAAACAAAAGCCTTACATCGTATGATAAGTGCAATCACTTGGTTTAGAAAATCATAATAATAACTCAAGACTTTGAAAATACTATTCATATGAGGTAGATTACTGCAGGAAGATAAAATAAATCTCCATTTCAAAAACAAATATTTTTATTTTGAAGAGGACATTTATCTAAAATAAATAATACACCAGTAAAGGAGTTAGAGGAAGAGAAACAATCATCAATGTTTCTTCCCTTTAACAGATCCAGTGGAATCAATCACTGCTTACCAGCTTCCAAATAAAAATAAGGTAAAACTCTCAGTTAAAAATTCAGTTTATCAGAAGTAGCGAGCAGTGATCGGATTTTGAAAAGCATAAAATAGTAGATAAAAGAGATGAACCAGTGAATAAAAATAGGTAGTAAATTACATCAATATAAATACTCAAATCAACCTAACACCAAGGCTAACACAAAAATCAGCAGAAGAAAAAATAAAAATAACTAAAAGTAAATAATCAAATCAAACAGCTAACTAACAGAAACAGAATAAAAATTAGAAAAATCAGGAATCAGCAATCATCAGAATCAAGCATTTATATCAATCACTCCTAATTGGTCCTCAAAATGCTGAATAAGTCAAAGGCCAGTGGTTTAGTGAATATGTCAACCAGCTGATTTTCAGTTGCTACATGATGTAGCTGAATATCCCCTTTCGTAACATGGACCCTAATGAAGTGATACCTTATATCAATGTGTTTGGTTCTAAAATGTTGGATTGGATTCTTAGAGATACAGATGGCACTAGTATTATTACACAGAATAGAAATTGTGCCCATAGCTCTCCCCCTGAGTGTGTGTGTGCAAGGTTACTTAGCTAGGGGATCAGTTACATTATAATTGACTCAAGAAAAAGAAAATAGTACATTTGGACACACTTGGACCCGATCTTGAGTTTGCTTGAGTTGCTCTTATTCTTTTGTACCTGAAATGGGTTAGCCAAGCAAAACATAATAGAAACATGTTTGTAATTATCAAAGCCAGATTTGCAACATTAACCACCCACACAAACTTTTAAGTGGTATCAGAGTAGGATTCATAAATTAAGTTTTAAAAAAACTTTTGAATTTTAATCAATGGCTAACTTTAGTAATCACAACCCCACGGAAGGTTATTCAATTACTCGACCATCTCTATTTGATAATATTCCTTTTGATTTTTGGAAAACTCACATGTCCACCTATTTATAATCAGTTGATTATCACCCATGGATGCTAGTTAAGGAAGGATATAATGTACCTTTACATCTTGTTGATGGCATAACTGATGATAGAGATTTAGCACAACTTAATGCCTAATGTCTAAACTATTTCTTTTGTGCCTTAAAATCTGAAGATTACATGCGTGTCTCTACTTGTACCACTGAAAAAGAAATTTGGGGCAGATTATGCATAATGTATGAAGAAATAATTGAAGTTAAATAATCTAGACTGAACATTTTGCTTCATGACTATAAACTCTTTTGCATGAAATCTAGTGAATTAATTTCTGAAATATATACTAGGTTTACACAAATCATTACATCCCTGCATGCCTTAGAAAAAGAACTCATAAACTATAAAAAAGTGAATAAGATTCTAAGATGTTTATCTTCTTCCTTTGATGCAAGAATTACTGCCATTACTGAATCTAAGGACTTGAATGTTTATTCAATTGATAACTTACTTGGATCACTAATTACTTACGAGCAAGGAGTAAACCAAAGTCAGCTTGATGCATGTGATAAGAAAAAGGAGAAATAGCCTTGAAGGCTAATTATTCTGACACTAATAGTTCTGGTTCTAAAAATGGTGATATTGCTTTAATAACTTGACAATTCAAAATCTTCTTGAGAACAAAGTAAAAGAATTATCAAAAATAGAATAAAGGTAAAAATAATAAAAATTCTAAAGTGTCTTATGATGTTATTTATTTTGAATGCAAGAAGCCAGGGCATCTGAAGTCTGATTGTCCAACTCTAAAAGCTCACCCAAGTAAGGAGAAGGATGAGGAAAAACCAAAGTTCAAGAAGGACAAGAAAAGGATCCAAAAGGCTTTCTGGGTTGTTGACCTCATTTTTGAATGAGGTAAGTAGGACCAATCCAGATCTTAGGATCTTTCCAATCCTTAGGATCAATCTTGACCTTAGGATCAATCTGTTCTTAGATCAATCCAAATTTTAATATCAATCCAGATTCAAATCAATCTTAATCTCATATTAATTTTAAACTCAATTTAATCAAACTCTAGATTAATCTAAACTCTAGGATCCTCCTCGACTCCAAACCCTAGGATCTACTCTAGACCCTAGGATTCTGCCAAACTTCAGACTCTAAGATCAATTTAGACCCTATAATTATCTAGACCCTAGGATTCCTAGATCCTAAGATCATTCTAGACCCCAAACCTCAGAATTTTTAGACTCTAGGATCTTCCTAGACTTCAGTCCTTAGGATCTACTATAGACCCTAGGATTCCTCTAGATCAATCTAGACCTTAGGGTCTACCTAGATCCTAAGATCATTCTAGATCTCAGTATCTAAGATCCTAGACCCTAAGACTTCTAGATTTTAGGATTCTCATAGACTTCAGTCCCTAGGATCTACTCTAGACCCTAGGATTCCTTTAAGCTGATCTAGACCCTAGGATCTACTCTAGACCCTAAGATTTTCTTAGACCCTAGGATCCTTATAGATTCTAAATTTTAGGGTTTTATCCAAGCCCTAGAACTCTTCTAGATTCTGGACCCTAAAATCCCTCTAGATTCTAGGGTCAACCCAAATTCAAATCAATCCAAACTCCTGACCAATCCTAACCTTCAAACAGTTCAAATCAGTTGCTCTAGCCTCTGACATGACTTTAATCTTATCTAATCATCTAGATGATTATAAGTGAGTTGGGTAATTCAAATCCAATCATTCAACTAAAAAATCTAGCTTAAATCTAGACTTTCAAACCAAAACCTAAGGCCAAAGGTCAAAGTCCTAAAAGCCTTTTTTAATAAATTTTTAAATCTTTCAAAACCCAGTCAAATGACTTCTGATTCAGAGTCTATCAATTCCACATTGATATGACATTTCTCTAGAGGAAACCCTCCAAATTTGAGCTCATTCTGAGGTCTCTAACCCCAGAAATTGAATTGAAATCCAAAGGCTGTAAAACCTTTACATAATTACGGCCTATGCCACTAGACCTGCCACCCAGTGGATCTTGACCTTGGAGCTTTCTCGAAAGCTTCCAACCACATCCAGACCTTTAATCCTAACCTCTTGAACATTAAATTGAATTTTTGGACGCACTTTGACCACCAGTTAACCCAGGGTCAAAATGACCAAAATACCCCTTAGGGATTCAAATGCACATTTCAAATCAAATGACCTCCAAATTACTTGGAACCACTTCCAACAATTTTTAAATATCAAACCAAACCTGTTGGATACAAACCCAAACCCTGGGTCAACCTGGTTGACCAAACAGGCCTTTAAGGGTCAAAATAGGTCATTTTGACCAAAAGACATTCCCAGACCTTGGGACCACCTCCATTGGTCTTTAAATGACATTTCAAACTCATTGAGCCCAAACCTTGCCTATGGGTCAACCTAGTTGACCAAGTCAACCTAGGTTGACTAGGTCAACCCTTAAGCTATTTTAACTCTAAATCAAACCCCAGATGCATTTACATTTCATCAAATCTCCTTTGAACCCATTATCCAATGATTTGGATTTGACTAGACCCATTGACCCAATCAACAGTTGACTTGGTTAACTAAGCCCAAATCTAGTCAAACCTGACTCAGTTAGCTCAAAATTAACTCAACCATCCAACTCAAGTTCTCTAAATCTCCAAACCATCAAGCTCACATAAAAGAGAGGTTCAAGTGCATTCAAATATATTTGAAGTCAAATTACCTTGATTTGACCTAGTCAAATCTTATTCTATAGTCAAACCTTTAATTATACACACTCTTTCATTCAAATTCAAATCCTTTTTCCATAAAGAACCTCCAATCTATTCCATTTAATCCTTTGAACATTCCTTAGCCTATCTTAAGCTAAGTCTTGGTCAAGTTGAACAAGTCAACCTTGTGTATTTGGTCAAACTTACTCCCATACCTCTATATATATGTTATTCATTTCCTCAAACCTTTAAGAACTTTATCAAGCAATGATCATGCTCTTGCCATGTCCACCTAAGCATGGGTTGACTGTTTGACCAATCAAACAGTCAACAAATTCTTTGAATGGGTCAAAATTGGTCAAATCATCCATCCAAATGTGTTTTGTTCAAATCCTTTTAACTCCAGCAGCTTAGACACATTCTAGAGAATTCTAAGGTCTCTTTTAACCATTGATTTAAGTTTAATATAGCCCTAATCAAACCCATGCGCAAAAGGGGACCAAAATGGGCTTTCCACATCATTATACTAATGGTCCTTTCATTCCCTACAGCTTTAACGATTTTGGGACATTTGGCAGCCATCTAGGAGTCCCTCTAGTTAATCACAGCCATCCAAAACCAGCTGGGATCAATTAAATAGGGTAAAAACCCTCTTTGGAGGATCATTCTTAACCTAACACTCTCACTCCACTAAGGACTTCTCAATCCAAAACCCTAATTCTATTAAGCTTCCCAGACCCTCTACTACATTTCTCGAGTCAAATCCAACCGGTCAGAGTTGCCGACGATGAGCCTCCGACCACCACTCCCTCAATATCCATCCAAGGAAGATATCCAATGATCAAGAGCTTTTCATACCACAACTTTTGAAGAGGGATTATGCTTGGACAGTCCACAAGCTCAGATAACTAAATATCTTCCGAATCCACATGTTGGATTGAGGTAAATCCTAAACCCTAGCATAATACACTTAGCGTTATTTAGCTTTTTGAAAAGCTGCTTTTAAGCCATGAAATTATTTTCTATTCATAAGGGCATTCTATATGCAAAATTTTAAGTATTTTGGTTCAGTAAATCGAGAGAAAACCTCAAAAAATGAAGTCTAGGGCTCGATTTGGTCCAGCTAAACTAAGCAAGATCTTAGCCGTTGATTTCTCAATCAACGGCTGTGATCTTGGCTTTTTGCGGTCTGTCCAACCATGTATTAGCGGGTAATCAAACCTGTGCGCGTCTGACTCGATCAGAACTGTTGATTCGGCACCTCGCGGAATAACCGGTTATGATCACTACCTACGTGGTTTAGTGAAACCGCGTGGGCCTGTCGGTAGTTGACATGTGTCTGACTCCTGCCACCAATGATTGGCGCTGTCCTGCGGCTGGAACCAACGAATCCAAGCATGACACGTGTCATCCGCGCCGCCATTTCATTTAATAATGATATTTAATTATTTAAAATCCTTTTTATAATTAAAATTTTTATTATAAATTAAATAAAAATTAGAAACTATTTTAAGTAATATATTATTAAGTAATTTATTATTATAAAATCCTTCTTGAGAAATTTAATAAAAATTAGAAAAATACATATTATATATTAAAATTTTTATAAAATTAAATACTTTATTTTAAAATAAATATTAATTCAAAATATTAATTTCATTCTAAATTATTTTAAATATTGAATATTAAATAGTTTAAAATCGATATTCATTTAAATATATTGAAATATTTTATAAAATTTAAATTTTTTTATCTTAAAATTAACATTAAATTTTCATATCATTAAAAATTAAAAACTATTTTAAGTAATTAATTTTAGATTAAATTAAATTAAAATTTATTTTATATATTTTTAGTTTAATTAAATATTTAAATATTCAATCAATGTTTAATAAAATTAAATTCAAATGGTTTTAAAATTCAAACAAAATTATTTTAAATAATCTTAAAATTCCAGTAAACATTCAAGAATTAATCTAACTTAATTTAAAAACTATTTTGAATAATAATTAATTTTAAATCATTTTTAAATGTAGTTAAATATCCTAAACCTTAAAAATTCAAATTAAATTCAAATTAATTCAGAAAATTTTAAATAATATATCAATAATCTTGAAATTTAAAATACTTTAATTTAAAATTAATTTTAAAATTTAAATTTTTATTAATTTTAAATAATTTGAAATTTTTAAATATATTAATATTTAATTAAGTATTATATTAATTATTTTAAAAATTAAAAATCTATTTTTAAATAAACTTGAATACAACTAGAGGATCTCTTAAAAGTTATATTTTGAATTAGTCTATTTTTAAACTTATATATATATATATATACATATGTACATATTTTAAAACTATTTTAAAATATATGTATTTTAAACCTTTAATGTTGAGGGATCCTTTTGGAACTTTAAGCATAGATAAAGCTTGATTGAATAGGATTTATGGGGAGTGATGATTAATCAATGAATAAATATTTTTAATGTTTGCTCATTGGTTAATCTCCAAATTGATTTAATTTTTCTTAATTTGCATGCTTAGGGCTCTCCTAGACTTAAGAATTGATTGTGATTGTGTGTGCATATCATTCATGTATGTCCAAGGGTTAGGAACATTGATTCAAACCCAATTAACTTAGTGACATCATTAAGGACAAAAATTAAGGACTTAAATATATGAAAATTTAGAATATTTCCAATAATTCAGATTCACCTCCTATTGACTTGAAACTCAAATCATGTGAACTTGGAGATACTCTCAGCCCCAGGAAAATTTCTCACTGAATTTGGAAGTCATTAAGCGCCTTAATTAACTTAATCAAAATTGAACCTTAATTAAGCCTTAAAACTTTCCAAAAAATATAATAAATCAAGATTAAATTCAAAAATCATAAATAAGACATCTAACTGACCAAAATTAAATCCTTAATCAAGAAAAATTAAAAGCCCTCTGATTTGACATCAAATTTAAGCTTAATTGAATTTTAATTAAAAATTAATATTTAATTAAATTAATTAATAAAAAATAATTAAAAACTCCAAAAATCACTCAAACACTTAATAATCACTCCTTAGATCATTCTTGATCTTTGGAAGTGATTTTAAGAAGTTTGGAGGTCATTTGGATTCAAATCATCAAAAAGCCTTTAATTAAATAATTTTGAAAATTCAATAAATATTCAAAATTTTGAAAATTCATAACTAATTCAAATAAACTCCAAATCAATCAAACTCAAAGGCATTCAACTCAACTTAAGGTAAAATATTTATTAAAAATATCAAATTTTTAGAAATTAATGAAATCTGAAAAAGTTAACTTTTGGTCATACCTAGTTCAAAATCAAGTCAAAACTTCAAACCTTCATAATAAAATGTAGAAAAATCCAAATTTAGTGTACATATAGTCTAATTGATCATATTAAGGTCTAGTATTTTATAGGATATTAATTTTTCAGAATTTAAGCTTAATCAAAAAGTTAATTTTTGACCCCTTAATTAAATAATTAAAATAATCCAAAAATTCCAAAATTTAATAAATCATCTCAAATTCTAGAAAATATTAATTAAACCTTAAAATATGTAATCAACCAATCTTAATTAAAATTTAATAACTTTTAAACCCTTAATCAATGAAATCACTTAACTATACGATTATCACTAAATAGCCCAGGCCCACGAGGCTATTAACTTAGCCCCAAGGAAAATGAAATAAACTTCACGGCCTTGGTGTGAAACAAAGGTGGTAATCAAAAACCATTTAAAAGACACTTTAAAATCATTCTTAAGCCATTAATATTTAAACTCAAACTTAAAATCCCTTAAGCCTTTCAACCAACCAGAATATCAAGCAACTTCAATCAAGTGTCCTACTTAGGACATATCAAACCCACATAAACTTTACACACACTTTAGATGGCTTTCTAGGACAACCAAATCTAGTCTTTGGCTAGGCCGGTATTTACTTTTCTGCTGTGTGCCGGGTTTTCGAACTTTTACTACATGCTGTTTACTAGTAGTAGAATTATTATGATTGTTTATTTATTTACTGCAATCTGTGATTTGATTGATTATGCGTTAGATCTACCCCTAGGTTAGGGATGATTTTTACTAATTCAATCTTATGCAGGTGGACATGCTCGTACAGGGCAATTAAATTAAAGGGGGCAATAATTAAAGCTTTAAAATTGATGCTGTCTTCTGTAGATGCTTCAAAATTTTACTTAAGTCCCTCTTTAAGATTAAAAGAGCATGGCCAAGTGTGGCTGTGATTTGAGTACTTTTATTTTTAAATATTAATCGCTTGAGATTAATTATAATTGCTTGAGATATTAATTAATTATTGATTATTAGGATAACCCTGCAGGATCAAGTCTAGATTTTTAATTTTGATTAATGTAATTTGATTTAAACTTGAGTTGTAATGTTAAGTGATTTGAGATGGGATAATAGTGATCCAAATTGGATTCCAAGGAGAAGAGTGACATCCCTTAGGGGAGAGTACCTCTTCACTTGGAAATACAGTTTAGGATACTTTCAAGTATTTAAAGAGAAAATATAACACCCTTATTCAGGGGGAGTTTCTTTTCATTTGGATATCCCGACCCGGTGATACAAGGAGTTCCAAGACGATGAAGAAGTGAAGAATGAGAAAAGTCCCAAATCTCAAAGTTGCTTGAGTCTTAGGAGTAGAATTCGGGTTGTAGTTAGTGGTACCCTGCCGCTTTACTTTTCCTGTAGACCCTGGGTTGTATAATTAAGTGGCACTTGTCACATGGACTTTCAATTTGAATTCTAATTTAATTGATTTGGTTAATATTGATAGTGTGATTTTGATTACGATTAAGGATTGGTATGTTTTTAGTAATTTTTTTGGCGATTGCATGTTGGTTTTGATTTAGGCTGGAACCCGATCGAAGGCTCGTGAGGGTACGATTAAACTATTTTTACTTGAAAAAAGTTTAAAATATTTAAGCTTACATAGAAATTTAACAATTTAAGAAGTATCATCGGGATCGCTGGGGGTTTTTCGTATGCATCTTTGTTGCACCCTCTTTCTACTTGTTAGGCACCTCCCCGCCCGCGGGTTTTGGCAGACCACCTGGCCTATGAGAGTGCAGTTCTGTCCTAGGGGATCTATGCATCTCTAGGATAAAATTATTTTTAAGCCTTATTTTAAAACTTCTTCATCCTGATTTAAGCATTTAATCGAGTCAATTTGCATACATTGCATTAGATACAAACTTAAAAATATCTAAAATTTTAATTGTATTTTAGCTTAATCATCAAATACCCAACATATATTAAGGGGTCAATTAGGATCTGCTCTAGATGTCGACCCCAATTCTTTAAACTAATCTTAATCAATGTTCCTATCACTCCTGCATAATTGACCTGACTCATGGTTTTGAAGTATTTAGGTGGCTTAGCTGGCTCCCCAATCCAGGCCAGGGTAAGTCGAGGATTGCATTGCATTAGCTAGGATCCAGGTCATTGATTTTCAGTACCCATTTTAGACTCAGGTTCTGAGGCAGATTTTCAATTTTAAGACCTCAACCTCCGAAAATCTAATTCCCACTTTATAATAAAATTAATCATTCAAACTAAATATCTCTTTCAATCAAATTCAAGCCCACACATAGGATAGACTTAGGTGTTTCTAAAGTAATTCAGAATCTCAAAACACCTCCTACTACTTCTCCTTTGACTCTAGAATAACTGTTCAATTTTGAACCAATCCCATTTAAAAATTCTAGTCCCTACCTCCTTTGACATCAATCTTTAAAAATCTTAAATGAAATTCGTATCGCTATTTTAATTGAGAGTATTCATAAGAAAATTTTTGGTTTCCCTACGATGTAATTAACTACCAGGTCTTACGTACGTAGGAGATTTATAAATCCAGACCAGATTTTTAAAAATCAAAAATTTCAAAACCTTCAATTAATTATCTTTGGGAAAATCAAACTCGATGATCCTTATCATCATTTTTAAACGAATGACAGTGATTGATAACTTCTTTTCTTAGAAAGATATATCTATAGTATTGTATGTTTAATTATGAGATCAATGATCCCCTTATCCAAATTATTGTAATTAAATATTTGATTGAATACTCATTTTGACCCTTCGGGGTCATATGTAGTTCTTTCTCAAATTCAACTACGATAATAAGGATTAATTCAAACATTTGAAATCTTAACCTATTAGGGAATGATTTGTTCACCTTTCGAGGTGATATATCATTCATAATAAGCGTTCAATTTTAAAATTAAAATTTCATAAATTAATAATTTCCCAAAGAAAATTAATCCTTTTTCAAAAACATATATTTTTCAATCAAAACATTGGTGGACTCAGTATCAGAATCCTTTAAAATTGAAGCTAAAGAGGAAGTAACAAACCTGTATTTATTGGTTGATGATCATATTGATCACTATGATCAAGAGGAGGGGTGCACTCATAAAAAGCCTTGTAAGAGCATGTGGTACCTGGACAATGAATGTTCAAGATATATGACTAGAGATATAAATCAATTCATTTCGATGGAGGCCAAGGCAAGAGGCAAGGTGACACCTAGAGATAACACCACTAGGAGAGTGGGGGCTCAAGTATAATTGGTAATTCAAAAATTTTATCATTAAAAATATTTTTCTTTTAGATGGATTGAAACATAATCTGTTCAGCATCAGCTAACTCTGTGATAAAGGCTTCAACATAAAATTTCTGCCAACCAGCTGCATTATAAGCTTAAATGACAAAATTATTTTGTAGGGAAAAAGGAAAAATAATATTTATATGTTAGATCTAAATTACTTTAAAGTTGATACTGCTTTTTGCTTAAAAATAATTACTGATGAATCATAGTTATGACATAGGAGATTATGTCATGTAAGCATAATAAGCCTTAGGAAGATTACCCAAAAAGACTTAATGAGAGGTATCTCAAAATTAGAGTTCACTAAGGACCACATGTGTGATGCTTGTCAGTTAAGAAAGTAAGTCAATTCCTCCTTTCACTCAATCCAAGACATTAACACTAGCAACCCCTTAAAAGTCCTTCACATGGATCTCTTTGAACCTGTCACCACTTCCAGCCTAGAAGGGAAAGTCTATAGGTATGTGATATTCGATGATTATTTGAGGTTTACTTGGGTTAGATTCCTATCTCGTAAAAGTGAATCATTTGAGGATTTTAGATCTTTTTCCACTTGGATTCAGAGAAAACTAGGTTGTGAGATCTTAACCATTCATAGTGACCATGATGGAGAATTTAAGAATGAAAAATTTGAATCTTTATATAAGGAGCAAGGGATAGATCATAATTTTTTAGCTCCTAGGACCCCTCAGAAGAATAGATAGCTGAAAGGAAGAATAAGATCCTGGTAGAAGCCGCTATAGCCATATTAGCTGAATACTCATGTTAGGTAGAAGCAGTGAATATAGCTTGTTATATTCTGAATAAGGTTAATCTTAGATCCAAGATGAATAAGACACCCTATGAATTCCCTAAGGGTAGGACACCTAACCTTTCTCACCTTTGTGTCTTTAAATATAAAGTGTTCATTCTGAATATTAGAAAGTCTCAACTAGGAAAGTTTGACCCAAAATCTGATGATGGAGTGTTCCTAGGTTACTCAAGTGTTGAGAAATCCTATAAAGTCTTTAATAAAAGAACTCTGATAGTTGAGGAGACCACTCATATTATGTTTGATGAATCTGATAATTCTAGAGGGACTAGGGGAGAAGAAGAAGAGGTTGTAGAAGTCACCCAAAGAATATAATCTATAAATCTAGAGAAAAGGATAGAACCTAAAATTTTACTACCTAGAGAATGGAGATATTGTTCAAGTCATCCTAAAGAACTGATCTTAGGAGACCCATCTAAAGGTGTTAGAACTAGGCTTGGACTTAAAAAAGAAGTAAACTACTCTACCTTCATTTCATTGACTGAACCCACCAACTTAAATCAAGCCTTATCTGATGAATTTTGGATCCTAGCCATACAGGAAGAGTTGAATCAATTTGTAATGAATGATGTTTGGGAGCTAGTTGGAAAACCTAAGGACTAGAGTGTTGTTTGAACTAAATGGGTTTTCAAAAATAAAATGAATGATTATGGTGTAGTGGTGAGAAATAAAGTCAGATTAGTGGCTAAGAGGTATAATCAGATAGAAGGGATTGACTTTGAAGAGACCTTTACCCCTGTAGCTAGATTAGAAGCCATTAGGATGCTACTAGTCTTTGCCTATTTTAAGGGATTCAAGTTGTTTAAAATGAATGTTAAGAGTGCTTTTTTGAATGGGGTAATAAAAGAAGATATGTATGTTGAATAACCTCTAGGCTTAGAAAATTCATAATTTTTTAATCATGTGTTGAAATTAAAAAAGGCTCTATATGGACTAAAATAAGCACCCAGGGCATGGTATGAAAGACTTAGCACTTTCTTACTAGAAAGAACCTTTGTTAAGGGGAGTGTAGACACCACCTTATTTTGAAAAAGGTAGGAGATAAATTACTGATTGTCTAAATCTATATTGATGATATTCTATTTAGATCATCTGATGAAAAATTATGTGATGAATTTTTAAAAATAATGAGTAAGGAGTTTGAAATGAAATGAGTATGATGGGAGAACTGATTTACTTTCTTGGATTTATTATAAGGCAGAAAGATGATGAAACTTTTCTTAGTTAGTCAAAATACATTAAGGATATCCTTAAGAAGTATGAGATGGATAAAGCTAAGACAATCAATACTCCCATGAGTACCACTATTCAGTTAGATAAGGATTCAAATGGAAAATCTATTGATAAAAAAAATACAAAGGAATAATTGGATCACTTCTTTACTTGACTATTAGCATACTTGATATTATATTTAGTGTTTATCTCTGTGCTAAATTTTAGGTTGATCCATAGGAGTCCCACCTGATTGCTATTAAGAGAATCCTTAGGTATTTCTTAGGGACCCAAGACTTGGGAATTTGGTATCCTAGGAATAACACCTCTTTTGAAATCATAGGATATTCTGATTCAAATTTTGTAGGATGCCGAGTTGACAAGAAAAGTACTTCTTGGACATGTCAATTCATTGGATAATCCTTAGTCTCCTGGTGTAGTAGAAAATAAAACTTAGTTTCCCTATCCACTGCTAAAGCTGAGTACATAGCCTTAGGAAGTTGTGTGGCCCAGGTCTTTTAGTTAAAGCAACAAATTCTAGATTTAGGACTGCCTGTAGGCACAATTCCAATCGTATGTGATAACAATAGTGCCATCTGCATTTTGAAGAATCCAATCCAACACTCCAAGACCAAATATATCAATATCAGACACCACTTCCTTAGGGACCATGTTACCAAAGGAGACATAGAGCTACACCATATAGCCACTGAAAACTAACTAGCAGATATCTTCATAAATCCACTTACTTAACTATTAGCATATTAGGTGTGATAGATATTCAAGCATGAAAATGATGCCTTCTATTTATGTTTCTGCTCTTAGTGTTTTGTTTGATTTGTTTGTTTATTTCTTTTTATGTATTTTTTCCTTTATGATTTAGATTTCCTGATTTTTCATCTTTCTTCAGTATTTTTAAAAATCAGATCACTACTCACTTCTGCTGATTAACTTGTTATTTAAATGAGATTTTTGCCTTATTTTTATTTAGAAGCTTGTAAAAAGTGATTGACTCCTCTAAAATAGTTAAAGGAAGAAACATTGATGATTATTTTTCTTTCTCTAACCCCTTTAATGGTATATCTTTTCTTTTTGAATTAAAATCTATTTTAAAATTAAAAAGTTAGACTTTGAAATAGAGATCTATTTTATCTTCCTACAATAATCTATCTCATATAAATAGTATTCCAAATCATTGAATCACTTTTATGTTTTCTTAATCACGTGGTTGCATTTATCATATGTATATGATTCTATTTTGTGATTTACTCTTTCTTATATTAGAGAGTGAGATTTTTCTTCTCTTGTATCTAGAAAATAATCTCACAATCGAGAGTCTTTAAAGGTTATGAAAGGAAGCAAGCTCGCAAAAAAATAAAAAGAGGCACAAAATGAGCCCAACACTAAAAAGATGTATAATGTTCACTAATTAATTGCAGAATACATAAAGTATATCAAAAATCAAAAGTTGCATAAAGTATACTAAATAACTAAAAAAGAGGCACAAAATGAGCTCACATAGAAATAAGCTTTCTTGTTTTTTCAATCTTTAAAGATCTTAGAAGAATCCATGTGCCACTTAATATCTTCAAACACTTTAGATTAAAAATCATGATTCCTAATTTTTTACTTTGCAATATTATTTTATCAGATATTTTTCTGTAATGAAGTTTGGAAGGATCACTTTTCTTATATAATTTCTTATTTATGAATTAGATTTTTATTTAAAAGAAATTTTAACTTGTAAGGTGTACGAGGTAGGATTTATAAAAATAATTTTCTAATTTTTTTGGATTTCAGCGTGTCATTTCATTCTTAATGATTTTTAAATCTAAAAAATTAAGGGAAATTTATTATTTACTTGAGATTGATCTCTTTTTCCTGATACTTTCAGCCTGCACCACCTCCACCTGATTAGAGTTCTTCTTTCTAGTTTGTCAGTATTTTTTTGTTTTCGTGTGTGTACTAAACTTTTTTTCGGTACTTTATTCTATTTTAGTATTTTTCTTTCTTCCTCCTTTTTGTGATGTCAAAAGGGGGAGTAGTGTATTGGCTTGGTTTGTTGCTCAAGATATCATTTGCTTATGTTTTAGTGAGTTTTGTTTTGTTCTATCTCTATTTTTTATGTGTCATTTAAAAATATCATTAAAAAAATGCGGGAAAGAACAAAAACAAAAGTTTTCTTGGCTTTAAATTTTTTACAGTAATATTTACCATCATAAAAAAGGGGGAGATTATTACAAATCTGGGCCCAAGTATAGTAATTTTGATGATAATAAATATTAATGTTTCTTTACTTATGATATTCTTGGATATCTATTTTTGTTTGCCCTGCTTATTAACCTGTCAAGTCCACAGGTTCACTTAAAATGTCAATCAGCTCAAGATCAGGTAGACTAGGATTGAGTCAGTCTATAATTTCTATTCCAATGCATCATTTTTTTTCTTGAGTCGAATGCATTATGATGGATCTTGAAGCTAAGTGACCTTACACACACACTCTCAAGGGGAGAAATTTTATGTGTTAGAAAATTTTCTAATTTTTTTAATCATATCATATATAGGATAATTCTAAATTATCCTAGATGATCAGTTAAAAATAGAAATCCTAATTAGAGCATCCCTGATTATTATATTTGCTTAACTAATCATCCTGGATGATTTATATCGTATACGACGATCAGCATAGATAAAAAATAGTCGTTAATCATAATTTAGGCAAGATTTCATAATTCAAAGTTTGTTCTTATCATATAGGACGATCCATATCATCCTGGATGATTCATGATAATCATGCCTAAAATAATCCCTTGATTAGGGGATTAATTATAATTAAATTGATCTATCAAATCATATAGGATGATCATAGATAATCACCATGAATGATCTGAGCACTGTATGGTACGAAAATTAATCACCACATATCATACATGATAAAAAATTTAACTTTTCAACTAATCATCATGGATGATACCTCTATATCACACTAGATAAACCATGTACTGCATGAGATGATAATTAATCACCATCCATCATATTGGAAAATTAATAGCCACTCGTGAAGTAATCGTTCAAGACGATCGAACGATTGTATGGGATGATTTATTCGAATACTTGAACTAATCATACAGGGCAATGCTGATCGTACTGGCGTAAAGGACTATTACCGCCAAATTAAAATTAGGGCTATTTTTGAAGCCCCCTATTTAAGTTGTCTTAATAGCTACTAAGCAATCTTTTGCTGATGTTCTACCCCAAGAGAGCTTAAAGAAGGAGAAGTAGAGTTTGGGAGAGAGAGAGAGGATCTTGTGAGGGGGAGTTTGTGAGGGGATTCATAAAGGTTGCTCCAAGCAAGGATTCAATCATCTTCTTCCTTCTTCATTCTTGGTTCCTTGGTGGCTCTAGGAAGACGATCATCAGCATCAAATCCAGGTTCTCCGCTTACTTTAGGAGGGAGTAAAAGGATTGTCAGGTTTTCTGTCTATTCCAGGAAGGAGTAAAAGGATTCGAGTTCTCTACATTCACCAGGAGGGTGAAAAAGGATTCAAGGTTCTTTGCCTCACCGAGTCGGTGAAGAGATTTTGTATGGGCTTCTCCACCTTACTTTGGGGGAAAAAGGAGAGATACTAACTGATTAGTGCAATACCTAGGACGGGAGGTTCTAGGGAGTGGTTGTAGGTCAGATTTGACCAAACTACTATAAAATTTGGTGTGCTCTTTCTTATTACCTTTTTGCATTTTATTTCTGCATTTTTATGTGATTTATTATGTGGTTGAAATCTCTAATTTTAATATCTACTTCCACTTAAGTTGTTTTAGTTTTTAAAATATTTAAAAAGATAAAAAAGATATTTCTTTTTGGTTAATTTTTTTTAAAAAACACCAATTCACCCCCCTTCTTGGTTAGTCTCGGGCTAGTTCTATAGGGTTTAACCATCCTCATGAACTTTCAAATCACATATGACCCCGGAGGGTCAAAATGGAATTCGATTGAGTGTCTGACTATATTAATCTAGATAAAAGGATCATTAATTTCATAATTAAAATTATGATAATAAAATAATATATCTTCTCGAAGAAAGAAAATATTATCCACGATAAGTCATTTGAATATGATGATAATGATCATTAAATTTGAATTTCCTAAAGATAATTATTTGAAGTTTTGAAAAGCTTGATTTTGAAAACTCTATCTGGGGTTTCTAAATATCCTACGAGCATAAGCCCTTGTAGTTAGTTACATCATAGGGAAACTAGAGTTTCCTAAGAATACTCTCAATTAAAATAATGATAAAAATTACATTTAAGAATTTAAAGTTTGATATCAAAGAGGTGAGTATTAAAAATTTAATGGGGATTGGATCAAGGTTGAACACTTATTTTTGGAGGTCAAAGGAGGAATGGTAGGAGGTGTCTTGAGATTCTGAATCACTTCAAAAACACCATAGCCTATCATAAGTGTTGGGCTTGAATTTGATTGAAAAATATTTTAAGTTTAAATGTTTAATTTTATTAGAAAATCAGGATTTAATTCCCGGAGATTGAGGTCCTATAGCCTAAGCTTGCCTTAGAACCTAAGTCTAAAATGGGTACTAAAAATAAGTTACCTAAACCTAGCTAATGTAATGCATGATCTGGACTTACCCCGACCTGAACTGGGGAGCCAATTAAACCACCTAGGCACTTTAAAATCATGTGTCTAGTCACTTATGAAAGGGTGGATATGGACATTTAATTAAGTTAAGTTTGAGGAAAGCGGGGCCGACATCTAGAGCAGGTCCTTATTTGGCACCTTTAACTTATGTTGGGTATTTGATACTTAAGTAAATGTAATTAAAGTTTTGACTTAGATAAATCTATTTCTAATGCAATGAATGCAAATTAACTTGAATGCTTAAATTTAAAATGAAGCAATTTTTAAAAAAGGCTTAAAAAATAATTTTATCCTAGAGACTGCATAACTTCCCCTTGACAGGACTGTACCCTAATAGGTCAGGTGCCTTATCAGAACCTGCAAGTGGGGAGGTGCCTAACAAGGAATAAAAATATTCAAATTATATGCATGAAAGACTCCTCACGGCCCTAGGCTTACTTATTAAAATGTTAGAGTTGCTATGTTATCTTAAATATTTTAAATTTTATTAAAGTAGAAAATTTTTAGCAATCCCTCATTAGCCTCCAATCAGGTTCCAGGCTAAATCAAAATTGACATGCAAAAGCACCAAAAAATATTAAAAGCATGCAATCCTATATCGTAATTAACATCAAATATTTATTAATCAAATCAATTAAATTAGAATTCAAATTAAAAGTCTATGTGATAAGTGCCACTTATTTATACAACCTAGGATCTGCAAGAAAAGTAAAGTGGCAAGGTACAACTAACAATAACCCAGATTTTACTCCTAAGACTCATGTGACTTTGAAAATTAGGATTCTTCTTGTCATTCACTTCTTTATCCTTTTATGGGCTCATTGGATCATTGAGTATGGATATCCAAATGAAAAGAAACTCCCCCCTTGAAAGTGGTGTTATCTTTTCTCTTTGGATATTTCAAATTATCCTAATTTGGATCTCCAAATAGAGAGAGACTCTCTCTTAAGGGATGTCCCTTCCTTTTTGGATTCCAAATTGGATGTTTAACATTCCATCTCAAATGTCACTTTTAAAATTACAACTCAAAGCTTGAATTAAATTACATTTGAAAATTAAAATCTAGACTTGAACAACCTACAAGGTTATCCTAAGTAATTAATATTGAAATCAATATCAAATCTCAAGAAGTTAAATATTTTAAAAAGTCAAATCTCAGCCACGCTTGGCCATGCTCTTTCGATTTAAATGGGGACTTAGTATGCTTAGTATCTGCATAAAACATGTTAATTTTAAAGCTTAATTTTATACCGCCTTTATTTTAATTTCCATGTGCGAGCATGGCCACCTGCATAAGATTGGATTAGTATAAATTGTGCCTAACCTATGGGTAATCTATCGCATAATTAATCAAAACATAGATTGCATTCGACTTAAATAAACAATCACATCAAATAGTTATATCAACTAGCATGCAGTGAAAGCTCAAAAATCCAACACACAATAATAGGAAAGTAAAACACTGACCTAGCTAGTTGTCCTAGCAAACCATCTAAAGTGTGTGTGGAAGGCTGTATGGTTTGGATATGTCCTATATAGGATATTTGATTGAAGTTGTTTCAATATTTTGGTTGGTTGAAAGAATCAAGGGAAGATTTTATTAAAGTTTAGATCTTAATGACTTAAAATTAATTTTAAGATGTGTTTTAAAAGTTGGGTGGTTACTAGCTTTGTTAAACCAGAGCCATGAAGTTTATTTCACCTTCTATGGGGCAAAGTTAATAATCTCATAGCCCTGGGTTACCTAGTAGTAACTAGTATAGTTAAGTGATTTGAATTGATTAAGGTTTAAAGGTTGATGAATTTTAATTAAGGTTGGTTGATTACTAGTTTTAAAGTTGAATTAAAATTTTTTGGAGTTTAGAATCAATTATTTAATTTTTTGGAATTATTTGAATTATTTAATGTAATTAATTAAAGGGGTCTAAATTTGACTTTTTGATTAAATTTGAAATCTAGAAATTTAATATTTTATTAAAATATTATAAATTAACATGAATAATTAGAGACTAAGTTTTGCTAGATTTTGATTTTTCTATATTTTATTATGAATGTTTGAAGTTTTGACTTGAATTTGACTTAAAGTTTGATCGGAAAGTTGACTTTTTAAATTTGAATTATTTATAGATGTTTAATATTTTTAATAAATATTAGACCTTAAATGGAGTCTAATGCCTTTGAGTTTACTCAATTTTAAATTTTTTTGTAATTAGTTATGATTTTTCAAAGCTTATGTATTTATTTGAATTATTTAATTTATTTAATTAAGGGGCTTTTATTGATTTGAATCCAAATGAACTCCAAACTTTTTGAAATCACCTCCAAAGATCAGAAATTATCTAAGGAGGGATTATCAAGTGCATAAGAAGTTTTTAGAGTTTTTAATTATTTTTAATTATTTAAATTAATTAAATATTCAATTTTGCTTAAAATTTAATTAAGCTTAAATTTAATGTCAAATCAAGGGGGATTTAATTTTCTTGTGTTATGGGTTCAATTATGGTTAATTTGAAGTATTAAGTGTATTTTTGTGATTTAAATTTTTTTATTAAATTTTTTGGAACTTTTAAGGGCTTAATTAAGGTTTAATCTTAAGGGATTTAATTATGGAGCATAAAGGGTTCAAATCTAAGTGAGAATTTTCCCTAGAGTAGGGAAGGTCACTAAGCTAAAGGGGTTTAAGTTTGAAGTCAATTGGATTTAAATTTTAATTCTTAAAATTAAACTAAATTCCCTAAGATAAGGTCATTAATTATTATCCTTAATGACCCTAGGTTGTAGGTTTGCAATCAATATTCTACTAACCCTTGACATGCATGAATAACATATAATCATACCTTTCAAATCCTAGATCTAGGAGAACCAAAAACTAAGTGTGTGTGTGCATCCTAAACATGCAAGTAAAAATAACACTTAATTAATTAGAAGATTAATCAATAAATAATTAACAAAGTAGTTGTCCATTGATTAATCACTACTCCCCATCAATGCCATTCAATCAAGCTTAATTGATGTTTAAAATTTAAAGGACAAACTCAAAACTCTCAAAATTTAACCTATATAATTTTAAAGCCAGAAGCTATTTGGATAGCTAGAATTAAAATGGTTTGAACCAAATGTCATGTCATTAACGATTTAAATTGTTTAAGGGCCTTTTGACCATTTGTTGACTAAGTTGACTGGTCAACCAGTCAACTTAATTGATGAGGTGGCATGGGAGGATTTTTGAGCTAATTGAATGGATCTCAAGGTCTTAACATAGAATGTTTGAAGTTTGGAGAGAGGTTTTAAATGATTTGACCAAGTCTTATAGTTAACTTGGTCAACTTGACAATGATTTGACTTAGGTTGAGCTAAGAGGTGTTCAAGATGTTAAATGAAATGAGTTCAAGGGTTCTCAAAGTAAAGGCATTTTGAATTTGAATGGGAAGACATATAGAATATGTCTTAATCATGAGTCAATGTTTGACCAAGTCAAACATACATGATTTAACTCCAAATAAACTTGAATATGTTTGAATCATCCCTTGAAATAGGTTTGAGAGTTTGCGGGGTTGATTTGATCAAATGGGTTGGATCAACCCATCTGAACCCTTATGGGTTATTGGGTCAACCTAGGTTGACTTGGTCAATTGGGTTGACCCAGGACCTAGGTTTGAGCTAGATAGGATTGAGATGCCATCTAGAGTCTGGTGGAGGTGGTTTGAGGGATCAGAATGGTCATCTGGGTCAAATCATCTATTTGGACACTTAATGGGTTAGTGGGTCAACCTAGGTTGACTGGGTCGACCAGGTTGGCCTAGGAGCTAAAAATAGGCTCAACAGGTTTGGAATAATGTTTTGAGTCTGTAGGAAGTGGTTAGAAACTTTGAAGAAAGCTCTATGGTCAAATTTCACTAAGGGACAAGTCTAGTGGCATAGGCCATAAATATTTGAAAGTTTTACAGCCATTGGAAATCATTCTAGTTATTAGGGTTAGAGACCTCAGAATGAGCTCAAATTTGGAGGATAGATCCTAGAGATATGCCTGATCATTATACAACAAATAGATTATGAATTAGAGGTCCTTTGACTAGGGTTTGGAATATTTGAAAAATCCGTAGAATAGGGTTCCAAGACATACCCTTTTGACCTTGGATTTTGGCCCAGATTTTTAGGTTTAATTTGGGTTATAGATTTGATTGCTTGGATTTGAATTATCCAAATCATTTATGATCATTTGGGATAATCATATGTGATAGGATTGGACTGAAGCTAGATCAAAGGCAAGATTAAAGTTCAAAATAGAGTTGGGATCAGGAAAAGTTTAAAGTTTGGGTAGACTTGAAGTCTAGATTTCATTGAAGTTTGAACTGAATTAAGATCTAGATTAGCTTGAGGTCAGGGTTAATTTGAATTTTGAATAGGTTTAAAATCTAAATGGATTTGAGATCTGGATTAACTTGGATCTAGATTGAACTAAGATTTAGATTGATCAGAAGTTGGAATTTACTTGATATTTGGATTAATTTGAGTTTTGAATATGTTTATTTAAGGTCCGGGTTAATCTAGAGTTTGAATAGGTATGAGATCTGGATTGATTTGAATCTGGATTAATCTAAGATCTAGATTAATTTTAGAGTCTAGATTGATCTAGGGTCTAGGTAGATCCTAGGGCCTAAGGAGATCATAGGGTCTGAAGTCTAAAAGAATTTAAGGTCTGAGAAGATCTTAGAGTCTAGAGTCTAGAAGGATCATAGAGTCTGGATTGATATGGGAGAATCCTAGGGTCTAAATAGATCCTAGGATTAGGATTATTTTGGAGGCTAGAGAGATCTAGGGTCTAGGAAAAAGTCTTAGTGACCTCATACAAAAATGATGTCAACACCATCCAAGATGAAGATAGGAAATGATTGAGTAGTTAATGGTAGAACCCTCGATGATTGATGATCTTAAGCTATAAGCTATCATTTCAAAGATACAAAATAAGGAGCTTTTTGACATGATGGGTTATTAGGGCTACTTTCCCATCAACCCCAATGCAATAAGGGACCGATTGGTCGATGAGTTAGTACATGAGATTAAGAACATCTTGAGGAAGAAGGAAGCTGAAGAAGCATTTGATACAGAGTTTGATGATTTATTGATGGAAGAGGAAGTGGTTTTTGGTAATGTTTGTATGGTTAAGACCAGGGGATCAACTAAAGAAACTATGCTGAATAAATGCCATTCTTATAGGAAGGAAGGTTCATCAGTTGTTGATTCAGTTTCAGACGTATCAGTGAGGGCTATAGATGATGAACAACATTTCAAAAACCTAGAGGCACAAGTCACAAACATGTTACTACAGGTTAAGGAAATGCAAGAGCGCTTGGATAAGTCTCAATAACCCCTACTCAAACTACAGTATCCTGTCATCCATGCAACCACTAACTAAGCCAGGAAGCCAGAATCTAGATCTAAGATCCCCGAGATAGTGCCAACAATCCCTCTAGTCTAGCAGACAATTTTGTTAGTTCTCCCAATTCAACCAATAGTTCAACCAGTTTCCTCAACCCCTCCAGTACTAGCAAAAAATGATATCAAACAGATGATCGAGGACCAAGTAACGGAGGCCTTAGCTCATTCATAAGGAACTACATCAATTCCAAAGGGTAGACCCTACCCTAAGGAATATGATTTAGTTTCTTATCCGAAAGGCTTTGTGCCACCATCTTTTAAAATTTTCATCAAAATTAAAAACTCAAGTCAGCATATAGCCCACATCAAGCTAGTTGTTATAATATATGAGGGGGGGGGGGTGGTCAGATGCTCTATTATTTTGCTAGTTCATTAGTAGTCTTTCTAATATAGCTTTTGAGTGGTATGTAGATTTGCCCAACAGTTCTATGAAAACTTTCAATAAACTTGAAAATTTATTCTTAATGAGATTTTTAGGAGTGAAGTAGCGCACAATTATGGTCAATCTCATCTTCGAAGAGAAAAAGTCGAGAGAGTCTCTAGTTGATTACATCTTGAGGTGGAGAAACCTCTCGATGAAGTGTAAACCCCAGCTGCAAGAGCAACATGCAGTAGAGATTCTTCTAAAGAATATCCATGGGCTTATCACTTTTCACCTGAAGGGTTTCATAATTAAAACCTTTGAGAAGCTTCTAAATAAGGAAAGCAACCTGTAGGAAGAGGCTCCCTGGATGCCATTCCTGAAGAATCTTCTAGATGACAAGAGAGATCCAAAGCTGGTGAAGTCCTTCAAAAAGAAAGCAACCACATTATCGACAATCAATAAGGGAAAACAGTCAGTAACTTGCTAGCCTAGTGCTCCTCCACCACCACCAAATCAGAGACAACCCTTTCAAATAACTTCTCAGCCTCCTAGAGAACCTTACGATACCTATATTAAAGAGAGGTTAATAAGGCCATAACCATTTAAAAGAGAGTCGGCATGTAAGATCTTTAGGAGCCTTCTAAAAATGCTAGATTTTTAGTTTCCTTAGGCTAGAAGGCCAATGGATACAGATAAGAAGGTTGTTCCTAAATACTGTCCTTACCACCTCATACTCAGCCATCCGATTGAGGACTGTATTATTTTTAAAGACTGGATAGAGAAGAATTACAGGTAGGGTAATATCATCATTTCTAAAGAGTACCTCATATACTCAAAACAAGGGTCAGTCAAAACCATTTCAGATAATCTACTAACACTTCTCTATCAATTAAAGATGGCTGGGATATAGCTTTATCTCAGGCATTTAAAAATATGATTAATAAGTATTTTCATCTTTCTCAACAGCTACCAATGAGAGCCCAGGGCTCGATCTGGGAGGTTGACTTAGAGGCTTTGTAGGAGGGTGTTGAACTACTTCCCTCTCCAGTAGTCATAGTAACTACTTTACTAAATGAAAAAGGAAAGAATGATGTTTTTGTAGAGAGAAAGTGCATTGATGAGAGATGTATTCAGGCAGTAGATGGTGTCATAAAAGCTCTATCCCCGCTCCTATTATCTGACTTTTATTTTACCCCATCAAATGCAAAGGGTCACAAATTTAATAAAAAAGCATCCTTTTGTATCAATTTTAATGATTAGCCATAAAGATGAAATGCAAATTGATAACTCTTCCAAAGAAATCCAAGGTTCTATTGAGATTAATCCAAATATTCAAAAATTTACCTTCTAAATTTGATTTCCAAAGGGGATGTTTAACCTGAGATCATATCAGATAGTGACCTCCCTAAAATTAACTTTCAGGGGAGTCCTATCATGATAGATTTTTCATATTCTGAGACCCATTCAGAAAATAGCGACCCGACCCCAATAAAAAGTGTAGAATTTACTAAGGTTTTCCCTCATGAGAATGTCATGCAGGTGCAACTTTGTAACGATAAAGTCTTTCCCTTAGGCTTGTCCCTCAGGATAAAGGTAAATAAGTTGTTTCCAATAATCTAACTCAAGTCCCCACTCAATAATCTAATCATCCTTCCATTCCACTTGGTTTTGAATCTAATGTTCCCAATGTTGACTACAACATTCCGACTCACCTTAGGAGGTTACCAGCTAAATTAAGCATTTATGATGCCCTTATCCAGCCAAAGGAAATGAGGGAGCTTTTAATCAAAGCACTTCTCGATCCAGACATTTACCTCTCTTAACTAGCTTCTATTTGATTTAAAAGTATTATTTTTAAAAAGGTTAATTATCTTTGGGCGATTTAATTTCTTGAATTTAATTTTGAAATTGAACGCATCATTATGAATGGTATATCATCATACGAGGTGAACATGCCATTCCCTAATGGGTTCAATTTATAGGATTAAAAATTCATCCTGATTATCATAGCCAAATTCGAGCAAGAACTACATATGACTTCGGAGGGTCAAACTGATTATTCACTCAGGTATTTAATTATGATAATTTAGATAAATTATTTTTTATTTAATAATCATAATTACAATAATAATTGATATATCTTTCTAAGAAAAGAATATATTAATTATTATTGATCATTTGAAAATAAAGATAATGATTGTTGATTTTAATTTAAATTTTCCCACAGATAATTAATTAAGGTTTCAAAAAATTAATTTTAAAAATTGATCACGATTTCTAAATCTCCTATGAGTATAAGCCCTCGTAGTTAAATACATCATAGGAAATAGAAATTTTCTACGAATACTTTTGATTAAAATAACGATAGAAATGTTATTTAGAATTCAAATTTTGATATCAAAGGAGTGAGGGTTGAAATTCAAACAAATAAGATCAAGGTTGAACACTTATTTCTGGAGGTCAAAGGAGGAATGGTAGGAGGTTCTTTGGGATTCTGAAATATTTTAGAAGCATCCCAACCTATTCTAAGTGTTGGGCTTGAAAATGAATTAAAAGAGATTTTAGTTTGAATTGTTAATTTTATTAAAAAAGTTGGGATTCAATTCCTAAAGTTTGAGGTCTTATAGCTTGAGCCTGCCTCAGAACTTAAGTCTAAATTGGGTACTAAAAATCAGTGACCCCAACCTAGCTAATGCAATGTAGGATCTCATCTTACCCAGGCCTAGATTGAGGAGCCAGCTAACCACCTAAATGCTTCAAAACCATGAGTCCGGTATTTTATGTTAGAGTGGTAGGGATGTTTGATTAAGTTAAGTTTGAGGAGTTAGGGTCGACATCTAGAGCATATCCTAATTTAGCCCCTTGACTTATATTGGGTAGTATGAAGCTTAAAGTAAATAGAATTAAATTCTTGACTCATTTTAGTTTGTTTCTAATGTAGTGCATGCTAGTTGACTCAATGAATGCTTAAATCAAATATGAAGCAATTTTAAAAAGACTTAAAAATAGGTTTTTTGCTAGAGATTACATAGATTTCTCTTAACAGATCTGCACTGTCATAGGTCAGGTGGTCTGCCAAAACTCGCATGCAGGGAGGTGCTGAACAAAAAAAAGAAAGTGCAACAAGATGCTATACAAACTCGCACTGGTATCGGGCTTACTTTTTAAAAGCATTAGAGTAGTTATATTATCTTAAAAATTCTAATATAATTAAAGTAGAGAAAGTTTTTATGATCCCTCACAAGCCTCCAATCTGATTCCCGAAAAAATCAAAGATCGACATTCAAAACCACCAAATAATCACTAAAAGCATGCAATCCTAAATTGTAATCAACACATCAATCATTAATCAAATTAATTAAATTAATATTCAAATTGAAAGTTCATATGGTAAGTGCCACTTAATATTACAACCCCAGGTCTGTAGAAAGTAAAGTGGCCGGGTACCACTAACAACACCTCAAATTCTACTCCTAAGACTCAAGTGAATTTTAGAATGGGATTCTTCTTGACCTTCACTTCTTCATCCTTTTGTGAATTTATGGGATCCTTCGGGTCAAAAAGAGTATTTTCTTTTCCCTTTGGATATTTGAAATTATCCTAACTAAGTCTTCCAAATGGAGGAGCACTCTCCCCTAAGGGATGTTCTTTCTCTTTGGAATCTAAGTTGGATACTTATTTATCCCCTCTCAAAGGTCATTTTGATTTACAACTCAATTTATTTGAATTATATTTAATAAAAATTAAAAATCTAGACTCAAACTACCTGCAGGGTTAACCTAATAAATTATATTTATATAATCCATAGAAGTTAATATAATGAAATTTAAAATGCTCAAACCAGCCACACTTGGCTATACTCTTTTAATTTTTAAAGGGGGACTTAGCATTCTAGAGCATCTGTAGAAATTTGATTAATTTAAATTTAACTTTGCCCCCTTTAATTTCAATGCCATGTGTGAGCATAGCCACCTGTATAAGATTATGTTAGTATTTAAATCGCCCCTATCTTAAGGGTAAATCTAACACCATCAATCACATCATAGAGTACAAAAAATAAATAAATAATCATATCAACATTAACAACCAGCATGCAGTGAAAACTCAAAAATCATGGCACATAGCAGGAAAGTAAATACTAGCCTAGCCTAAATCTAGAAGTGGTGCCCTAGCAAACCATCTAAGTGTGAGTAGTAGGCTTTGTGGTTCGGATATCTCTTATATCAGATAATTTGTTAAAGTTGTCTAATGTTTAGGTTTCTTGAAGGTCAAAGAATAAATTTGGTTAAAGTTTAAATATTAATGTGTTGAGATTTATTTTAAAATATATTTTTTTAAGATTAATTAATTATATAGATTTAATAAGTTATAAATTAAAAGATTAATATAATTTAATTAATTATATTAGTTACTAATTCTAAGGATTAAATTAATTTAAAATTTTCATCAACCGGTTCGTGGCATTTTACCACAAGGCTCGAGTAACTAGGCCTCCTTAGGACACTTAGCTCTATAACCCAGAGTAGTCCATCCTTAAAACCTGATTGATGTAGTTAAATTAAGAATTTTAATCTAGTTAAATTATTAATAATCAATCAATTTTAAGGTTTTATACTCCATTAAATCCGTTCATAGCATTATGCCACAAGGCTCAAGGAACCAGGCCTTCAAAGGATACTTAGCCCCGCAGCCCAAAGTAGTCCATCCTAAAAACTACATGTTCAGAATAGTTGTTATGTATTAAAAGATTGGTTGATTGATTTTTTGAATCCTATTAAAAAATTCAAAAATTTTGATTGATTATTGAATTTTTGAATATTTTGGATTATTTTATTCATTAAATTAAGGGGTTAAATTTTAACTTTTAGATTAAGATTGATTTCTAGAAAGTTAGTATTTTTATTAAATATTAGATATTAGGATGAGCAATTAGACTGTAAGTTTGTTTGATTTGCATTTTTTTACAATTAGTTATAAATTTTTGAAGTTTCAGTAGAAATTTTAAATTAAAGTTGACTTAAATGTTAACTTTTTGATTAAAGTTGAATTCTAGAATTTTGATATTTTTCTCAAATACTAGACATAAACATGAGTAATTAGGCTTTGAGTTTACTAAAATTGGATTTTTTTATATTTAATTATGAATTTTTAAAGTTCAAGTTGAAATTTGAATTGAAGTTGACTAAAAAGTTAACTTTTTTATTTTAAGTGATTTTTCATGGTTTAATATTTTAAAAAAATAGTAGGCTTTATATAGAGTACAATTCCTTTGAGTTCGCTTAATTTGGAGTTTTTTATAATAAGTTATAAATTTATGAAGTTTTGACCTAATTTTGTACTACAGTTATCTAAAAGTAACTTTTTGACTTTGACCTATTTCTATTGGTTTGTTATTTTTAGAAAATACTAGATCTCAAATGGAGTTGAATGACACTAGGTTTTATCAATTTAGAATTTTCTAGAATTAGTTATGATTTTTCAAATTTTGGTTAATTAATTAATTTTTTTAATTTATTTAATTAAGAATGTTTTGATTGTTTTAATCTTAACTCATCCTAAAATGCATGAAATCACTCGCAAAAGTCAAGGGTGACCCATGGAAATGTTTTCAGGTGTTTAGAATTTATTTGAGATTTTTTTATAGTTTTTATTTATTTTATTCAATTAAATATTAATTTTTACTAAAACTTAACTTAAAGTTAAATTAAAAATCCAGCACTAGAGCTTTTATTTTTCCTAGATAGAGGATCAATTCGGAGTCGGTTTGATATATTGTTTGTAATTTTTGTATTTAATTTTTATTTATTACATTTTTTTGAAATTTTTGGCAATAAAAAGGGTTGAATTTTGATTTGCTTAATTTTTTGACTTAATGATCTTTAAATCTAGTGAAATTTGGACCTAAGGTGTAAAATATCACTAAGTTTGATGTTATAAAGTTTCATCTCTATTGGGTGTGTGTATAATTTTCTAAAATTATTCTAAGTTAGCTAGAGCTTCTGCTTAATTATTTTTTCTCGGTGTCACTAATGTTGAAATGGGTTTGAAATTTTGGTCACCTAACCCTGGAACATATGCAAGCACACCACAACAATCAGATAATATAATTCTAACAATTTGGTGAGTTATAAATTTTGAAAGTTTTTGGCCCAAAATGGACCCATTACTTTATAAATTCATCCCATAGCAAACCCTTAAGGATCTAGACCTAGGAAAAATGCTGGGGAAGCCTAAGAGTCTCAAAAATATTTTAACAAAATTTGGGCTCGATTTAACAACTAGATTGTGAGAAAATTGAGAAATTTAGATTTTTAGTAAACCCAAATAACTCCCAATACAGTGATCAAAACACTTTGATTTTAATTTTAATAAATAGTAGGGCTAAAACCCTTTTCAATGAACCCAAGAACACTAAATTTGATGAAAAAATAGATTTTTTAATGAATTTTGGAAGTTTCTGGGCATTTAATTAATTTTTTTAATTTAATTTATTCAGAAATGGTGGCACCGAGCATGATGGTGACATGTGGCACAATCAGCACTGTCCGATCACGCTGAATGTGCTATTGGACGGCTCTGGTTAGCTAACTGAAACTTAGTTCATAATGAATTGAATTATTCAATTGCCATAACTTTCAATCCAACTGTCCAAATTTGATGAAATTTGAAAACTAAGCTTTCTATCCATGGAGTTTCAAGGCTCCATGCATTGAGATTTGGGAGAAATCAAGTTTAATTATATAACTTAGAATGGAGATAACATATAATTCAAATGTCAGATATTAATGTTCTTAGGCTTGTTGGAAAGCTGGAGAAGTCCTCTACAACTTTACTGAAGACCTTAAGAATATTTAACTGCTAGATTTAAATCTGCTATTGAAAGTCTTCTTTCTCTCACTATCTCTGTTTTCCTTAAATGGGGTTTGGGAGCTTGGGAAAAGTGAGAAAATGCTTGGGAAAGCCTTAGAACTAGCTGGAGAGGTCGGGTGTTGGCTGGAATGGGATAGAGGCTGCTGGAACTACCACTTTTGGATGATATGAGGTAACTCCAAAACTTTGAGTAAGGCATGAAATTATCCACTCTTCATCATAATTACTATCCTAATTAATAGAGAGTGGAGCCTTATGGTGCTACCAAGTATTCTTTTCAGCCACCCAAATATATGGGGGTGTGGTTGTATTAGGAAAATTTGGCTTGCCAAGGTAGCATAGCCACCTAAGTATACAAGTTAGTCAAGCTAATTGAGTTGACTTGGTGACTTGGTCAAGCTAGCTAAGGTTTAATCAAAAATTAATTTTGAAATGTTTGAACCATGATTAGGACATCCTTTAAAATGAGTTTAAGAATTTGTATGGTTTGATTTGGTTATATGGATTTGATTGACCCATTTAACTCTTTAAGAGGAAATTGGGTCAACCTAGGTTGACTTGGTCAACCAGGTTAACCTAAGACTTAGGTTTGGGCTCAATAGATTTGAAATGATATCTTGAGTCTATTAGAGGTGATTCCAAGGTTTGGAAAGTTTAATTCAGTCAAAATAAATATTTGGGCCCTTAGAGTGTATTTAGGTCAACCATGATTGACTTGGTCAACCAGATTGACCTAGGGGCTAGGATTAGATCTAATAAGTTTATTTTGACATTTAGAGTTGAATGGAAGTGGTTCCATGCAAAGATAAGGTTATTTGATTCAAAATGACTATTCATACCCCTAAGGGTATTTTGGTCATTTTGGGTTGACCGGGTTAACTAGGCTTCACCAGGATATGGGTTTGAGTCCTATGCACTCTTAATGATGATTAGCATACATTGGAAGAGTTTTTGGTATTTAATTTGAAAAGGTCATATTGGAGTTTAAAGAAAACTCCAAAATTCTCCTTTAGGGGCATTTTAGTCATTTTGACCCCTGGTCAACTGGGGGTCAAAGTGGGTCCATCAAAATATAATTTAATGTTCAACATATGATAATCAATGGTCTAGATATGGTTAAAAGCTTTGGAGAAAGCTCTACAGTCAAAATCCACTAAGTAGCAGGTCTAGTGGCATAAGCCGTAAACATTTGATAGTTTTATAGCCTTTGGGTTTCAATTTAGTTTCTAGGATTAGAGACCTAAGAATGAGCTCAAATTTTAAGGGTAGACCTTAGGGACATGCATAATCAATATGCAATTGATATATCATGAATCAGGGGTCATTTTATTGGGGTTTGAAGTGTTTGAAAAATTATTGGAAAAGGCTTTCAAGATAGGTCCTTTGAACCTTGGATTTTGATTTTGGAAATTTGAGTTTGAGCTAGGTTTTGGATTTGATTGCCTTAATTTGAGTTAGTCACATCACTCATAATTAATTAGATGATTGTACATGGATGGATAGTGTTGCAAATCTTGATTTAAGTAGTATAATTTTGATGATAACAAACATTTTTGTGTTCTGTTTTGATTGGCTAACATCTCAGGTACAAAAGATCAAATGTAATTCAAGCCAGCCCAAGATTGAGTCAGTCTGTTGTGTAGCTCAGGACCAATATATATTTTTCCCTTTCTTGAGTCAAATGTAATGTAATTGATCCCCTAGCTAAGTAACATTGCACACACACACTCAAGGGGAGAGTTTTAGTGAGTTAGAGTTTCTATTTCAAATTTTATTCACATCATCCTAGACGATATTCATATCATCCTGGACGATCCAATAAAAATAGAAATCCTAATTAGGGTGACCATGTTAAGTCATTTTGACTAAGCAGATCATCCTAGATAATAGACACATCGTACAGGATGATATGCTCAAATCAGAAATTCTCAGCCGCCAGACTAAGTTAGGCAAGTTTTTATTTTTAGAGATTTGGTCTGATCATCCCGGATGATACGTGTATCATCCTGGGCAATCCATTACAATCATGCCTAAATTAGTCTGGTAATTAAGAAAAGTAATTAATATTTTATTGATACGATCATATCATCCTGGACGATCAAAATATCATCCTGGACGATACATGCAAAATTTTGACCGTCCAGAGCATTTCAATTGGATGATCCAAATAATGTGGACAATTTTGGTCATTTTTGAACTAATCATACGGGACGATCGCAATACCATCCTGACCAATCAAGTCATTTTTTATCGTCCAACATCAGTTGCCCTGGACGATCTGAATAATATGCAGGATGATTTTCTTGAGTTTAACTATTCATCCCGGACTATCGCAAGATCGTCTAGGACGATATGAATAAATTTTGTCTTCTAATCATCTTGAGAAACCAGATCATCCAGGCTGATATGTGTGATTTTATACTGATCATAGAGGACGATTCGCCAATTATCCTAGATGATATTTATCGACCAGTTAAAATTTAAGGTAATTTTTGAGCCCTACTATTTAAGATCTTTTTCTTCCAACAAGAAAAATCTTTTGCCACTTTCCTTACTAGAGAAAACCTTGAGAGAGAGAGAGAGAGGGAGTTTGGGAGAGAGAGAGGATCTTGTGAGGGGGAGTTTATGAGGGTTTCACAAAGGTTGCTCCAAGCAAGGATCTGAGTCATCTTCTCTGATAGTCGTCTCTTATCTTGTTGGTGTCTCTGTGGGAGGATCGTCTGCGAGAAGATCTAGGTTCTCTTCCTGCTTCATGAGGAAGTGAAAGGAGTCTAGGTTCTCTGCCTGCTTTAGGAGGAAGTGAAAGGAGTCCAGGTTCTCTTCCGCACCGGGTTGGTGGAAAGGAGTTTTTGTACAGCCTTCTCCGCCTTGCTGTGTGAGCAGAATGAGAGTCACTTAGTATTAGTGTAATACCTAGAGGGGAGGCTCAAGGGAGTAGACGTGGGTCAAGTTGATCGAACAACTGTAAAATTTGGTGTGTTCTTTTTGATTATTTTATGCACTTATTTTTTTGTTGATGATTGTGTGATTGTGATTATTATTTGGTCATCGTTGAACATCTGCAAACCATCGCGAAACTGAAATTATTTTAAAACATTCACAAAGATTTTTCTAAATTATTTTTGCTCATGAATTTTTAAAATAACCAATTCACCCCCATCTTGGTTAGCCTCAGGACCAGTTCACAAGGGCTTAACATCCTTAAAGAACTTTCAAGTGGTATCATAGCGGGATTCAAAAATTAAGTTTAAAAACTTTTAAATTTTTATCCATGGCTAACTTTGGTAATTGTAATACTACTGAAGGTTATTCAATTACGCGACCACCGTTATTTGATAACTTACCTTTAGATTTTTGGAAAACTCGCATGTCCACTTTTTTATAATCTATTGATTATCGCATGTGGATGCTTGTTAAAGATGATTATGAAGCACCTAATAGACTTATTAATGGCATTAAAACTGATCTTTCTTTTACTGAATGGATATTTGATGATCATGATTTAGTACAACTGAATGCAAAATATATGAACTATTTTTTTTGTGCACTAAAATCTGAGGATTATATGTGTGTCTCTACTTACACTAATGGTAAAGAAATCTGGGATAGATTATGTATTACTTATCAAGGTACATCAGAGGTTAAGCAATCTAGATTAAATATCTTGCTTCATGACTATAAACTTTTTTGCATGAAACCTACTAAATCAATATCTAAAATGTATACTAGGTTTATTCAAATTGTCACCTCCCTGTATGCCTTAGGAAGAGAGCTTACTAATTATGAGAAATTTAACAAAATTCTGAGATATTTTCCTTCTTCTTATGATGCCAAGATAATTGTAATTACTGAATCTAAAGATTTGAATACTTATTCTATTGATAACTTGCTTGGGTCACTTATTGCTTACGAGCAAGGAGTGAACCAATGATAAATTGATACAGGTGAGAAGAAGAAGGAGAAAACTGTGGTGCTGAAGGCCAACGATACTGACACTGATTCTTCCATGTCTGATAGCGATGATGTTGCCTTAATCACTAGAAAATTCAAAAGCTTTCTAAGGAAGAAACACAAGAACTTTCAGAAGTGGAATAAAGGTAAGAGTAGCAAAAATTTTAAAGGTTCATCTGATACTGTTTGTTTTGAATGCATGAAGCCTGGATATATAAAGGCTGATTGTCCTACACTTAAGGCTCACCCAAGCAAGGAGAAGGGTGAGGAGAAACCCAAGTTTAGAAAGGATAAGAAGAAGATTCAAAAGACTTCTGGGCGGATTCAGCATCCGACTCCTCTGAGACTGAAGCTGAAGAGGAGACAACAAACTTGTGTTTGATGGCAGATGATTATCCTGGTCAATCTGACTAAGAAGAGATATGTGAGCTAACCTACAATCAATTACTTAAAGTTTCTGAAAGAATCCATTCATTATATAGGAAACTTAAGAAAATGCATGCTAACCTAAAATTAGAATTCTTAAACTTGGAAAAAGAGCATGTAATTTTTATTAAGGATCATTCTACGCTTGATAGCAATCACATGTCATTACCTGATGAATTTGATGTGTTGAATAAAAAGTATTCTGATTTAATTATTCACCATGATTCATTAAAAGCATCACATGTTGAATTAGAAACTATATTTAAGGAATTAAAAACTCATGCATCTGATTTAGATAGTAGTGAGCATTATTTAAAATTTGAAATTGTAATTCTCAAGAAGAAAAATAAATTTTTAAGTGTGAAAATTAGTGCATATGAGAATAATGAAACACCTCCTACTTTTATACAATTTTATGCACCTCTACTATTTGAAGAATCTAATTCAAAATCATCAAAGCATGTTTCATTCAAACCTAAGAAAAGGCATTATCACCCACGTAGATTAGTTAACCCTTTTCCTGGCATTATATGTTTTTCTTGTGGCATGTTAGGACATATCTCTCACACCTGCACTGTTCATCGTAATACACATTGGGTGTGGATGCCCAAATTACATGCTTCACAGCACAGCACACATGCATTACATTCTTCTTTTCATAAGAAGACATTTAATGATTTTATGGGGTTGCTCTCACACAAGACCTCGTGAGAGCATATGGTACCTAGATAGCGGATGTTCAAGACATATGACTGGAGATGCAAATCATTTCATTTCGCTAGAGGCCAGGGTTGGAGGCAAGGTCACTCTTAGAGACAATACCACCAGGAAAGTGGCAGGTGCAGGTATAATCGAAAACTCCAAGAACCTTTTGATTGAAAATATTTTGCTTGTAGATGGATTGAAGCACAACTTGATTAGCATCAGTCAGCTCTATGACAAAGGGTTCAGCATTAAGTTCCTGGCAAATACTTGCATCATAAGATTAAATATTAACACTATTTTTCAGGGAAAGAGGATCAACAATGTCTACATACTTGATTTAAATAATATTGAATTTACTGCTTTATTTTGCTTAAAAACTGCTACTGATGAGTCTTCGTTGTGGCACAAGTGATTATGTCATGCCAGTATGAAAACCCTTAGAGGAGTCACCCGAAATGACTTAGTTAGAGGTGTTCCCAATCTTAAGTTCACTAAGGGCCACCTATGTGTTGCCTGTCAATTAGGGAAGCAAGTCAAATCCTCTTTCCACTCCATTAAGGATATCAGCACCTCTAGACCTTTAGAAGTCCTACACATGGATCTGTTTGGACCCATTAGCACTGCCAGCTTAGGGGAAAAAGTCTATGGATTTGTTATTGTTGATGATTACTCGAGATTCACTTGGATTAGATTTCAGTCATATAAATCTGAGTCATTTGATGAATTTAAATCTTTCTCCACTTGGATTTAGAAGAAGCTAGGTTGTGAGATCTTAAAGATTCATAGTGATTATGGTGGAGAGTTTGAAAAGGTAAGATTTGGAATATTTTGTGAGGAGCAAGGGATTAGCCACAACTTTTCAGTCCTAGGACCCCTCAGCAGAACAGGGTAGCTGAAAGGAAGAACAAGACCTTAGTGGAAGCCGCTAGAGCTATGCTTGCTGAGTATTCACTTCCAAAATATTTTTGGGTTGAAGTGGTGAACACTGCCTGTTATGAGCTGAATAGGGTGAATGTTAGATCTAATCTGAATAAGACACCTTATGAGATCATTAAGGGTAGAACTCCAAATGTGTCCCACGTCCATGTCTTTGTATGTAAAGTTTTCATTCTGAATAATGAGAAATCATCCAAATCTGATGAAGGAGTGTTCTTAGGCTATTCTAGTGTGGGGAAATCCTTTAGGGTGTTTAATAAGAGGACTTTAGTGGTGGAGGAGACAACTCATGTGGTGTTTGATGAATCTGATCCTAAGGAGACTAGAGTTGAGGAAGAAGAAGATGTAGGAGAGATTACCCAAGGAGTTAAAAATGCAAATATGGAAGAAAGGGTAGATGAAAGTTCGATAGGGATGTTAAGCCCTAGTGAACTAGTCCCGAGGCTAACCAAGAGGGGGGGTGAATTAGTTATTTAAAAATTTCACAACAACAATGAAAAATCTTTTCAATATTTAGCAGCGGAAATAAATAAACATAAACGAAAAGATCAATCTCAGATATTCACCCATGCAGTTAATATCAAAAAGTAAAGTGCAGAACTGAATCAGAAAAGCAAACCAGATTTTATAGTGGTTCGGTCAACTTGACCTACGTCCACTCCCCGGAGCCTCCCCTCCGGGTATTGCACTAAACAAAAAGTGTCTCTCCTTTTGCTCCCACAACAAGGTGGAGAAGCCTGTACAAGACCTCCTTTTCACCACACGGTGGGGCAGAGAACCCGACCTCCTTTTGCTTCCTCCTGAAGCAGGAAGAGAACCTTCAAACTCCTTTTGCTTCCACCTGAAGCGGGCAGAGAACCCTGGATCTTCTTGCGCACGATCCTCCAATGACGAACACCAACTAGACGAAAGACGACGAGCGGAAAAGACGACTCTGATCCGTGCTTGGAGCAACTTTAGTGAATCCCTCACTAACTCCCCCTCACAAGATCCTCTCTCTCTCTCCCAACTCTCTCTTTCTCTCTAGGGTTTCTCAGGGAAGGAAGGTGGCAAAAGATTTTTCTTATTTCAAGAAAAAGTTCTTTTATAGGAGGGCTTAAAATTTGCCCTAAGTCTCAACTAGTCGGCCAAGATCGTCTAGGACGATCGGTATATCGTCCTGTACGATCAGTTCAAATTTAGCTATTTCAGCCTGGACGATCTGGCTCTTTTGGACGATCAGTAGAAAAAATTATTCATATCATCCCGTACGATCCTGCGATCGTCCGGGACGATTAGTGCAAATCGAGGAATATCGTCCAGAAGATAGTTCGGGTCGTCCAGAGAAACTTGTGCTGGACGACCAAAAAATGACTTGATCGTCCAGGACGATACGGGTATCGTCCTGTACGATTAGTTCAAAAAGTGCCCAAATCATCCTGAACATAGTTCGGGACGTATAGCTGAAATGCACAAGATGATCATGATCGTCCGGGACGATCTGGCGATCGTCCGGGACGATCTGGCGATCGTATCAATTAAATATTAATTGCTTTCCTTAATTACCAGACTAATTTAGGCATGATTGTACTGAATCATCCAGGATGATACACATATCGTCCGGGACAATCAGACCAAATAACTAAAAATAAAAACTTGCCTAAGTTGTTCTGGCGGCTGAGAATTTCTGATTTGAGCATATCGTCCCGTACGATCCAAAGATCATCCAGGATGATCTGCTTAATCAGACTCACTTAACTTGGTCGTCCTAATTAGGGTTTCTATTTTGCTGGATCATCCAGGACGATGTGAATATCGTTCAGGATGATCTGAACAAAAAATTAACAGAAACTCTAATTCACTCAAGCTCTCCCCCTGAGTGTGTGTGTGCAAGGTTACTTAGCTCGGGGATCAGTTACATTTCAATTGACTCAATAAAAAGAAAGATCATACATTTGACACACTTGGACCCGATCTTGAGTTGGCTTGATTTGCTCGTGATCTTTTGTGCCTGAAACGGGTTAGCCAAGCAAAACACACTAGAAACATGTTTGTCATCATCAAAACTAGATTTGCAACAATCTCCCCCTTTTTGATGATGACAAATATTTATACAGTAGTTTGAAAATAAAAATAAACAGGAGATCAAAAAATAGATATATATATTTTTTAATTTTCATTTAATAATCAAACTAATACAAAAAATATAACACATAACAAAAACTAAAACGACTGCAACTGACTCCCCCTTTTGACATCACAAAAAGGAGGAGGGTAAAACAGAAGACGGAAATATAAGTACAAAAACATAAAAGAGAACAACTACAAAATAAAAAAAGATGGATGATGAAGATGACCAATCAAGATCCCAAAAACACAACCATGAAATCAAAATAACACAAAAATGAATAAAACTCACAGAAAAAACACGCAAAAGTAAAGATTTTTTTTTGATCAAGCTGCTAGAGTAAATTAGACTTTTTCCTTGATTTTAGATTCAACAACTAATAAGAAGACGATTGACAGCGTTGAAATCCAGAAAAGGTTGGAAAAATCAACTTTCGTAACTCAGACCCTGGGCACCTTATCGATGCAAACCTCTTTCAAAACAAAAATCCGATTCAGAAGAAAAGACATTAGATTTGAAAAGAGATCCTTTCAAGCCTCGTTCCAGAAAAATATCTGATATAATATTGTTACAAAGTAAAAAATTAGAAATCAGGATTTTCAAACACAAGCTTTTGAAAATATTAAGTGGCGCATGGATTTTTCTAAGACATTTAACAATCTAAAAGGGAAGAAAGCTTGGTTTGGGCTCATTTTGTGCCTCTTTTTCAAATTGGTTGGCGCTTTGCGCATCTTTCTGTTTTTGATACACTTTGTGTATCCAATTTGGAAATTTCTCATCTTTTCAGTTTTGGGCTCATTTTATGCCTCTTTTTCAATTTATTTGGCGCACTGCACATCTTTTATAAGCTTTCTCCTTTTCATAATCATTAAAGAGTCTCAGCTGTGATATTATCTTCCAAACATAGGAGATGACTCTCCACAGTAAGGAAGAATGATTCATAAAATAAAAGCCATATATCATATGATAAATGCAATCACTTGGTTTAGAAAATCAAACTAATGACTCAAGACTTTGAAAAACACTATTGATATGAGGCAGATTACTGTAGAAAGATAAAATAATCTCTATTTCAAAAACTAACATTTTAATTTTGAAGAGGATTTTTATCCAAAAGAAACTATACACCAGTAAAGGTGTTAGAGGAAGAGAAACAATCATCAATATTTCTTCCCTTTAACAGATTCAGTGGAATCAATCACTGCGTACTAGCTTCCAAACCAAAACAAGGTAAAAACTTCCAGTCAGAAATTCAGATTATCAGAAGTAGTGAGCGGTGATCAGATTTTGAAAAGCATAAAATAGTAAGTGCAAGATATGAACCAGTGAATGAAAACAGGTAGAAAATCACATCCAAGTAAATACTCAAATCAAACTAATAGTAAGGCTAACACAGAAATCAGCAGAAGAAATAAAATCAACTGAAAGCAAATAATCAAATAAAAAACTAACTAATAGAAAACAGAATATCAATCAGAACAATCAAAAATTAGCAGTCATCAGAATCAAGCATTTATATCAATCACTCCTAATCTAGTTCTCAAAATGCTGAATGAGTCAAAGGCCAGTGGTTTAGTGAATATGTCAGCCAGCTGATTTTCAGTTGCTACATGATGTAGCTCAATATCCCATTTTGTAACATGGTCCCTAATGAAGTGATGCCTTATATCAATGTGTTTGGTCCTAGAATGTTGGATTAGATTCTTAGAGATACAGATGGCACTAGTATTATCACACAGAACAGAAATTATGCAAACAGGTACCCCTAAATCCAAGACTTGTTGCTTCAACCAAAGAACTTGGGCCACACAACTCCCTAAGGCAATGTACTCAGCTTCAGAAGTGGAAAGTGCAACTGAGTTCTATTTTCTACTGGACCAGGAGACTAACGACTATCCTATGAACTGACAAGTCCCAGAAGTGCTCTTTCTATCCACCCTACACCCCGCAAAGTCAGAATCAGAATATCCAATGATCTCAAAAGAGGTGTTGTGCCTAGGGTACCAGATTCCTAGGTTTGGGGTCCCTAAAAGATATTTAAGAATTCTCTTAACAGCAGTCAGGTGGGAATCTTTAGGATCAGCCTGAAACCTAGCACAAAGATAGACAGTAAACTTGATATCAGGTCGGATAGCAATCAGGTAAAGCGGTGATCCTATTATCCCTCTATACTTCTTCTGATCAACAGATTTTCCACTTGAGTCCTTATCTAACTGAACTGAGGAGGGCATGGGAGTATTGATTGGCTTGGCTTTGTCCATTTCATATTTCTTCAAAATGTCCTTAGTTTATTTTGATTGATTGAGAAAGGTTCCATCATCCGTTTGCCTTATGCTAAACCCCAAAAAGTAGGACAATTCTCCCATCTTACTCATCTCAAACTCCTTACTCATTATTTTAGAAAACTCATCACATAAATATTTATCAGAAGATCAAAAAATTATATCATCAACATAGATCTAGACAATGAGTAAGCCATCCCCTAATCTCCTCAGAAAAAGGGTGGTGTCTATGCTCCCCTTAACAAACTCTCTTTCTAATAGGAATGTGCTAAGCCTCTCATACCAAGCTCTGGGTGCCTGTTTCAATCCATATAAGGAATTTTTTAATTTATAGATATGATTTGGATATTGGGAACTCTCAAAACCTGGGGTTTGTTCTACAAAAATATCTTGTTTCATTACCCCATTTAAAAAGGCACTCTTGACATCCATTTGAAATAGCTTAAATCCCTTATAACAGGTAAAGGCTAGTAGCACTCTAATGGCTTCCAATCCAGCTACAGGGGCAAAAGTCTCCTCAAAATCAATTCCTTCTATTTGAGTATACCCCTTAGCCACCAATCTTGCCTTATTTCTCACCACCACACCAGAATCATTCATCTTATTCTTAAAGACCCACTTGGTTCCCACAATACTTTGATTTTTGGGTCTTTCTACTAACTCCCAAACATCATTCCTTACAAATTGATTCAATTCTTCCTGCATAGCTAATATCCAAAACTCATCTGATAAGGCTTGATTGATGTTGGTGGGTTCAGTCATTGAGATAAAGGCAGAATGGTTTACTTCCTTCCTAAATCCATGCCTAGTCCTAACACCTTCAGAAGGGTCTCCTAAGATCAGTTCTTTAGGATGACTCGAAGAATATCTCCAATCTCTAGGCAACGTGATTTGAGGTTCTACCCTTTCCTCCAGATTTATATTTCCAACACTTTGGGTAACCTCAACAATCTCTTCATCTTCTACTTCAGATCTAGACTCCTTAGGATCAGATTCATCAAACACTACATGGGTTGTTTCTACCACCACCAAAGTCCTCTTATTGAACACCCTAAAGGATTTCCCCACCCATGAATATCCTAAGAACACTCCTTCATCAGATTTGGGGTCAAATTTTCCTAAGGATGACTTCCCGTTATTCAGAATGAAAACCTTACAGCTAAAGACATGGAGGTGGGACAGATTTGGAGTTCTACCCTTAATGATCTCATAAGGTGTCTTGTTCAGTTTGACTCTCACATTCACCATATTCAGCACATAACCGGTAGAGTTCACCGCTTCAGCCCAAAAGTATTTTGGAAGTGAATACTCGGCAAGCATGGCTCTAGCGGCTTCCACTAATATCCTGTTCTTCCTTTCAGCTACCCCGTTCTGCTAAGGGGTCATAGGAGCTGAAAAATTATGACTAATCCCTTGATCCTCACAAAAACATCTAAATCTTTCATTTTCAAACTCCCCTCCATGATCACTGTTGCAAATCTGGTTTTGATGATGACAAACATGTTTCCAGTGTGTTTTTCTTGGCTAATCAGTTTCAGGCACAAAAGACCGCAAGCTACTCAAGCCAACTCAAGATCGGGTCCAAGTGTGTCAAATGTATAATTTTTCCTTTTATTGAGTCAATTGTAATGTAACTGATTCCCTAGCTAAGTAACCTTGCACACACACACTCAGGGAGAGAGATTGAGTGAATTAGAGTTTCTGTTGAAATTTTGTTCAGATCGTCCTGGACGATATCCACATCGTCCTGGACGATCCAGTTAAAACAGAAACCCTAATTAGGGCGACTAAGTTAAGAGGGTCTGATTAAGCAGATCGTCCTGGACGATCTATGGATCGTACGGGACGATATGCTCAAATCAAAAATTTCCAGCCGCCAGATTAAGTTAGGCAAGTTTTATTTTAAGTATTTTGGTCTGATCGTCCCGGACGATACGTGTATCGTCCCGGACGATGCACTACAATCATGCCTAAATTAGTCTGGTAATTAAGGAAAGCAATTAATGTTTAATTGATACGATCACATCGTCCTGGACGATCGCAGGATCGTCCCGGACGATCGTGATCGTCTTGTGCATTTCAGCTGTACGTCCAGAACTATGTACAGGACGATTTGGGGCCTTTTTGAACTAATCGTACCGGACGATTAACCTATCGTCCGGGACGATCAAGTCATTTTTTGGTCGTCCAGCGCAGTTTTCTCTAGACGACCCGAACTGTCTTCTGGACGATTTCCTTCAATTTGAACTAATCGTCCCGGACGATCGCAGGATCGTACGGGACGATATGAACAACTTTTTCTACTGATCGTCCAGAAGAGCCAGATCGTCCAGGCTGAAACAGCTGAATTTGAACTGATCGTACAGGACGATCTACCGATCGTCCTGGACGATCTTGGCCGACAAGTTGAGATTTAGGGCAAATTTTAAGCCCTCCTTTAAAAGAACTTTTTCCTAGATTTGGAAAAATCTTTTGCTGCTTTCCTTCCCTGAGAAATCCTAGAGAGAGAGAGAGTTGGGAGAGAGAGAAGAGATCTTGTGAGGGGGAGTTAGTGAGGGATTCACTAAGGTTGCTCCAAGCACGGATCAGAGTCGTCTTCTCCGCTCGTCGTCTGTCGTCTAGTCGGTGTTCTTCGTGGGAGGATTGTTCGCAAGAAGATCCGGGTTCTCTGCCCGCTTCAGGAGGAAGCGAAAGGAGTTCGTGGGTTCTCTGCCCGCTTCAGGAGGAAGCGAAAGGAGTTCGTGGGTTCTCTGCCCGCTTCAGGAGGAAGCGAAAGGAGGTCAGGTTCTCTGCCTCACCGTGTGGTGAAAAGGAGGTATTTTGTACAGGCTTCTCCGCCTTGCTGTGGGAGCAAAAGGAGAGTCACTTTCGTTTAGTGCAATACCCGGAGGGGAGGCTCCGGGGAGTGGACGTAGGTCAAGTTGACCGAACCACTATAAAATCTGGTTTGCTTTTCTGATTCAGTTTTGCATTTTACTTTTCAATATAAACTGCTTGGGTGATTATCGTTGGTTGATCTTTTCGTTATTGTTTACTTGTTTCCGCTGCTAAGTATCGAAAAGATTTTTGTTGTTATCGTGAAATTTTTAAATAACCAATTCACCCCCCCTCTTGGTTAGCCTCGGGACTAGTTCAGTAGGGCTTAACATCCCTTTCGAACTTTCAAGTGGTATCAGAGCGGGATTCAAAATTTCTGTTTAAAAACTTTTGAATTTGATCCAATGGCTAACTGTAACAATCGTAATACTGCTGAAGGTTATTCTATAACTAGACCACCGTTGTTTGATAACATTCCATTTGATTTTTGGAAAACACGCATGTCTACTTTTCTTCAGTCTATTGATTATCGCATGTGGATGTTAGTTAAGGACGGATACGAACCACCTTTTCGAATGGTTAACAATGTGAAAACTGAATTGCCGTTTGCTGATTGGACATTTGATGATCGTGATTTAGCACAGTTAAATGCCAAATGTTTGAACTGTTTCTTTTGTGCTTTAAAATCTGAGGACTATATGCGTGTTTCTACTTGTACAACGGGAAAAGAGATTTGGGATAGATTATGTATAACATATGAAGGTACAACTGAAGTCAAACAGTCTAGGTTAAACATTTTGTTACATGATTACGAACTTTTTCGCATGAAACCTAGTGAGACTATTTCAGAAATGTACACAAGGTTCACTCAGATTGTTACCTCTTTGCATGCCTTAGGTAGAGAACTTACCAACTATGAAAGAGTGAACAAGATTCTTAGATGTTTGCCTGCTTCTTATGATGCTAAGATTACTGCTATTACTGAATCCAAAGATTTAAATACTTACTCTATTGACAGCTTACTTGGATCACTCATTGCTTACGAGCAAGGGGTGAACCAAAGGCAACTTGATGCAGGTGAACGCAAGAAAGAGAAGACTGTGGCACTAAAGGCCAAAGATTCAGATGCTAGCACTTCCGGGTCTGATAGCGATGATGTTGCCTTGATCACAAGGCAGTTTAAGAGCTTTCTAAGGAAGAAGAATAAGAATTTTCACAAGTGGAACAAAGGTAAGACCAGTAAAAATTTTAAGAGCTCATCTGAATCTGTTTGTTTTGAATGCAGGAAGCCCGGTCACATTAAGGCTGATTGTCCAACACTTAAAGCTCACTCAAGCAAGGAGAAGGGTGAGGAGAAACCAAAGTACAGAAAGGACAAGAAGCGGATTCAGAAGGCGTTCTGGGCAGACTCTGCATCCGACTCTTCTGAGACTGAAGCTGAAGAGGAGGAAACAAACTTATGTCTGATGGCGGATGATCACCCTGGTCAGTCCGACCAGGAAGAGGTATGTGAGCTTACTTACGATCAGTTATTTGAAGTTTCTGAAAAGATTCATACATCGTATAGGAAGCTTAAGAAAACTCATGCTAGTTTGAAACTAGATTATCTGACTTTGCAAAAAGAGCATGAAGTGTTGATTAAGGATCATTCCACCATTGATAGCAATCACATGTCTTTACTAGATGAGTTTGATGAACTGAATAAAAAGCATTCTGATTTAATTGTTGAGCATAACTTGTTAAAAACAGCGCATGTTGAATTAGAACTTGCTTTTAAGAAAGTGAATGATTTGGCATCTGAGTTAGAAAGTACTGATAGTGCAAAAACGTTTGAAATTGGAAGTTTAAACAAACACATTGAGTTTTTGAAAGTGAAAATCAGTTCTTTTGAAAATAACAAAACACCGCCTACTTTTGAACAATTTTATGCACCGCCACCTTTTAAAAATTCTGTTGCAAGTTCTTCAAAGCATGTTTCATACACTACTAGGAAGAGGCACTATCACTCACGACGTTTAGTTAATCCTTTTCCTGGTGTTAGATGTTTTTCATGTGGCATGTTAGGACACATATCACACACTTGTACTGTTCACCGTAGTACACATTGGGTGTGGAGACCCAAACTGCCTGTTGCACAGCACAGCACACATGCATCGCATTCTTCTTTTCATAAGAAGGAACCCAAACCTGTTTGGGTTCCTAAGACTGACATTTGATGATTTTGTAGGTGTGCTCTCACACAAGACCTCGTGAGAGCATGTGGTACCTGGACAGCGGATGTTCTAGACATATGACTGGAGATGCAAATCAGTTCATTTCGCTGGAGGCCAGAGCTGGAGGCAAGGTTACACTTGGAGATAACACCACCAGGAAGGTGGTAGGCACAGGTATAATTGGTGATTCAAAGAACTTTATGATTGATAATGTTTTGCTTGTAGATGGACTGAAACATAACCTGCTGAGCATCAGTCAACTCTGCGACAAGGGATACAGCATCAAATTCCTGCCCACTGGCTGCATCTTAAGCTTAAATGATGAAGTTGTTTTGCAGGGGCAAAGGATCAACAACGTCTACAAGCTGGATGTAAGTAGCATTAAATCTGATAATTCAATTTGCTTAAAAACTGCTGCTGATGAGTCTTGGTTATGGCATAGGAGATTGTGTCATGCCAGTATGAAAACCCTTAGGAGAGTCACCCAAAAGGACTTAGTTAGAGGTGTGCCCAAGCTTAAGTTCACTAAGGATCACCTGTGTGATGCCTGTCAGTTGGGGAAGCAAGTCCAGTCCTCTTTTCACTCTGTTAAGGACATTAGCACCTCTAGACCTTTAGAAGTTCTTCACATGGACCTCTTTGGACCCATTAGCACTGCCAGCTTAGGGGGGAGAGTCTATGGTTTTGTGATTGTTGATGATTATTCAAGGTTCACTTGGGTTAAGTTTTTGTCACACAAATCTGAGTCATTTGATGAGTTTAGATCTTTCTCTACTTGGATTCAGAAGAAGTTAGGATGTGAGATTATTACCATCCATAGTGATCACGGAGGGGAGTTTGAAAATGAAAGATTTGGAAGTTTTTGTGAGAATCATGGGATTAGTCACAATTTTTCAGCTCCTAGGACCCCTCAGCAGAACGGGGTAGCTGAAAGGAAGAACAGGACCTTAGTGGAAGCCGCTAGAGCCATGCTTGCCGAGTATTCACTTCCAAAATACTTTTGGGCTGAAGCGGTGAACACTGCCTGTTATGTGCTGAATAGGGTGAATGTGAGAGTCAAACTGAACAAGACACCTTATGAGATCATTAAGGGTAGAACTCCAAATCTGTCCCACCTCCATGTCTTTGGCTGTAAGGTTTTCATTCTGAACAACGGGAAGTCACCCTTAGGAAAATTTGACCCCAAATCTGATGAAGGAGTGTTCTTAGGATATTCAAGTGTGGGGAAATCCTTTAGGGTGTTCAATAGGAGGACTTTGGTGGTGGAAGAAACAACCCATGTAGTGTTTGATGAATCTGATCCTAAGGAGTCTAGATCTGAAGTAGAAGATGAAGAGATTGTTGAGGTTACCCAAGGAGTTGGAAATACAAATTTGGAGGAAAGGGTAGAACCTCAAACCCCACTGCCTAGAGATTGGAGATATTCTTCGAGTCATCCTAAAGAACTGATCTTAGGAGACCCTTCTGAAGGTGTTAGGACTAGGCATGGACTTAGGAAGGAAGTAAACCATTCTGCCTTTATCTCAATGACTGAACCCACCAACATCAATCAAGCCCTGTCGGATGAATTTTGGATTTTAGCTATGCAGGAAGAATTGAATCAATTTGTAAGGAATGATGTTTGGGAGTTAGTAGAAAGACCTAAAATTCAAAGTATTGTGGGAACCAAGTGGGTCTTTAAGAATAAGATGAATGATTCTGGTGTGGTGGTGAGAAATAAGGCAAGATTGGTGGCTAAGGGTATAATCAGATAGAAGGGATAGATTTTGAGGAAACTTTTGCCCCTGTAGCTAGATTGGAAGCCATTAGAGTGCTACTAGCCTTTGCCTGTTATAAGGGATTTAAGCTGTTTCAAATGGATGTCAAGAGTGCCTTTTTAAATGGGGTAATTAAAGAAGATGTTTTTGTAGAACAACCCCCAGGTTTTGAGAGTTCCCAATATCCAAGTCATGTCTATAAATTAAAAAAGGCCTTATATGGATTGAAACAGGCACCCAGAGCTTGGTATGAGAGGCTTAGCACATTCCTGTTAGAAAGAGAGTTTGTTAAGGGCAGCGTAGACACCACCCTTTTTCTGAGGAGATTAGGAGATGACTTACTCATTGTCCAGATCTATGTTGATGATATAATTTTTGGATCTTCTGATAAATACTTATGTGAAGAGTTTTCTAAAACAATGAGTAAAGAGTTTGAGATGAGTATGATGGGAGAATTGTCCTACTTTTTGGGGTTTAGCATAAGGCAAACGGATGATGGAACCTTTCTCAATCAATCAAAATACACTAAGGACATTTTGAAGAAATATGAAATGGACAAAGCCAAGCCAATCAATACTCCCATGCCCTCCTCAGTTCAGTTAGATAAGGATTCAAATGGAAAATCTGTTGATCAGAAGAAGTATAGAGGGATAATAGGTTCACTGCTTTACCTGACTGCTAGCCGACCCGATATCATGTTTAGTGTCTGTCTTTGTGCTAGGTTTCAGGCTGATCCTAAAGAGTCCCACCTGACTGCTGTTAAGAGAATTCTTAGATATCTTTTAGGGACCCCAAACCTAGGAATTTGGTACCCTAGGCACAGCACCTCTTTTGAGATCATTGGATATTCTGACTCTGACTTTGCGGGGTGTAGGGTGGATAGGAAGAGTACCTCTGGGACTTGTCAATTCATAGGACAGTCATTAGTCTCCTGGTCCAGTAGAAAACAGAACTCAGTTGCACTTTCCACTGCTGAAGCTGAGTACATTGCCTTAGGGAGTTGTGTGGCCCAAGTTCTTTGGTTGAAGCAGCAAGTCTTGGATTTAGGAGTACCTGTTGGCACAATTTCTGTTCTGTGTGATAATACTAGTGCCATCTGTATCTCTAAGAATCCAATCCAACATTCTAGGACCAAACACATTGACATTAGGCATCACTTCATTAGGGACCATGTTACAAAAGGGGACATAGAGCTACACCACGTAGCAACTGAAAATCAGCTGGCTGACATATTCACTAAACCACTGGCCTTTGACTCATTCAGCATTTTGAGAACCAGATTAGGAGTGATTGATATAAATGCTTGATTCTGATGACGGCTGATTTATGATTGTTATGATTGGTATTCTGATTTCTGCTAGTTAGTTTTTTTTGTATTCTGTTTTCTGATTTATGTTTGTTAGTTTTTGTATTGTGATTTCTGATTCCTGTTAGTTAGTTTTTGCCTTGATTATTTTATTTTTTTTTTTTTTTTTTCAGTTGATTTTATTTCTTCTGCCAATTTCTGTTTTAGCCTTATTGTTAGTTTGATTTGAGTATTTACTTTGCTATGATTTTCTACCTGTTTTTTTATGTTTTTCAAAATCTGATCACCGCTCACTACTTCTGATAATCTGAATTTCTGACTGGGAGTTTTTACCTTGTTTTGATTTGGAAGCTGGTAAGCAGTGATTGATTCCACTGAACCTGTTAAAGGGAAGAAACATTGATGATTGTTTCTCTTCCTCTAACTCCTTTACTGGTGTATGGTTTCTTTTGGATAAAAATCTTCTTCAAAATTAAAATGTTAGTTTTTTGAAATAGAGATTATTTTATCTTCCTACAGTAATCTGCCTCATATCAATAGTGTTTTTCAAAGTCTTGAGTCATTAGTTTGATTTTCTAAAACCAAGTGATTGCATTTATCATATGATGTGTGGTTTTTTGTTTTGTGAATCATTCTTCCCTACTGTGGAGAGTCATCTCCTATGTCTGGAAGATGGATTCACGGCTGAGACTCTTTAATGATTATGAAAAGGAGAAAGCTTACAAAAGATGCGCAGTGCGCCAACCAAATTGAAAAAGAGGCATAAAATGAGCCCAAAACTGAAAAGATGCGAAAATGCCAAATACACAAAGTGTATCAAAAAATCAAAAGATGCGCAGTGCGCCAAATAAATTGAAAAAAAAAGAGGCACAAAATGAGCCCAACCTAAGCTTTCTTCTCTTTCAGATCTTTAAATGTCTTAGAAAAAAACTCGTGTGTCACTTAATACGTTCAAAAAGCTTGAGTTTGAAAATCTTGATTTCTGATTTTTTACTTTGTAACACTATTATATCAGATATTTTTCTGGAACGAGGCTTGAAAGGATCTCTTTTTCAAATCTAATGTCTTTTCTTCTGAATCGGATTTTTGTTTTGAAAGAGGCTTACATCGATAAGGTGCCCGGGGTCAGAGTTACGAAAGTTGATTGTTTCCAACCTTTTTGGATTTCAGCGCTGTCAATCGTCCTCTCATTGGTTTTTGAATCTAAAATCAAGGAAAAATTCTGATTTTCCTGTTCTGTTGTTGTTCTGTGTATGTTTTATTTTATATTTTATTTCCGTGTTATGTTTTCCCTCCTCCTTTTTGTGATGTCAAAAGGGGGAGTCAGTTGTAGTCGTGTCTGTTTCTATTTTCTGAGTCATGTTTTCTGTATTGTTGAAAATTTAAAAAATGTGTGTTTTGTTTGATTTCTTAGTTTCATTTTATTTTCATCTTAGTTTCATTTTATTTTCAGACTACTTTACAAATGTTTGCCATCATCAAAAAGGGGGAGATTGTTGCAAATCTGGTTTTGATGATGACAAACATGTTTCCAGTGTGTTTTTCTTGGCTAATCAGTTTCAGGCACAAAAGACCGCAAGCTACTCAAGCCAACTCAAGATCGGGTCCAAGTGTGTCAAATGTATAATTTTTCCTTTTATTGAGTCAATTGTAATGTAACTGATTCCCTAGCTAAGTAACCTTGCACACACACACTCAGGGAGAGAGATTGAGTGAATTAGAGTTTCTGTTGAAATTTTGTTCAGATCGTCCTGGACGATATCCACATCGTCCTGGACGATCCAGTTAAAACAGAAACCCTAATTAGGGCGACTAAGTTAAGAGGGTCTGATTAAGCAGATCGTCCTGGACGATCTATGGATCGTACGGGACGATATGCTCAAATCAGAAATTTCCAGCCGCCAGATTAAGTTAGGCAAGTTTTATTTTAAGTATTTTGGTCTGATCGTCCCGGACGATACGTGTATCGTCCCGGACGATGCACTACAATCATGCCTAAATTAGTCTGGTAATTAAGGAAAGCAATTAATGTTTAATTGATACGATCACATCGTCCTGGACGATCGCAGGATCGTCCCGGACGATCGTGATCGTCTTGTGCATTTCAGCTGTACGTCCAGAACTATGTACAGGACGATTTGGGGCCTTTTTGAACTAATCGTACCGGACGATTAACCTATCGTCCGGGACGATCAAGTCATTTTTTGGTCGTCCAGCGCAGTTTTCTCTGGACGACCCGAACTGTCTTCTGGACGATTTCCTTCAATTTGAACTAATCGTCCCGGACGATCGCAGGATCGTACGGGACGATATGAACAACTTTTTCTACTGATCGTCCAGAAGAGCCAGATCGTCCAGGCTGAAACAGCTGAATTTGAACTGATCGTACAGGACGATCTACCGATCGTCCTGGACGATCTTGGCCGACAAGTTGAGATTTAGGGCAAATTTTAAGCCCTCCTTTAAAAGAACTTTTTCCTAGATTTGGAAAAATCTTTTGCTGCTTTCCTTCCCTGAGAAATCCTAGAGAGAGAGAGAGTTGGGAGAGAGAGAAGAGATCTTGTGAGGGGGAGTTAGTGAGGGATTCACTAAGGTTGCTCCAAGCACGGATCAGAGTCGTCTTCTCCGCTCGTCGTCTGTCGTCTAGTCGGTGTTCTTCGTGGGAGGATCGTTCGCAAGAAGATCCGGGTTCTCTGCCCGCTTCAGGAGGAAGCGAAAGGAGTTCGTGGGTTCTCTGCCCGCTTCAGGAGGAAGCGAAAGGAGTTCGTGGGTTCTCTGCCCGCTTCAGGAGGAAGCGAAAGGAGGTCAGGTTCTCTGCCTCACCGTGTGGTGAAAAGGAGGTATTTTGTACAGGCTTCTCCGCCTTGCTGTGGGAGCAAAAGGAGAGTCACTTTCGTTTAGTGCAATACCCGGAGGGGAGGCTCCGGGGAGTGGACGTAGGTCAAGTTGACCGAACCACTATAAAATCTGGTTTGCTTTTCTGATTCAGTTTTGCATTTTACTTTTCAATATAAACTGCTTGGGTGATTATCGTTGGTTGATCTTTTCGTTATTGTTTACTTGTTTCCGCTGCTAAGTATCGAAAAGATTTTTGTTGTTATCGTGAAATTTTTAAATAACCAATTCACCCCCCCTCTTGGTTAGCCTCGGGACTAGTTCAGTAGGGCTTAACATCCCTTTCGAACTTTCAATCACTATGGATGGTAATGATCTCACATCCTAACTTCTTCTAAATCTAAGTAGAGAAAGATCTAAACTCATCAAATGACTCAGATTTATGTGATAAAAATTTCACCCAAGTGAACCTCGAATAATCATCTACAATCACAAATCCATAGACTCTCCCCCCTAAGCTGGCAGTGCTAATGGGTCCAAAGAGGTCCATGTGAAGAACTTCTAAAGGTCTAGAGGTGCTAATGTCCTTAACAGAGTGAAAAGAGGACTGGACTTGCTTCCCCAACTGACAGGCATCACACAGGTGATCCTTAGTGAACTTAAGCTTGGGCACACCTCTAACTAAGTCCTTCTGGGTGACTCTCCTAAGGGTTTTCATACTGGCATGATACAATCTCCTATGCCATAACCAAGACTCATCAGTAGCAGTTTTTAAGCAAATTGAATTATCAGATTTAATGCAACTTACATCCAGCTTGTAGACGTTGTTGATCCTTTGCCCCTGCAAAATAACTTTATCATTTAAGCTTAAAATGCAGCCAGTGGGCAGGAATTTGATGCTGTATCCCTTGTCACAAAGTTGACTGATGCTCAACAAGTTATGTTTCAGTCCATCTACAAGCAAAACATTATCAATCATAAAATTCTTTGAATCACCAATTATACCTGTGCCTACCACCTTCCTGGTGGTGTTATCTCCAAGTGTAACCTTTCCTCAAGCTCTGGCCTCCAGTGAAATGAACTGATTTGCATCTCCAATCATGTGTCTAGAACATCTGCTTTCCAGGTACCATATGCTCTCACGAGGTCTTGTGTGAGAGCACTCCTACAAAAATATCAAACGTCAGTCTTAGGAACCCAAACAGGTTTGGGTTCCTTCTTATGAAAAGAAGAATGCAATGTATGCGTGCTGTGCTGTGAAACAGGCAGTTTGGGTTTCCACACCCAATGTGTACTACGGTGAACAGCGCAGGTGTGAGAAATGTGTCCTAACCTGCCACATGAAAAACATCTAACACCAGGAAAATTGTTAACTAATCTACGTGGGTGATAGTGCCTCTTTCTAGATGTATATGAAACATGCTTTGATGAACTTGCAACAGATTTTTCAAAAGGTGGCGGTGCATAGAACTATTTAAAAGTAGGCGGTGTTTTGTTCTTTTCAAAAGCACTGATTTTCACTTTCAAAAACTCAATATATTTATTTAAACTTGTAATTTCAAAAGTTCTTGCACTTTCATTACTTTCTAAATCACATGCCATATCATTCACTTTCTTAAAAGCAACTCCTAATTCAACATGCGATATTTTTAACAAATCATGCTCAACAGTTAAATCAGAATATTTTTTGTTCAACTCATCGAATTTATCAAGCAAGGACATGTGACTGGAATCAAGTGTGGAATGATCTTTAACTACAGAATCATGCTTTTTTTGTAAAGTCAAATAATCTAATTTTAGACTAACATGAGTTTTCTTAAGCTTCCTATACGATGTATGAATTTTTTTAGAAACTTCAAATAATTGATTGTAAGTAAGCTCACATACCTCTTCCTGGTCCGACTGACTAGGGTCATCATCAGCCATCAGACACAAGTTTGTTTCCTCCTCTTCAGCTTCAGTCTCAGAAGAGTCGGATGCAGAGTCTACCCAGAATGCCTTCTGAATCCTCTTCTTGTCATTTCTGAACTCTAGTTTCTCCTCACCCTTCTCCTTGCTTGGGTGAGCCTTCAGCATAGGATAATCCGCCTTTATGTGTCCAGGCTTTCTGCAATCAAAACAAACAGATTCAGATGAACCTTTAAAGTTTCTAGTGGTCTTACCTTTGTTCCACTTTTGAAAATTCTTATTCTTCTTCCTTAGAAAGCTCTTGAATTGCCTTGTGATTAAGGCAACATCATCACTATCAGACCAGGTAGTGCTAGCATCTGAATCTTTGGCCTTTAGTGCCACTATCTTCTCTTTCTTGCGTTCACCTGCATCAAGTTGCCTTTGGTTCACCCCTTGCTCGTAAGCAATGAGTGATCCAACTAAGCTGTCAATAGAGTAAGTATTTAAATCTTTAGATTCAATGATAGCAGTAATCTTAGCATCATAAGAATCAGGTAAACATCTAAGAATTTTGTTCACCCTTTCGTAGTTAGTAAGTTCTCTACCTAAAGCATGCAAAGAGGTAACAATCTGAGTGAACCTTGTGTAGATTTCTGAAATAGTCTCACTAGGTATCATGCGAAAAAGTTCATAATCATGTAATAAGATGTTTAACCTAGACTGTTTGACTTCAGTTGTACCTTCATATGTTATACATAATCTATCCTAGATTTCTTTTCCCGTTGTACAAGTAGAAACACGCATATAGTCTTCATATTTTAAAGCACAAAAGAAATAGTTCTAGCATTTTGCATTTAACTATGCTAAGTCACGATCATCAAATGTCCAATCAGCAAAAGGCAATTCAGTTTTCACATTGTTAATCAATCTAAAAGGAGGTTCGTATCCATCCTTAACTAACATCCATATGCGATAGTCAATTGATTGAAGAAAAGTAGACATGCGTGTTTTCTAAAAATCAAAAGGAATATTATCAAACAACGGTGGTCTTATAATAGAATAACCTTCAGTAGTATTATGATTGTTACAGTTAGCCATGGATCAAATTCAAAAGTTTTTAAACTTAAATTTTGAATCCCGCTCTGATACCACTTGAAAGTTTGATAGGGATGTTAAGCCCTAGTGAACTAGTCCCGAGGCCAACTAAGAGGGGGGGGGGAGTGAATTGGTTATTTAAAAATTTCACAACAATAATGAAAAATCTTTTCGATATTTAGCAGCGGAAATAAATAAACATAAATGAAAAGATCAATCTCAGATATTCACCCACGCAGTTAATATCAAAAAGTAAAGTGCAGAACTGAATCAGAAAAGCAAACCAGATTTTATAGTGGTTCAGTCAACTTGACCTACGTCCACTCCCCAGAGCCTCCCCTTTGGGTATTGCACTAAACAAAAAGTGTCTCTCCTTTTTCTCCCACAGCAAGGCGGAGAAGTCTGTACAAGACCTCCTTTTCACCACACGGTGGGGCAGAGAACCCGACCTCCTTTTGCTTCCTCCTGAAGCAGGCAGAGAACCATCGAACTCCTTTTGCTTCCACCTGAAGCGGGCAGAGAACCCTGGATCTTTCTGCGAACGATCCTCCCACGAAGAACACCGACTAGACGAAAGATGATGAGCGGAGAAGACGACTCTGATCCGTGCTTGGAGCAACCTTAGTGAATCCCTCACTAACTCCCCCTCACAAGATCCTCTCTCTCTCTCTAGGGTTTCTCAAGGAAGGAAGGTGGCAAAAGATTTTTCTTGTTTCAAGAAAAAGTTCTTTTATAGGAGGGCTTAAAATTTGCCCTAAATCTCAACTGATTGGCCAAGATCATCCAGGACGATCGGTATATCATCCTGTATGATCAGTTCAAATTCAGCTGTTTCAGCCTGGATGATCTGGCTCTTTTGGACGATCAGTAGAAAAAATTGTTCATATCGTCCCGTACGATCTTGCGATCGTCCGGGACGATTAGTGCAAATCGAGGAATATCGTCCAGAAGACGGTTCGGGTCATCTAGAGAAACTTGTGCTGGATGACCAAAAAATGACTTGATCATCCAGGACGATACGGGTATCGTCCTGTACGATTAGTTCAAAAAGTGCCCAAATCATCCTGAACACAGTTCGGGACGTACAGCTGAAATGCACTAGACGATCATGATCGTCTGGGACGATCCGGTGATCGTCTAGGATGATATGATCGTATCAATTAAATATTAATTGCTTTCCTTAATTACCAGACTAATTTAGGCATGATTGTACTGAATCGTCCAGGATGATACACATATTATCCGGGACGATCAGACCAAATAACTAAAAATAAAAACTTGCCTAAGTTGTTCTGGTGGCTGAGAATTTCTGATTTGAGCATATCGTCCCGTACGATCCAAAGATCATCCAGGATGATCTGCTTAATCAGACTCACTTAACTTGGTCACCCTAATTAGGGTTTCTATTTTTGCTGGATCATCCAGGATGATGTGAATATGGTCCAGGATGATCTGAACAAAAAATGAATAGAAACTCTAATTCACTCAAGCTCTCCCTGTGAGTGTGTGTGTGGAAGGTTACTTAGCTCGGGGATCAGTTACATTACAATTGACTCAATAAAAAGAAAAATCATACATTTGACACACTTGGACCCGATCTTGAGTTTGCTTGATTTGCTCGTGATCTTTTGTGCCTGAAATGGGTTAGCCAAGCAAAACACACTGGAAACATGTTTGTCATCATCAAAACCAGATTTGTAACAGTAGAAGCTCAAAATACTTTGCCTATAGATTGGAGATATTCTTTGAGTCATCCTAAAGAACTGATCTTAGGAGACCCTTCTTAAGGTGTTAGAACTAGGCATGGACTTAGGAAGGAAGTAAACCATTCTGCCTTTATCTCAATGACTTAACCCACCAACATTAACCAAGCCCTTTCTGATGAATTTTGGATCTTGACTATGCAAGAGGAATTGAATCAATTTGTAAGGATTGATGTTTGGGAGTTAGTCGAAAGACCTAAGAATCAAAGTATTGTGGGAGCCAAATGGATCTTTAAGAATAAGATGAATGATTTTGAGGAATTTTTTAAATAAGGCAAGATTGGTGGCTAAGGGGTACAACCAAATAGAAGGAATTAATTTTGAGGAATTTTTTACCCCTATAGCGAGATTAGAAGCTATTAGAGTGCTACTAGCCTTTGCTTGTTATAAGGGATTTAAGCTTTTTCAAATAGATGTCAAGAGTGCCTTTTTGAATGGGGTAATAAAGGTGGATGTCTTTGTAGAGCAACCCTCAGGCTTTGAGAGTTCCCAATATCCTAATCATGTTTACAAATTAAATAAGGCATTGTATGGATTGAAACAAGCACCCAGATCTTGGTATGAGAGGCTTAGCACATTCTTATTAGAAGCGAGTTTGTTAAGGGGAGCGTAGACATCACCTTTTTTCTGAGGAAAGTAGGAGATGATTTACTCATTATCCAGATCTAGGTTGATGGTATACTTTTTGGATCTTCTGATAAAAACTTATGTGATGATTTTTTTAAAATAATGAGTAAGGAGTTTGAGATGAGTATGATGGGAGAATTGTCCTACTTTTTAGGATTTAGCATAAGGTAGATGGATGATGGAACCTTTCTGAATCAATCAAAATATAATAAGGATATTTTCAAGAAATATGAAATGGATAAAGCCAAGCCAATCAATACTCCCATGAGTTCATCTATTTAGTTAGATAAGGATTCAAATGGAAAATCTATTGATCAGAAGAAGTATAGAGGAATTATAGGATCACTACTTTACCTGACTGCTAGCTGACCTGATATCATGTTTAGTGTTTGTCTTTGTGCTAGGTTTCAAGCTGATCCTAAAGAGTCCCACCTGACTGCAGTCAAGAGAAACCTTAGATATCTCTTAGGGACCCCAAACATAGGAATCTGGTATCCTAGGGACAGCACTTCCTTTGAGATTATTGGATATTCTGATTCTGATTTTGCAGGATGTAGGGTGGATAGAAACAGCACGTCTAAAACTTACCAATTCATAAGATAATATTTAGTCTCTTAGTCCAATAGGAAATAGAACTCAGTTGCACTCTTCACTGCTGAAGCTAAGTACATTGCCTTAAGAAGTTATGTGGCCCAAGTCCTTTGGTTGAAGCAACAAATTCTAGATTTAGGATTACCTGTTGGCATAATTTTAGTTCTATGTGATAACACCAGTGCCATCTGCATTTCTATGAATCCAATCCAACATTCTAGAACCAAACACATTGACATAAGGCATCACTTCATTAGGGACTATGTTACAAGAGGGGACATTGAGCTACACCATGTAGCAACTGAAAATTAACTAGCTGACATCTTTACTAAACCACTAGCCTTTGACTCATTCATCATTTTAAGGATCAGATTGGGTGTGATTGACATAAATGCATGATTCTGATGACTGATGATTTTTTAGTTTTCTATTTTTCATTTTGTTTCTGTTAGTTTTTTATTTGATTATCTATTTCATGTTATTTTTTATTCTCTGATAATTTTCTCTTTATTTGATTATCTGTTCGCTAGTTTTTTTTTTGTTTATTATAATTTTTTCTGATTTGAGTATTTAGTTTGATGTGATTTCCTACTTGTTCTTGGTTTACTATTTTTTCTTCTGAATTAGATCACTGCATACTACTGTTGATAAACTGGATTTCTAACTGAGAGTTTTGCCTGGTTTTTTGTTTGGAAGCTTGTAAGTAGTGATTGACTCCTTTGGATCTATTAAAGGGAAGAAAGATTGATGATTGTTTCTCTTCCTCTAACTCCTTTAATGGTGTATTGTTTCTTTTGGATAAAAATCTTCTTCAAAATTAAAAAATTTGTTTTTGAAATAGAAATATATTTTATCTTCCTACAATAATCTACCTCATATGAATAATATTCTCAAAGCTTTGAATCATTGTTATATTTTTCTTAATCAGGTGATTACACTTATCATGTGATGTATGATTTTTATTGTGTGAATTACTCCTCCTTATTGTAGAGAGTGAGTTTTGTCCTCTCTTATGTCTGGACGATAATTTCACATTTGAGATTCTTTAACAATTATGAAAGGAAGCAAGCTTGTAAAAGATGCGTAAAGAGCGCCAAAAAAAGGAAAAGGTAAAATAATCTCAAAGCTGAAAAGATGCGCAATGTCGCCAAATTGGGAAGATACATAAAGTGTATCAAAAATCAAAAGATGCACAAAGTGTGCCAAACAAATTGAAAAAAGGCACAAAATGAGCCCACAAAGAAACAAGCTTTCTTCCCTTTCATATCTTTAAATATCTTAGAAAAATTCATGCGCCACTTAATATTTTCAAAAGCTTGAGATTGAAAATTATGATTTCTGATTCCTTACTTTGCAACACTATTTTATCAGATATTTTTCTGGAACGAGGCTTGAAAGGATCTCTTTTCGAATCTAATTTCTTCTCTTCTAAATTAGACTTTTGTTTGAAAGGAATTTAAACCCGTAAGGTGTCCGAGGTAGGAGTTACGAAAGTCAATTTATTAACTTTTCCTGGATTTCAGCATTGTCGATTTTCATCTTTGGCATTTGAATTAAAAACCAACGAAAATTCTATTTTACTGGAGCTGATTGGTTAAAAAAAAAATTTGATTATTCTTACTATTGTTTTCTCATTTCTATTTTTTTGTTTTGATTTGTTTTTATTTTTTCTTTTCTTTGTGTATTTTTGGGATCCCTGATCTTCTAATCAGGATCTGCCTCTCTATTAGTTTTCTGTGTTATGATGTTTCTAGTTTGTTTTGTTTTATTTTTTCTTCCTCCATTTTGTGATGTCAAAAGGGAGAGTTATTTTTTGAGTTACTAGCAGTTTCTTTTGTTATTGTTGTGCTGTAATTATTTCTTTTATTGTATTTAGTCTCACTGTTTGTCAATGATTAGTAAAATTTATAAATGACAAATCTTCTCTTATATATGCGTTGATTACTCCTATCTACTTTATTTGAAACTACTAAATAAATATTTGCCATCATCAAAAAGGGGGAGATTATTGCAAATCTTGATTTAAGGAATATAATTTTGATGATAACAAATATTTATGTATTTTGTTTTGATTGGCTAACATCTTAGGTACAAAAGATCAAATGCAATTTAAGCCAGCCCAAAATCGAGTCAGTCTATTGTGTAGTTCAGGACCAATATACATTTTTCCCTTTCTTGAGTTAAATGTAATGTAATTGATCCCCTAGCTAAGTAACCTTGCACACACACACACTCAGGGGGAGAGTTTTAGTGAGTTAGAGTTTCTATTTCAATGTTCACATCATCCTGGATGATTTCATATCATCCTGGACGATCCAATGAAAACAAAAACCCTAATTAGGGCTACCATATTAAGTTGTTTTTACTAAGCAGATCATCCTGGATGATACACATATTCTATAGGATGATATGCTCAAATCAAAAATTCTCAGCAGCCAGATTAAGTTAGGCAAGTTTTTATTTTTAGAGATATGATCTGACCATCCCGGATGATGCGTATATCATCCTGTATGATCCATTACAATCATGCCTAAATTAGTTTGGTGATTAAGGAAAGTAATTAATATTTGATTGATACGATCATATCATCCTGGACGATCGAAATATCGTCCTGGATGATACATGCAAAATCCTGACCGTCCAGAGCATTTCACCTAGACGTTTCGAATAATTTACAGGATGATTTTGGTCATTTTTGAACTAATAGTACGGGACGATCATGATATCATCCTGGCCGATCAAGTCAATTTTGATCGTCCAGCATCAGTTACCCTAGACGATGCGAACAATGTGCAGGATAATTTTCTCGAGTTAAAATAATCATCCCGAACGATCGCAGGATCGTCCAGGATGATATGAATAAATTTTGTCTTCTAATCAACTGGTGAAACCAGATGATCCAGGCTGATATGTGTGATTTTCTACTGATTGTACAGAACGATCCACCTATCATCCTGGATGATATTTGTCGACCAGTTGAAATTTAGGGCAATTTTTGAGCCCTACTATTTATGATATTTTTCTTCCAATTAGGAAAATCTTTTGATACTTTCCTTACCAGAGAAAATCTTGAGAGAGAGATCGAGAGCATGGGAGAGAGAGCCAGAGGATCTTGTGAGGAGGAGTTTATGAGGGTTTCACAAAGGTTTCTCCAAGCAAGGATCTGAGTCATCTTCTCTGATCATTATCTCTTATCTTGTTGGTGTCTCTGTGGGAGGATCGTTCGTAAGAAGATCCAGGTTCTCTGCCTACTTTAGGAGGAATCGAAAGGAGTCTAGGTTCTCTACCTGCTTTAGGAGGAAGTGAAAGGCGTCCAGGTTCTCTGCCTCATCGGGTTGGTGGAAAGGAGTTTTTGTATAGGCATCTCCGCCTTGCTATGGGAGCAGAAGGAGAGTCACTTAGTGTTAGTGCAATACCTGGAGGGGAGGCTCCGGGGAATGGATATAGGTCAAGTTGACCGAACCACTATAAAATCTGGTGTGTTCTTTCTGATTATTTTTCGCACTTATTTTTTTGTTGATGATTGTGTGATTGTGATTATTATTTGGTCATCGTTGAACATCTGCAAACCATCGTGAAACTAAAATTATTTTAAAACATTCAAAAAGATTTTTCTAAATCATTTTTGCTCATGAATTTTAAAATGACCAATTCACTCCCCTCTTGGTTAGCCTTAGGACCAGTTCACAAGGGCTTAACATCCCTAATAAACTTTTAGATAGGATTAAGGCTAGATTAGTCTAAGATCTGGATTGATCATAGGGTTTAGATTGGTCCTAGTGATCTCATACAAAAATGAGGTCAATAAATGAACCCCCAATATGTGTAGTAGAAGGAAGTTCTACTACACATATTGGCATTGACCAAATTGAAAGGGAAAGTTTAGAGTTCTAATCCTAAGGGAAGAAAAAGTATATCCCAAAAGAATCAGGGTTTAAATTAATACTAGGGTAGTGCCGCAGAGGGCGTATTCTACCACTAGTGGGTCTAATCCTAAGGAAATGAGAAAACTAACCTTAGAGGGAAAGAAAACCTGGGTGATCGTATAGGAAGGAAGAATTCCTAACTATTGAGGATTGAGTTTAAAATTTAACTCTAAGGGAAAGGAAAGCCTAGCGCCAGAGGATTGAGTTTTGAATGGATACTAAGATAGTGCCAGGAAAGGCATACTCTACCACTAGTAGATCTGATCCTATGGAAAGAGAAAAACTAAACCCTAGGAAAAGAAGCTTGATTTGAGGATTTAAAATTAAAATTAAAGCTAGGGTGGTGTCATAATGGGTGTTCTCCACCACTAGTAGATCTAATCCTAAGGAAGAAAAAGTCTTAACCTTGAGGAAAAGAAAATTGATTATTACATTTGAATTGATACTAGGGTAGTGTCATGAGGGGCGTACTCTACCACTAGCAGATCTAATCCTAACTAATGAAATAACCTAACCTTAAGGAAAAGAAGCTTGAATGATCATATATGAAGGAAAAACTCCTAGCTATAAAGGATCGAGTTTGACATTTGATACTAGGGTAGTGTCACGAGGGGCATACTCTACCACTAGTAGATCTAGTCATAAGGAAGGAAAGGACTTAACCTTAAGGAAAAGAAAGCTTAATTTTGGAATTTGAAATTGAGATTGATAATAGGATGGTGCCATAGAGGGCGTTCTCCACCACTAGGATGTCTAAACCTAAGGAGGGAAAGGACATATCTTTAAGGAAAACATGATTGAATTCTTGAGTTTGAAGTTTGAAGCTTGGATGGTGCCACAAAGGGCGTTCTCCACCACTAGCAGATTTAATCCTAGGGGAAGGAAGAACCTAACCTTAAGGGTAAGAAGGCCTAATTTGGAGTTTTAAATTGAAACAAGGGTGGTGCCACAAAGGGGCATTCTCCACTACAAGTAGAGGAAACTTGCTCCATCACTAAAGGATTGTAAATTTAGGATGGTGCCACAGAGGGCATGCTCTATCACTAAAGGATGATCTTGTGGAGAGGAAACTTTCTCTACATGAAAGGTCAAATCTAGAATTTGAAACTGGGATGGTGCCACAAAGAGCGTTATCCATCACTAGTGAATCAGATCCTAAGGAAAGAAAGCATGATGACTCACATCAAACCTTAAGGGAAAGAAAATTGGAAGATCTTGTGGGAAGGAAGCTTTACTTCCCATAGAGGATTGGGTTTGAAATTGGAAACTAGGATGGTACCACAAAAGGCATTATCCATCACTAGTGGATCTGATCCTAAGGAAAAAAACACGATGACTCACATCTAACCTTAAGGAAAAGAAAATTGGATGTTCTTGTGGGAAGGAAGCATTGCTTCCCATAGAGGATTGGGTTTAAAATTTGAAACAAGGATGGTGCCACGAAAGGCATTATCAATCTTTAGTGGATCTGATCCTAAGGAAAGAAAGCACGTTGACTCATATCTAACCTTAAGAAAAAGAAAATTGGAAGATCTTATGGGAAGAAAGTATTGCTTCCCACAGAGGATTAGGTTTAAAATTTGAAATTAGGATGCTGCTATAAAAGGCATTATCCATCATTAGTGGATGATTTTGTGGGGAGAAAACTTGCTCCACACAGAGGATCAAATTTGATTTTAAAACTAGGATGGTGTCATAGAGGGTGTGCTCCATCACTAGTGGATGATCATTTAGGGAGAAAACTTACTTCATATAGAGGATCAAATCTAAATTTTGAAACTAGGATGGTGCTACAATAGACATACTCCATCACTACTAGCTGATCATGTGAGGAGGAAACTTGCTACACATAGAGGATCGAATTTGGATTTTGAAACTAGGATGGTGCCATAGAGGGTGTTCTCCATCACTAGTGGATGATCATGTGTGGAGAAAACTTGCTCCATACAGAGGATCAAATCTAAATTTTGAAACTAGTATGGTGCCATAAAGGGCATACTCCATCACTAGTTGATGATTATATGGGAAGGAAACTTGCTCCGCTTAGAGGATCGAATTTAGATTTAAAATTTGAAACTAGGATGATGCCATAGAGGGCATGCTCCATCACTAGTGGGTCTAACCCTAAGAAAAGAAAGCACAGGGAATCACACCTATCCTTAAAAGACTAGAAGGTGACTAACTAGGATAGGGCCCAACAGGCTTAAATCTATCACTAGTCAGTCAAGATCCTAGGAGATAGGAAGCACGGGGACTCACACCTACTCCTAAAAGATCAAATTTCTTTTAGGTTTTCAATGACTAATCTAGCTAGAAAGTACGGTGACTCACATCTAATCAGGGGGACTAGCAAGGAGAAAGTCTACCTAAACCTCTAAGGATTTTTAAAAAAACTATCTAACCTGAATTTTATTTTGGATGCTAGGATGGTGACATAAGGGGCTTGCTTCACCACTAGCAGATCTAATCCTAAGGAAAGAAAGTACAGGGACTCACACCTATCCTTAAAGGACTTGATAATTTTGATTTTGGTTTTGAATTGGATATGAATTTTGATTTTTTGATTTCGATTGAATTTGATTTGATTTGAGATTAATTAAAATTTTGATTTCAGATTGAGATCTAAATTTCAAAGATTTATAATTTGGAGAATTTTGAATTCAAAATTTTTTTGAATTTAAAGAGTATTTTATTGATGTTGAATTTTATACTCATTTGGCATGGTACTTCTTGAAGAGCCTCCCTAATATTTGAAAATATCGGGTGGCATCCTTCAAAATTGATCAATTGGTGTTTGAAATTCCCTCTTAAATTATCTTTAGTATATGAGGTCATTCTTATGTTGGTTTAAACTCCCCCACTAATATCTCAGTTAGCTAAGATAGGCATCCAAAGAAGAAGGCCCAAGTCTCTAACTTGGAAGGTTTTAAGTCGCACTATCATATCACGGGCTTGAACCATTTGAGTTTTGTACAACTCTGAATTTTATTGAGCCTTGGAGATGATGCACTGCAAGGCCTTGAGCTTCTCCAATTAGATTCGGGCACTCTGCTCAATTGTAATTTGATCTTAAATGGTAATTTCCAGCAAAGTAAACCATTCCTCTAGTGGGGTTGATCTTGGACCCAACATATAGTGTAATTTTATAGAAAAGGCCTTGAAGGAAAAGATGCCTATGTGCAAGGACTCACACATTCCTCAAGGAAAAGATTTGAACTATTTATGAGGAGTAAAAGATTCATTCTTTTTATTAAAAAATTTCCTCTTAACCATTTGGACCCAATCAGAATAACATGTGGGAACAAATTTACAAGTACAGTGAGAAGTGGATTGACCCCAATAAATTTGGAAAGATTTAGGGATTTAAGTTTTGTTGACCCACACCAAGTTTCATAGAAACTAAACTGGGGTCTCTCTTATGTATTTTCAATTAGAATCAATTCTAAAAGGTTTAAGTTAAATGTAGAAATCTAATCTTTTTTATTTTCTTGCATGACATTTTTCTATCTGATAGATAATTCATGCATGATGAAGAATATGGATTCAAGATATTCCAAAGTTAAGTAAATAAAAGTAATTGGGTTTTCTTTTGAGATTTAAGGAATTAATGAAGGAAGAAGCCTCTTTCTTGTCTTTGTGGTGCACATTGCACATCTTTTGATTTTTAGTGTACTCCGCACATTTCTTAACTTGTGGCACACATTGCACATATTTTAACTTGATTTCTTTTGATCATGATAAGAGGCTTAATTTTCTTTAAAACCTTAAAATGATTACACATCTTCTCTTTTTTTCTTTCTTTTTTTGAATATCGGGATTATATCTCAAGTATAAGAGAAGAAGGCTGATTCTCTTATCCAAGGAAGGATAATCCTCAAGGCAAGACCCAATCTTTTGACAAGAATGTTCGCTTGACTTCAAAAATCATTGAATAGACTCAAAGCATGCAAATGATGCCTATTAAGATACAAAATTGTAAAAAGATTGAAAAATTTTTTATTTCTAAATTTAACTTAAGTTTGATATAGATTTTAACTCAAACATTGAATCAACCCACAGAAGCGGTGGGAGGGAGGGACCTTTAAACATCTAGCGGAGTCAATGATAACTCTCTACTGCTTAAGATTTGAGATAGAGGTCAATTTCTATAAAAAATGTGAATCAACTATCTTGAAAATTTGGACCCCGTATACTTAAGAAATTGTATGTTTTCCTTAAAAGTTGCAAGTCTAGGTGGCAAGTCCTATCAATATGGAATTAATTCCTATAATCTCTTTGAAGTGAGAGACTATTATGGAGTTTTCACTATCCCTAAAGATACTACGTCATTTTAATCAAAAGATTTATCATGATAGGACCCCTTCAAAAGATAAATTTTGACGATATCACTATCTGATACAATCTTAGATTAATTCCACCTCTCATTACTAGTGGCCTAGTAGTTAAGAGAGTGGCACCCCAAGTGGTTCTTACACCTCCTCCTTTATAGATGATGTAGTGGGATACATGTAGTAATGTGACCTAACATCTTCTAATAGAGTGGATGAGTCATATCCTTCAACTGGGGGCCTATGGCCTATTGTTGGTGATTACTCAGTGTTTGCTTGATTGATCCTTTCTGTACAATAGTCAAAAGAGCATGGTGGAGGTCATGCTAGTCTTCTCACAACCTCCCTCCTTTGGGCAATAGGAAGAGGGTGAAAATGATTTCAACTAAGGAGGGGGTATGTGTAAGGAGCAAGAAATTCTCAACTGGCCTCAGATTTGACTTACTTTAAGGCTTCTGACTCAGTAATCTTTATAGCCTTAATGACCTTCTTTCTAACTTTTGAAAGGTAATTCTTCTTCTGGTTATTGCTAGCAAATATGGTGCTAGAACTTAACCCGATCTCAGACATAGATGACCTCTCATCCATTATCACTAGTTTCTTCTCCTTATCCTCTATAGTAGAGGGTACAGTGGGTGAAAGGGTGACAACGGCCTCCATCATGGAGATGGGGGAGTCAACTACTAACCCTAAAGTAATCTCAACTAAGGGGACATTCCTTTACATCCCAACAGATATACCAATTCTAGTTTCTTCATTAACTGATAACTTTAAGTTTTGAAATCATATTCCAAATTTGATTGAGTTGCCAGAGGTGATTTCTTCTACTATCAAGTTTCTATCCAGAGAGAAGATAAGTTTTCCAGCCATTTGAGTATGCTCAATTTTCTAGAATTTAAGAAGGTGATTTAAAGTAGTTGATTTTGAAATGAACTTTAAATTTGGACTTGATTAATTCTTTTCAAATTTCAGAACTCAATATATTAAGTTTCCACTAAATATGAGGGTTCACAAAATTGACAAGAAAATTTTGAGAATTATGCTTAACTCTTTCATTCCACCGATTGACTTGGGAAAAATTGACTAAGTTTGGATTTGAATTTGAAATTAACATTGAATTTCAATTTGAGGTTAAAATTAAATTTGAATTTGAGGTTGAAATTGAATTTGGGCTTAAGGTTGAAATTGAACGGATCTTCTTAAAATTTTAAAACTCAACAAATCGAGTTTTACTCAAATATGTAGGCTTACAAGATCAATAAGAAAATCCAGAAAGTTTGGCTTGACTTTTTTTGCTAAACTAATTGACTTAGGGGCAAACTATCAAAGCCTGAATTTGGCAAAAGTTTTGGATATGAAATTGAAGTTGATGGATCTTTCATCAATTCAAAAACTGAGTACATAAAGTTTCACTCAGTTATGCAGGTTTACAAAATTGACTCAAAAATTCTGAGAATTGTCTTGACTCTTTCATCCCACCAAGTGACTTACAGGTGAAATGTCAGAGCCTAGACTTGAAGGAAGTTAAAAGATAGTGATTTGAAATTTATAAATATGGATTTGAATTAATTGATTTTGAATTTGAGTTTTGAATTTTGAACTTAATTGATTGTTCTCAAATTTTGGAACTCAACATGTTGAGTTTGAACATAACTAGATGGTTTACAAATTTCAAGGTAGAATCCAAGATTTTGACTCGACTCTTTTACATCACCGATTGACTCAGGGGTAAAATGTCAAAGTTTGGATTTGGTTGAAGGAAATTTGGATTTGCGTTGCATATGTTCAACTGCAGTAGAATGTTATAGAAGACACATGGCAACGACGGTTAAAGCTGATTTAAAAGATTTTGGAAGAGATTTTGATTTTGTATTGTATTTGTTAATCTACAAGAGAGTGTTGTAGAATACATATGTCAATGAGGCTTGAAGTGGATTAGATTGAATTTGAGGATGATTTTTAATTTTAAAGAATTTGATAGAATTTTCTCAAACTATTGAAACTCAATATTTTGAATTTGCATCTAACGTAAAGGTTTACAAATTTATGAGAAAATTCACATAGAAATTGCTTGACTCTATCATCCTACCAATTGGCTTGGGGGTGAAATGTCCAAGCTTGGATTTTACTAAATTTTGAAATGAATTTTGAAAAGGATTTGAGATTGTATAACATATATTAATCTACAAGGGAATTTCATAGAAAACATATTACAATGACGACTGATTATGAATTTTTGAAGATTTGAAAGATTTTCCTTCACTTTTAAACCATAAAATGTTGAGTTTTATTTTCAACATATTGGTTAACAAAAATTAAGGGAAAATCATAACATCTTGACCTGACTCTTTAAAAGCTGGGATTTGATTGAGGATCTGAGTTTGAATTGTATATGCTAGCTGTAAGAGAATATTGCAGCAAAGCATATACAATGATGATCTTGATTGGAAGATTGAAAAGATTTTTGAATGTTTGAAGGTTTGATAGAATTTTCTTTGAATTTTGAAACTTAGTCTATTGAGTTTGAACATAACATTGAGTTTACAAAATTGGAAAAGAAATTGAGAAAAATTGGGGCTTTACCACTTCATCTTACTGAGTGACTCTGTGGTGAAATGTTCAGACCCCTGATTCGAATAATGAAATCTAAGATGTGATTTGGATTTTGAAGGATTTTCTATAAAGAATGAAATGGGCATATTTTGAGAACATGCTGTTTGATTAAAAAGTTTGTTATTTTGAAAAATGTTAATTATCTTTGGGTGATTTAATTTCTTAAATTTTAATTTTGAAATTAAACGCATCATTATGAACAATAGATTACCTCGAGAGGCAAAAATATCATTCCCTAATGGTTCAATTTATAGGATTAAAATTTTATCCTCATTATTATAGTCAAATTCGAGCAAGAACTACAAATAACCCCGGAGGGTCAAAATGATTGTTCACGCAGGTATTTAACTATGATAATTTGGATAAACTATTATTAATTTCATCATCAAATTTATAAACATAATTGATATATCTTCTTGAGGGAAGAAGATATAAATCATTATTGATCATCTAAGAATGATGAGAATGATCGTTCATTTTGACTTCAATTTTCCCAAAGATAATTAATTATGATTTTGAAAAATTGATTTTAAAAATTGTATTGATCTTGGTTTCCAAATCTCCTACGAGCGCAAGCCCTCGTAGTTAATTACATCATAGGGAAATTGGAGTTTCCTACGAATACTCTCGATTAAAATACCGATAGAAAATTTATTTAAAGATTTCAAAGCTTAATGTCAAAGGAGGTAGGGATTGGAATTTTCAAATGGGATTGGTTTATGTTTGAACACTTATTTCTGGAGTCAAAAGAAGAAGGGTAGGAGGTGTCTTGAGATTCTAAATTACTTCAGAACCCAGCCTATCTTAAGTATTGGGCTCAAATTTGATTGAAAAAGATTTTAGGTTTGAATGATTAATTTTATTAGAGAATGGGATTCAAATCCAAAAGATTGAGGACTTAAGCTTAAATATCTGCCTCAGAACCTAAGTCTAAACTGGGTACTAAAAATCAATGACCCGAAACCTAGCTAATGCAATGTAAATTTAGACTTACCTCGGCCTGAATTGGGGAGCCAACTAAACCACCTAGACACTTCAAAACCATGAGTTCGGTCTTTTATGTGAGAGTGGTTAGGGATGTAACTTAAGATAAGTTTTTAAGAATAGGGCTTACATCTAGAGTATTCCTTAATTAGCCCTTTGACTTATGTTGGTTAGTATGAAGCTTAAAGTAAAAGTAATTGAATTTTTAACTTATTTTAATTTATTTCTAATGCAATGCATGCTAGTTGACTTAACAAATGCTTAAATCAAATATGAAGCAATTTTTGAAAAAGTCTTAAAAATAGATTTTATCCTAGATTACACAGATTCTCCTTGACAGATCTGCACCCTCATAGGCCAAATGGTCTGCCAAAACCTGTAGGCGGCGAGGTGCCTAACAAAAGGAGAGAAGGTGCAACAACATACTATACGAACTCCCGGCTAACCCGTGCTTACTTCTTAAAATGTTAAATTTCTATGTAAGCTTAAAAACTTTACTTTTGTTTAAGTAAAAGAATTTTAACGTTCCCTCACGAGCCTTCGATTGGATTCCAGGCTAAAATAAAGATCGACATTCAAGAGCTCCAAAAAACTACTAAAGGCATGTAATCCAATATCGAAATCAGCATTAAACAATCAATTGAATAATCAATTAAATAAGTAAAAAGGCCATAGGCAAGTGCCTTTTAATATTACAACCCAGGGTTAGTAGCCAGGTACCACTGACAACAACTCAGATTCTACTCCTAAGACTCAAGTGAATTTGAGAATGGGATTCTTCTCTATCTTTACTTCTTCATCCTTCTGCGGGGCTCCTTGAATTGTCAGGTCTAGGTATCCAAGTGAAAAGAAATTCCTCCCTGAAAGGGTGTTTCTTTCCTCCTTGAATACTCAAAGTATCCTAATCTAAATTTCAAATGAAGAGGAACTCTCTCCTAAGAGATGTCACTCTTCTCTTTGAATTTTAATTGGATTTTATGTCCCATCTCAAATTACTTTGAATGTATAACTCTTGATTCAAATCAAATTACATTTGAAAATAGAAAATTTTAGACTCAAATATCCTGCAGGGTTATCCTAAATAGTTATAATTTGAAATCACATCTCAAGTAGTTATATATTGAAATTAAAAGTACTCAAATCAGCCACACTTAGTTATGCTCTTTTAATTTTTAAAGGGGGACTTAGCATTTTGGAGCTCCTGTAAAAATTTGATTAATTTAAATTTAACTTTGCCCCCTTTAATTTTAATGCCCTGTATGAGTATAGGCACCTGCATAAGATTGTATTAGTATTTAAATCTCTCTTATCCTAAAAGTAAATCTAACATCCATCAATCACATTACAGAGTGCAGAAATTAAATAAATAATCATAGTAATTATCTAATATAATAACCAGCATGCAGTGAAAGCCCAAAAATCCCGTCACATAGCCAAAAAATAAATACCGGCCTGTCTTAGATCTAGAAGTGGTGCTCTAGCAAATAATCTATGTGTGTGTAACAGGCTATGTGGTTTGGATATTTCCTCTATCGGGTAATTGGTTTAAGTTGTCTTATGTTCAGGTTTGTTGAAAGTTGAAAGGTAAATTTAGTTAAAGTTCAAAGTTAATTTATTAATATTTATTTTATAACTGGATTTTTAAGGTTGATTGATTAAATGGATTTAATTAATTAGATGTTAAAGAATTAATGTAATTTCAATTAATTAAATTAGTTGTTGATTTTAAATATTAAATTAATTTGTATTTTCCTTCAACTGATTCGTGGCGTTGTGCCATCAGGCTCGAGGAACAAAGCCTCCTTAGGACGTGTAGCCCCGCAGCCCGGAGTAGTCCATCCTAAAAACTTGATTGATATAGTTAAATTAAGAATTTTTATTTAATTAAATTTTTAATAATAAATTAATTATAAAGTTTTACACCCCATTGAGTCCATTCCTGGCGTTGTACCATCAGGCTCAAGGAACAAAGCCTCCTTAGGACATGTAGCCCCACAGCCTGGAGTAGTCCATCCCAAAAAACTTCATCTTTGGAGTGTTTGTTATGTATTAAAAGGGTTAGTTGAGTGATTTAAACATTGATTTAATATTTTCTGGATTTTGAGATTAATTATCAAATTTTAGAATTGTCAGGATTATTTTAATCATTTAATTAAGGGGTCAAAAGTAGACTTTTGGATTCAAATAGATTTTAGATTTTTGATATTTTTCAAAATACCTGACCCTAAATGAGTAATTAGGCTTTGAGTTTGTTGGAATTAGATTTTTCTAGATTTAGTTATGTACGTTTGAAGTTTTGGTTAAAATTTAAACTAGAGTTGACCCGAAAGTTGACTTTTTGATTTTAAGTGATTTCTAAAGTTTTGAAATTTTTAATAAATATTAGACCTTATATGGATTACAATGCCTTTGAGTTTGCTCAATTTAGAGTTTTCTACAACTAGTTATGTTTTTTTAAAGTTTTTATATTTATTTGATTTATTTAATTTGTTTAATTAAGGGCCTTTTAGTGATTTTGCTCCAAATGAACTTCCAACTCCTTGAAATAAACTCCAAAGGTTAGGAATAACCTAAGGAGAAATTCCCAAGTGTCTAGAAATTTTATGGAATTTTTGATTAGTTTTAATTAATTAAATTAATTAAATATTAATTTTTACTTAAAATTAAATTATCCTCCAAATTAAAGTCAAATTAAAGTGATTTTAATTTTCTTTGATTAAGGATTGAATTATGGTTAATTTGATATATTATTTGAAATTTTTTTGATTTAATTTGAATTAAATATGATTTTTTAAAGTTTGGTTAATTAATGGATTTTTTAAATTGCTTAATTATGGAGGTTTTGATTGTTTTGATCCAAACTCATCCTAAACTATATGAAATCACTCCCAAAAGTCATAGATGACCCATTAGAATGTTTTTAGGAGTTTAGAATTTATTTGGAATTTTTAATAATTTTTTATTATTTTATTTAATTAATTGTTAGTTTTCACTAAATTTTAAATTAAAGTTTTATTAGAAGCTCAGTGATGGAGATTTTATTTTTTCTAGATATATGATCAAATTTTGGTTAGTTTGATATATTATTTATAATTTTTGGATTAATTTGATTTATTACATTTTTTAATTTTCTGGGCTCCAAAAAGGGATGAATTTTGATTATTTTAATTTACTGACTTAATGGCCTCCAAATCCAGTAAAATTTAGACCTAAGGTGTATAATGTCACTAATTTTAGAGGTCTGAAATTTCACCACTATTGGGTGTATGTAAAATTTTTTAGAATTTTTCTAAGTTGACTAGACCATTTTCTTAATTGTTATTCCTTGGTGTCTTTAGTGTTCAAATGGGTTTCAAATTTTGGTCATCTAACCCTGGTACATATGTAAGCATATCACAAAAATTATGCAACTTAATTATAAGAACTTGAAGAGTTATGAATTTCCAAAGTTTTGGGTCTAATTTAGACCCATTACTTCAAAAATTCACATGACATAAATCCACTAGACATGTGATCCTAAGAAAATTATAGGAAATGCCTAAGATGTCTATAAACATTTCACCAAAATTTGGGCTCAATTTGTCCACTATATTGTGTGGAAATTGCGAAGAATGGATTTTAAACAATCTGACATAACTCACTATATAGTGATTAAAACACTTGAATTTGAATTTTAGTAAATAGTAGGGCTCAAGACCTTTCCAACAAGCCCAAGAGCACTTAATTTGGTGGACAATTAAATTTTTTATGAATTTTGGAAGTTCTAGGCATTTAATTAAATTTTTTTTATTCAATTTGAGGAGAACTGTGGCGCGCATGATGTGGCGCGATCAGGACCGTCCGATCGTGCAGTTTAAAATGAATTGAAAATGTAATTGCCCATAACTTTCAATCCAACCGTCCAAATTTGATGACATTTGAAACGTAGGATCTTGATACCCTAATCGTTCAACCCATGGAATTTCAAGGCTTAATGCTTTGTAATTTGGGAGAAATCAAGATTTGATCATATAACCTAAAATGAAGATGACTTACAATCCAGATGTCAGATTTTGATGTTCTTATGCTTATTGGAAAGCTGGAGAAGTCCTCTACAACTTTGATGAAGACCTTAAGAACTTTTAATGGCTAGATTTAAATTTCCTATTGTAATTCTCCTTTCTCTCTCTTTCTCTCTCTCTCTCTCTCTTCTCAAATTGGGTTCTAGAGCTTGCAACCACTTGGGAAAAGCTTGGGAAAACTTTAGAACTAGCTGGAGAGCTCTGAGAAAGAGCTAAGAGAGCTAAAGGTTGCTGGAACTAAAGTTTTTTGGAAATAAAAGTGGATGAATATTCCTTAGGAAGGATTTTTGGCTCTTATCCCTTTGAATTGGATAGATTAAGGGGGCCTTGGATTGAAGCCAAGTGTCCTCCCAAACTTTTCAAATGTATGGAGCGGGCTGAAGATGAGTTTATCCCATGCTAGCTCATGATGAGAGGGGTAATTTGGTCTTTTACTGGCCTTTTGACCATTTGTTGACTAGTTCGACTAGTCAACAAGTCAATCCAAATGACATGGCATGCAAGGTGGCATAGGGTGAATTTTGAGCTGATTTGGAAGGAGTTCAAGCCGTGGGATTAAAATTTAAGAAGACATATGAGATTTTGAGGTGATTTGACCAAGTTAAAGTTAATTAACTTGGTCAAATTGACCAAAGTTTGATTCCAAGAAAGTTTGGAAACACTCAAAGCATCATTAGAAATACTTAAAGCATCAAATGGAGTTGGTTTGAGGGTTGTGAAAGTATTGATTTGATCAAATGGGTTATATTAACCCATTTAAACTCTTAAAGGGTTAATGGGTCATTGGGTCAACCTAGGTTGACTTGGTCAACCAGGTTGACCCATGGGTTAGGTCTGGGCTCAATAAATTTAAAATGATGTTTTAAGTCTTTGGAAGTGTTCCCAAGTTTTGGAGAGTTTATTTGGTCAAAATGACCTATTTGACCCTTAAAGGGCATTATGGTCATTTTGACCACTGGTCAATTGGGGGTCAAAGTGGGTTCATCAAAATGTAGTTTAATACTTAACATATCATGATTAAGGGTTTATATGTGATCAAATGGGTTTGGAGAAGGCTCCAAGATCAAAATCCACTAGGTGGCAGGTCTAGTCGATGGGTCGTAAATATTTGAAGGTTTTACAACCTTTAGGTTTCAATTTAGTTTTTGAGATTAGAGACCCTAGATTGAGCTACAATTTGGAGGGTATACCCTAGAGACATGCCTAATCAATATGCAATTGATAGATCATGAATCAGGGGTCATTTGACTAGGGTTTGAAATGTTTAAAAATTCACTAGAAAAGGTTTTCAGGATAGGGCCTTTGAACCTTGAATTTTGATTTAAAATATGGATTTGATTTGGATTGACCTAAGATCTAGGTAGATATTAGGATTTGGATTGGTCCAAGTAACCTCATACAAAAATGAGGTCAACAAATGGACCCAATATGTATTGTAGAACGAGTTCTACTGTACAAATTGGCATTAACCGTATTGAAGGATCAAGCCTAAAATTTTAATTCTAAAGGAAAGTAGAAAGTTATTCCTAAAGAATCATGATTTGAATTGATACTAGGGTAGTGTCACAAGGGACATTCCCTACCACTAGTGAGTCTAATCCTAAAAGAAGGGAAAGCCTATCCTTAAGGAAAAGAAAATTGAATTCTTTAGTTTAAAGTTTGAAGCTAGGATGGTGCCACAAAGGGCATTCTCCACCACTAGCAAATTTAATCCTAAGGAAGGAAGGGATCTAACCTTAAGGAAAAGAAGATTGAATGATAAAATAAGAAGGAAGAACTCCTAACTATAGGGGATCGAATTTGAAATGCCACTAGGGTAGTGCCACGAAGGGCGTACTCTACCATTAGTAGATCTAATCCTAAGGAAGAAAAGAATCTAACCTTAAGGAAAAGAAGATTGAATGATCATATATGAAAGAATAACTCCTAACTTTAGAGGATCAAATTTGAAATGACACTAGGGTAGTGCCACAAAGGGCGAACTCTACCACTAGTAGATCTAATCTTAAGGAAGGAAAGAAACTAACCTTAAGGAGAAGAAGCTTGAATGATTGTATAGGAAGGAAGAACTCCTAACTATAGAGGATCAAATTTAAAATGACACTAAGGTAGTGCCACGATGGGCGTACTCTACCACTAATAGATTTAATCCTAAGGAAAGGCAGCACCTAACTTGAAGGAAAAGAAAGGTCGAAGGTAGAATCAGGGTGGTGCCACAAAGGGCATTGTCCATCACTAGTGGATAATCTCATGGAGAAGAAACTTAATCTATACAGAGGATTGAATTTTGATTTGGAAACTAGGATGGTGACACAATGAACGTATTCCATCACTAGTGGATGATCATGTGGGGAGGAAACTTGCTCCATATAGAGGATTGAATCGAGATTTTGAAACTAGAATGATAACACAAAGGGTGTACTCCATCACTAGTGGATGATCATGTGGGAGAAAACTTACTCCACACAAAGGATCGAAATAAGATTTTGAAACTAGGATGGTACCATAGAGGGTGTATTCTATCACTAGTGGATGATCATGTGGGGAGGAAACTTGCTCCACGTAGAGGATTGAAATAAGATTTTGAAACTAGGATGGTACCATAGAAACTATACTCCATCACTAATGGATGATCATGTGGGGAGAAAACTTTCTCCACACAGAAGATCGAAATATGATTTTGAAATTAGTATGGTACCATAGAGGGTGTACTCCATCACTAGATGATCATGTGAGGATGAAACTTGTGCCACATGGAGGATCAAAATAAGATTTTGAAACTAGGATGGTACCTTAGAGGGTGTACTCCATCACTAGTAGATGATCATGTGGGGAGGAAACTACCTCCACACAGAGGATTAAAATAAGATTTGAAACTAGGATGGTACTACATAGGGTGTACTCCATCACTAGTGGATGATCATGTGGGGAGAAAACTTGCTCCACATGGGGGATCGAATCAAGATTTTAAAACTAGGATGGTACCACATAGGGTGTACTCCATCACTAGTGGATGATCATGTGGGGTGGAAACTTTCTCCACACAGAGGATCGAATTAAGATTTTAAAACTAGGATGGTATAACATAGGGTATACTCCATCACTAGGGGATGATCATGTGAAGAGGAAACCTACTCCACATAAAGGATCGAATCAAAATTTTAAAATTTGGATGGTACCACAGAGGGTGTACTCCATCACTAATTGATGATCATGTTGGTAGAAAACTTGATCCACACAAAGGATCAAATCAAGGATTTGAAATTAGGATGCTACCATAAAGGGTGTACTCCATCACTAGTGGATGATCATGTGGGGATGAAACTTGCTCCAAACAGAGGATCAAATCAAGATTTTGAAACTAGGATGGTACCACAGAGGGTGTACTCCATCACTAGTGGATCTAATCATAAGGAATGGAAGCACGGGAACTGACACCTATCCTTAAAAGAATAGATGGTGACTAACAAGGATAGGGCCCAGAATGCTTAAATCCATTACTAGTCAGTTGAGATCCTAGGAGATAGGAAGTACGGGGACTCATACCTACTCTTAAAAGATCAAATTTCTTTTGGGTTTTTAATGACTAACCTAGCTAGAAAGCACGGGGACTCATATCTAACATGGGGGAGTAAAAGGTGACTAACTAGGATGGGGCCCAATAGGCTTAAATCCATCACTAGTTAGTCAAGATCCTAAGAGATAGGAAGTATGGGGACTCACACCTACTCCTAAAAGATCAAATTTCTTTTGGGTTTTCAATGACTAACCTAGGTAGAAAGCACGAGGACTCACTTCTAACCAAGGGGACTAGCCAAGGAGATAGTCTACCAAAATCTCTAAGGATTTTGACAAAAACCATCTAACATGATTTAATTCTAATCCTAAGGAAAGGAAGCACAGGGACTCACACCTATCCTTAAAAACTAAAGGGTAACTAACTAGCATGGGGCCCAACAGGCTTAAATCCACCATTAGTTAGTCAAGATCCTAGGAGGTAGGAAGCACAGGGACTTACACCTACTTCTAAAAGATTAAATTTCCTTTTGGGTTTTCAATGACTAACCTAGTTAGAAAGCACAGGGATACACATATAACTAGGGGAACTAGCCAAGGAGACAGTATACCTAAAACTCAAAGGATTTTGGAAAGAACTATCTAACCCAAATTTGATTTTGGATGCTAAGATGGTGTCATGAAAGGCTTGTTCCACCGCTAGTAGATCTAATCCTAAGAAAAGGAGGCACGGGGACTCACTCCTATCCTTAAAAGACTAGAGAATTTTGATTTTGATTTTGAATTAGATATAAATTTTAAATTTTGCATTTTGATTGAATTTGCTTTGATTTAAGATTGATTGAAATTTTGATTTCAAGTAGAGATCTGAATTTGGAGAATTTTGAATTCAATTTTTTTTTAAATTTGAGGAGTTTTTATTAATGTTAAATTTGATACTCATCTAGCATGGTACTGCTTGAAGAGCCTTCCTAATATTTGAAAATATCTTGTAGTATCCTTCAGAATTGATCAGTTGATGTTTAAAATTCCATTCTCAAAGATTATCTCTATGATAAGAGATCTTTTTTATATTGGTTCAAACTACCCCAACCGATCTCTCAATAGGCTAAGATAGGCATCAGAAGAACCAGGACCAAGTCTTCTACTTGAAAAGTTTTAAGTCGCACTATCTTATCACAAGCTTAAACCATTTGGGCTTTGTACAACTCTAAGTTTTATTGAGCCTTAAGACGACACTCTGCAAGACCTTGAGTTCCTCGAATTAAAGTCAGGCATTCTGCTCAACTATGATTTGATTTTGAATGATAATTTCTAGCAAAGTAAACCACTCCTCTAGTGGGATTGATCTTGGACACAACATAGAGTGTGATTTTGTAGAAAAGGTCTTAAAGGAAAATATGTTTATATGTAATAACTCGCACACATTCCTGAAGGATAAGATTTAAATTTTTTCAAGAGTAGAGGATGCATTCTTTTTATTGAAAATTTCATCTTAAATATTTGGACCCAGTTAGAACGACCAATAGGAACAAATTTACAAGTAGAGTGAGAAGTAGATTGACTCCAGGTAACCTGAAGAGGTTTAAGGTTTAGATTTTGTTGACCCAGACCAAGTTTCATAGAAACTAAACTAGGATCTCCCTTATATACTTTTGAATTAGAATCAATTTCAAAAAGGTTTAAGTTAGATAGAGAAATTTGATCTTTTTAATTCTCTTGCATAGAATTTTATATTTGATAGATAATTAGTTCATGATGGAGAATCTGGATTCGAGATTTTTCAAAGTCAAGTAATTATGATTGATTAGGTTTTCCTTTGATATTTAAGGAATTAAAGAAGGAACAAGCTACTTTGTTTCTTTTTCCTTTCTTGGTGGCACACTTTGCACATCTTTTGATTTTATGACGCATTTTGTGCATCTTGTGGACTCTTAATGCACTTCGTGCATTTCTTGATTTTTGGCGCACTTTGCACATCTTTTGATTTCAATTAATTTTGAGAAGAGGCTTCACCTTCCTTTAAAATCTCAAAGTGATTGTTCTTTTTTTGAATGCTGGGATTATATCTCAAGTATTAGAGAAGAAAACTCAATCTCTCTTATACAAGGAAGAATAATCCCCAAAGCAGACCCAATCATTTGATGGGAGTATTAACTTGACTAGGAAAATCTTTGAATAGATTTAAAGCATACAAGAGATGCCTATTAAGATAAAAAATTGCAAAAAGATTGAAAGGATGTTCATTTCCAAATCAACTTAAGTTTGATATAGATTTTAATTCAAAGATCAAATTAACCCACAGAAGTGGTGGGAGGGAGGGGCATTTAAATATCTTATGGAGTCAACTACAACTCTCTACTACTTAAAGTTTAAGGTAGAGGTCAATTTTCATGAAAAATGTGAATTAACTATCTTGAAGTTTGGATCCAGTATACTTGAGAAATTGGTAAGTTTTCCTTAAGGAAAAATTATAGGTCTAGGAGGCAAGACCCTAGTAGTGTGGAATTAAATTTCTATAATCTCTTTGGAGGGAAAGATTATTATGGGGTCTACACTATCCCTAGTTAATGTGGCATTACTTTAATCAAAAGATTTATCCCGATAGGACCCATTTGAAAGTTAAATTTTAATGGTGTCACTATCTGATACAATCTTAAATTATTTCCCCTATCTTATTACTAATAGTCTAGTAATTAGAAGAGTGGCACCTCAAGTGATTTCTATTCCTCCTCCTCTATAGATGATGTTAACGTGCTCTAACATCTTCTAGTAAAGTGAATAGGACATAACCCTCAACTGGGAGCCTATGGCCTCTTACTGGTATTTGTTCAATTCTACCTGGATTGATTCTTTCTGTGTAGTAATCAAGAATGTGTATTGGAGATTATGCTCTCATTTTACAACATCCCTCCTTTGAGCAACAGGAAAAGGGTGGAAATGATTTTCACCAAGGAGGGGTTATGTAGAAGGAGAAATAAATTCTTGATTAGCATCAAATTTGACTTGCTTTAAGGCTTCTGATTCAGCAATCTTTCTAGAATTAAGAGTCTTTTTTCTAACTCTTCTAAGGTTGTTCTTCTTCTTATATTTGTTGGCATCGAGGGTACTAGAACTTGACCATATCTTAGATTGAGATGGTCCTTCATCGATCATGATTGATTTCTGGCTCTTATCCTTTATGATAAAGGATATAATGGTCAAAGGGGCGACAACGACCTCCATCTTGGAGATGGGGGAGTCAACTCCTGACCCTAAAGTAATCTCAACTAAGGGAATATCCCTTTGTGTTCTGATAGACATGTCAATTGTTATTTCTCCATTGACTGATAGCTTAAGGTTCTAAGACTCCACTCCAAACTGAATTGAACTATCACAGAAGATTTCTTATGTGGTCAAGTTCCTATCCAGTGAGAAGATAAGTTTTCCAGCCATTTGAGTATGCTTAATTTCCTGGAGTTAATAATTGTTACAAATCTGGTTTTAAGGGTTACAAATTTGATGATAGTAAATAGTTCTATTTTTGGTTGCATGTTTAATCTTTCAGGCATGCAGGATCAATTGCAAGTTCAAGCCAGTCCAAAATCGAGTCAGTCTGTTTTAAAATTTAGGTCCAATGTACTATTTTCAGCTTTATTGAGTCAAATGCTATATAACTAATCCCCTAGCTAAGTAACCTTGCACACACATATATAGGGGGAGAGTTTTAGTGAATTAGAATTTCTGTTCAATTTTTGTTCTGATCATCCCGGACAATATTCACATCGTCCTAGACGATCCAATAAAAATAGAAACCCTAATTAGGACGACCAAGTTAAGTCTATCTGATTAAGTCGATCATCCTGGATGATCCATCGATCGTACAGGATGATAGGCTCAAATAAAAAATTCTCAGCCTCTAGATCAAGTTAGGCAAGTTTTTATTTTTAGAGATTTAGTCTAATCATCCCAGATGATACGTGTATCATCCTAGATGATCCATTACAATCATGCCTAAATTAGTCTGGTGATTAAGGAAAGTAATTAAGGTCTGATTGATTCTATCATATCATCCTGGATGATCGCAGGATCATACGGGATGATGTGTTAAAAATCCTGATCGTCTAGTGCCTATCAACTGTATGTCCAGAGTTGTGTGTAGGATGATAATCCTATTTTTGAACTAATCATGTGGTATGATACCCATATCGTCCCAGATGATCAAGTCATTTTGAAATCATCAAGTATGTTTTGACCTGTATGTCCAGAGCTATGAACCGGACGATTTTGGTACTTTTTGTATTAATTGTAAAGGATGATAGACATATCGTCCTGGATGATCAAATTATCTTAAGATAATCCAGCACCAGTTCTCCTAGATGATCAGAGCGATCTTCTGGACAAAATTCTTGATTTATACTAATTTTCTCGGATGATCGCAGAAACGTACGGGACAATCTAAGCAACTATTGTCTACTAATTGTCCAGAGGAACCAGATCATGCAGGCTGATACATGTGATTTTGAACTGATCGTACAGGATGATCCGTCGATCGTCCTGGATGATATGTGCCGACCAGTTGAGATTTAGGGCAATTTTTTAGCCCTCCTTTAAAAGATCTTTTCTTCCAACAAAAAAAATCTTTTGCCACTTTCTTTTCTCAAAAAACCTTAAGAGAGAAAGAGAGAGCTTAGGAGAGAGAGAGGATCTCGTGAGGGGGAGTTTGTGAGGGATTCATAAAGGTTTCTCCAAGTAAGGATCAGAGTCATCTTCTCTGTTCATCGTCTCTCATCTTATCAGTATTTTCTATGGGTGGATCGTTTGCAAGAAGATCCAAGTTCTCTACCCGCTTCAGGAGGAAGTGAAAGGAGTTCAGGTTCTCTGCCTGCTTCAGGAGGAAGCGAAAGGAGTCCTGGTTCTCTGCCTACTTCAGGAGGAAGCGAAAGGTGTTCAAATTCTCTACCTCATCGGGTTGGTGGAAAGGAGATTTGTACAGGCTTTTCCACCTTACTGTGGGAGCAGAAGGAGAGTCACTTTTGTGAAAGTGTAATACCCGGAGGGGAGGCTCCGGGGAGTAGATATAGGTCAAGTTGACCGAACCACTATAAAATCTAGTGTGCTCTTTCTGATTATTTTCTGCACTTTATTTTTCTATTATTATCTGCTTGGGTAAAATCTATGGTTGATATTTTCATTTCTGTGTTTACTTATTTCCGCTGCAAATTATTTAAAAGATCTTTCCTGTTGCTCATGAATTTTTTAAATAACCAATTCACCCCCACTCTTTGTTAGCCTCGGGACTAGTTTATCAGGGCTTAACATCCCTATCTAACTTTCAAGTGGTATCAGAGTGAGATTCAAAAATTAAGTTTAAAAACTTTTGGATTTGATCCATGTCTAACTTTGGTAATCGTAATACTGTTGAAGGTTATTCAATTACACGACCGCCATTATTTGATAACATACCTTTTGATTTTTAAAAAACTCACATGTGCACTTTTCTTCAATCTATAGATTATTGCATGTGGATGTTTGTTAAGGATGGCTATGAACCACCTTTTAGAATGATTAATAATGTTAAAACTGAACTGCCTTTTAATGAATGGAGTTTTGATGATCATGACTTAACCCAACTGAACGCAAAATGTTTAAGCTTTTTTTTTGTACCTTAAAATCTGAGGATTACATGTGTGTTTCTATTATTACAACTGGTAAAGAAATTTGGGATAGATTGTGCATCACTTATGAAGGTACAACTGAAGTCAAACAGTCTAGATTAAACATATTACTTCATGACTATAAACTTTTTTGCATGAAACCTACTGAATTTATTTCTAAAATGTATACGAGGTTCACTCAAATTGTCACTTCTTTGCATGTTTTAGGAATATAACTTACAAACTATAAAAAAGTGAATAAGATTTTGAGATGTTTTCCTTCTTTATTTGATACTAAGATAACTACAATTACTGAATCAAAAGATTTGAATAATTATTCTATTGATAACTTACTTGGGTCACTCATTGCTTTTGAGTAAGGTGTGAACCAAAGACAGCTTGATGCAAGTGAAAAGAAGAAGGAGAAAACTGTGGAGCTGAAGGCCAACGATACTGACACTAATTCTTCCGGGTTTGATAGCAATGATGTTGCTTTAATCACTAGGCAATTCAAAAGCTTTCTAAGGAAGAAACATAAGAACTTTTAGAAGTGGAATAAGGGTAAGACCAGTAAAACTTTTAAAGGTTCATCTGATACTGTTTATTTTGAATGCAAGAAGCCTGGACACATTAAGGTTGATTATCCTACACTTAAATCTCACCCAAGCAAAGAGAAGGGTGAGGAGAAACCCAAGTTTAGGAAGGACAAGAAGTAGATTCAAAAGGTGTTCTGGGAAGATTTTGCATCCGACTCCTCTAAGACTGAAGCTAAAGAGGAGGAAACTAACTTGTGTCTGATGGCTGATGATCATCCTGGTCAATCTGATCAAGAAGAGGTATGTGAGCTTACTTATGATTAATTACTTGATGTTTCTGAAAAAATTCATTCATCGTATAGAAAACTTAAGAAATTGCATGCTAGCTTGAAATTGGATTTTCTAACTTTGCAAAAAGAGCATGATGTTATGGTTAAAGATCATTCTGCACTTCATAACAATCACATGTCTTTACTTAATGAATTGAACAAAAAGAATTCTGATCTGATTATTGAGCATGATTCATTGAAAGCCTCACATGTTGATTTAGAAAGAGCTTTTAAAGAATTAGACAACATGGTATGTGACGTGGAGAGTAGTAAGGGAGCATTGAACTTTAAAATTGCAAGTCTTAAGAAGGAGAATGAATTTCTAAAAGTAAAAATTAGTGCTTTTGAGAAAAATGAAACACCTTCTACTTTTACACAATTTTATACACCTCCACCTTTTGAAGAATCTATTTCAAAATCATCAAAGCATGTTTCATACAAACCTAGGAAGAGGCACTATCACCCACATAGATTAGTTAACCTTTTCCTGGTGTTAGATGTATTTCTTGTGGCATGTTAGGACATATCTCCCACACCTGTATTGTTCACCATAGTACACATTGGGTGTGGAAGCCCAAATTGCCTGTTTCACAACACAACACACATACATTGCATACTTCTTTTTATAAGAAGGAACTCAAACCTGTTTGGGTTCCTAAATCTGATATTTGATGATTTTGTAGGTGTGTTCCTAAATATGACATTTGATGATTTTAAAGGTGACATAAGACCTCGTAAGAGCATGTGGTACCTGGACAGTGGATGTTCAAGACACATGATTGGAGATATAAATCAGTTCATTTTGCTAGAGGCCAGGGCTGGAGGGAAGGTTACACTTGGAGACAACACCACCAAGAGGGTGGTAGGATTAGGTATTATTGATGATTCAAAGAATTTTATGATTGATAATATTTTGCTTGTAGGTGGATTGAAACACAACCTGCTGAACATCAGTCAACTCTGTGACAAAGGATACAACATCAAATTGAAAGTTCGAAAGGGATGTTAAGCCCTAGTGAACTAGTCCCGAGGCTAACCAAGAGGGGGGGTGAATTGGATATTTGAAACAAAACAAAAATCTTTTTATAACGTGCAGCAGAAATGAATTAAAACAACGATAAAAAGATCAATCACAGATATCACCCAAGCAGATAATCACAACAAAATAAAGTGTGGAAAAATAATAAGAAAGAACACACCGGATTTATAGTGGTTCGGTCCAACCTGACCTACGTCCACTCCTCGGAGGCACCCTCCAAGTATTGCACTAAACCAAAAGTGTCTCTCCTTCAGCCCCCACAGCTAGGCGGAGAAGCCCTTACAAAATCACTTCCACCTTCCCCGGTGCGACGGAGTAGCCGGGTCCTTTGACACCAAAGAGCACTTCTTCTTCCCAAAACTTCCTTCGAGACAAGCCTTGAATCCAACGGTACTTAGGTGCAAGCCTGCCGGAGCAACCGTGTGAACCCCCTCACACTCCCTCGAGAAACCCCCTTCCCAGACTCTTCTCCCTCTCAAACTCCACCCTTTCCTCTCTCCCTTTCAAGCTCTCTCTTCAAGTTTTCTCCAAAAGAACGAAGCCTCAATGGCTGCCAAAGACACCTATCAAGTGCCTTGAGAAAGCTTAAATAAAGAGCTCCAAAAATCCTTCCAAATTAGTTCTGGCGGCAAAGATCATCCAGGACGATCTCCGGATCGTCCAGGATGATGTGCTCCAAAAGACGGCTTCAGAAAACCCTAAAAACTCAATTCTGGTGGCAAAGAACGTCCAGGACGATCTCAGGATCATCCAGGATGATGTGCTCCAAAAGACGGCTTCAGAAAACCCTAAAAACTCAATTCTGCCGCCAAAAATCATCCAGGATGATCTCAGGATCGTCCAGGACGTTGTGTAGAATTTGACCTGATAGTCCTGTGCGATCCTGGGATAGTCCAGGACGATCAGAACAAATTTTGCACAAATCATCCAGTACAATGTATAGATCGTCCAGGACGATTAGAACAAATTTTGACTCTTAAATCCTTACCTAATTTGTCGTGGCAGCTAGGGTTTTGAGATCATATTGGATCGTCCAGGACGATATAAATATCGTCCAGTACGATTTCTTCAAAAGTTGAACTTCTGGTTTTGACAGTATCTCACTCCCCCTAAGTATGTGTACACATGGTCATAAATAAACATATACCATTACAGGACTTGACTCAAGGAATTAAAAAGTACATCAATGAGAAATACAATAAAGCCTATTCTACTCATTCTTGAGTCTTGAATCTTTCTTGTATTGATGCATGCTATTCCTGAAATGTTAGTACACACATAAATAAATATACATTCCAAATATTAGAAGATGTGAGCCATAATGTTTGTTATCATCAAAACAGAAACTTGTGAGCCCGAGTCGTAATAATCTCCCCCTTTTTTATGATGGCAAATATTACTGGTTGAATTTACAAAAAAGATATTTTCTCCTAATCTCCCCCTCACTATGAAAAAGTCTTTTAAAAACAGGGAGAAATAGTTTCTTCTTTTTTTTTTATTTTTAAAATAACTACAACAATAATATGATGTAAAACAAACAACATAAAAATAAATATCACAAATACAACAGTACGTAAAAAATATCATAAATACAACAGTACGTTCTCCCCCTTTGACATTATCAAAAAGAGGAGGACCAAAAATTTGAAAAGTCACCTCTTAAGGTTCTCCAAAACTTAGTAAGACATGAATTGACTTCTTTGAACCCAGAAAGGTTAGAGAATCAGAAAATGTAAATCCAAACTCAGGTTTTTTTTTTTTTAAAAGGCGAAAAAACTTTTTAAGCCAATATCTAAATCAAGGAACAAATTAGATAAGGAAACAAAAATCTTTCAAAACTCCTTTCATGAAATACATCTAATAGAAGATTGATGTAAAGTAATGAATAAAAAAATTTTGATTTTCAAACTCAAGTAACGAATCTATCAAAAAGTCATAAGAGTTTTCTAAACTTTAGAGATTTACAAGAATGGAAGCAGCTTTTATGGGCTAATTTTGTGCCTCTTTTTCAATTTGTTTGGCGCTTTGCGCATCTTTTAATTTTTGATACACTTTGTGTATTCAATTTGGCAATTTCACATCTTTTCTGTTTTGGGCTCATTTTGTGCCTCTTTTCAATTTGTTTGGTGCACTGCGCATCTTTTGATTGCCTCCTTTCTAAATCTTTAAAATCAGTAAACCTTATTCTTATGATAAAGACGAACAACTTGAATAAGATAATCTTAAAGTTGGTTCAATAATTTGCAAAAGATTCCTATGAGATAGAAAAAATGTTAGGAGATGAAAAAAGTTTTAATTTCAAAAACCAATTTATAATCTGAAACAGATTTTGACTCAAAAGTAAGATAGCCTTATTCAAAGAAATGAGATAGAGAGACAAAATCATGAGTTTCCTTCCTTTACTTGATTTTAGAGAAATCAACCACAACTAACAAAGTATTTAGAAAATATAGGAAGTAAATTTTCCATTTTTAGAAAATAAGATCTTAAAAAAATGATTTAAAACCAGAGGTGTTATGTGTGTGCTTGATCAGAGGAATAATAAAAAAAATCAAAAAAAATTTTAAAAGGAAAAGCAAAAATACTAAAACACAGAAAACACAATGAATAAAATAATAGTAACAGAAAAACAAAATAAAAAACATAAACACATAAAAAGAACATTAATTTACATCAGCTTGTCCTGATCTGATGATTCAGAAGCTAGATCTGCCCAGGATATTTTTCGTTTTGCATTATCAGCCCTTATTATAATTTGCTTAGCTTTACCCTTTTCTTTTTCAGAAAGGGTTCTTAAGTTCGGGCACTGATTTTTCATATGTCTAGGCTTCCTACATCCAAAACAAATAACATCAGAAGAAAACTTTACATTCTTACCATTTTTACCTTTATTCCACTTTTGATGTTGATGTTTGTGCCTTAACAGATTTTTCAATTTATTTGTTGCTGATGCTAACTCTTCACTTTCATCACTTTCTGAGTTATTTTTTTCAATGTCTTCAGTTTTCAGCACTATCGTTTTATCTACATCCAAAAGCTTTTGATCCAAACCTTACTCGTAGGCAATGAGTGAGCCAATCAAATTATCAATAGAATATTCATTCAAATTTTTTGATTCAGAAATTGCAATGACTTTGGCATCAAATTTAGCAAGTAGAGAACGTAGGATTTTATTAACTTTTTTAAAATTTAAAAGTTCTTTTCCTAAAGCATATAATGATGTCACAATTTGAGAAAACCTAGTAAACATGTCCAAGATCGTTTCATAAGGTTTCATGCTAAAAAGTTCATAATCATGCATTAACATATTTAGCCTAGATTGCTTGATTTCAAAAGTACCTTCATATCTAGTGCATAATTTATCCCAGATTTCTTTGCCAGAAGTGCATGCAGATATTAACATATAATCATCAGAATTCAAAGCACAGAAAAAATAATTTAAACATTTAGCATTTAATTGAGCATTGATCTGATCTGTTCTACTCCATTCAGAAAAGGGAATATCAATTTTAATTTCATTTACAATACGTGACGGTGCAGAATAACCAATTTGAATCATATGCCACATGCGATAATCAATATATTTCAAGAAAGAAGACATACGAATTTTCCAAAAATCAAAAGTAATATTTTCAAATAAAGGTGGCCGGGTGATTGAATATCCTTCCGCAATATTACGATTACAAAAATTAGCCATGGATCGAATTCAAAAGTTTTTAAACTTAAATTTTCAATCCCGCTCTGATACCACTTGAAAGTTCGAAAGGGATGTTAAGCCCTAGTGAACTAGTCCCGAGGCTAACCAAGAGGGGGGGTGAATTGGATATTTGAAACAAAACAAAAATCTTTTTATAACGTGCAGCGGAAACGAATTAAAACAACGATAAAAAGATCAATCACAGATATCACCCAAGCAGATAATCGCAACAAAATAAAGTACGGAAAAATAATAAGAAAGAACACACCGAATTTATAGTGGTTCGGTCCAACCTGACCTACGTCCACTCCTCGGAGGCACCCTCCAAGTATTGCACTAAACCAAAAGTGTCTCTCCATCAGCCCCCACAGCTAGGCGGAGAAGCCCTTACAAAATCACTTCCACTTCCCCGGTGCGGCGGAGTAGCCGGGTCCTTTGACACCAAAGAGCACTTCTTCTTCCCAAAACTTCCTTCGAGACAAGCCTTGAATCCGACAGTACTTAGGTGCAAGCCTGCCGGAGCAACCGTGTGAACCCCCCTCACACTCCCTCGAGAAACCCCCTTCCCAGACTCTTCTCCCTCTCAAACTCCACCCTTTCCTCTCTCCCTTTCAAGCTCTCTCTTCAAGTTTTCTCCAAAAGAACGAAGCCTCAATGGCTGCCAAAGACACCTATCAAGTGCCTTGAGAAAGCTTAAATAAAGAGCTCCAAAAATCCTTCTAAATTAGTTCTAGCGGCAAAGATCGTCCAGGACGATCGCCGGATTATCCAGGATAATGTGCTCCAAAAGACGGCTTCAGAAAACCCTAAAACTGAATTCTGGCGGCAAAGATCGTCCAGGACGATGTGCTCCAAAAGACGGCTTCAGAAAACCCTAAAAACTCAATTCTACCGCCAAAAATCATCTAGGACGATCTCAGGATCGTCCAGGACGATGTGCAAAATTTGACCTGATAGTCCCGTATGATCCTGGGATAGTCCAGGACGATCAGAACAAATTTTGCACAAATCATCCAGTATGATGTATAGATCGTCCAGGATGATTAGAACAAATTTTGATTCTTAAATCCTCCCCTAAATTGTCGTGGCAGCTAGGGTTTTGAGATCATATTGGATCGTCCAGTACGATTTCTTCAAAAGTTGAACTTCTGGTTTTGACAGGATCTCACTCCCTTTAAGTATGTGTACATTTGGTCATAAATAAACATATACCATTACAGGACTTGACTCAAGGAATTAAAAAGTACATCAATGAGAAATACAATAAAGCCTATTCTACTCATTCTTGAGTCATGAATCTTTCTTGTATTGATGCATGCTGTTCCTGAAATGTTAGTACACACATAAATAAATATACATTCCAAATATTAGAAGATGTGAGCCATAATGTTTGTTATCATCAAAATAGAAACTTCTGAGCCCGAGTCGTAACACAAATTCCTGCCCACTTGTTGCATTTTAAGCTTAAATGATAAAATTATTTTGTAGGGATAAAGGATCAACAATGTCTACATGCTAGATATAAGTTGCTTTAAAGCTGATAATTCAATTTGCTTAAAAACTGTGGCTGATGAGTCTTGGTTGTGGCATAGAAGATTATGTCATGCCAGTATAAAAACCCTTAGAAGAGTCACCCAAAAGAACTTAGTTAGAGGGGTCCCCAAGCTTAAGTTCACTAAGGACCACCTGTGTGATGCCTGTCAATTAGGGAAGCAAGTCCAGTCCTCTTTTTACTCCATTAAGGACATCAGCACCTCCAGGCCTTTAGAAGTCCTTCACATGGATCTCTTTGGACCCATTAGCTCTACCAGCTTAGGGGGGAAAGTCTATGGTTTTGTGATTATTGAAGATTACTCGAGGTTCACTTGGATTAAATTTCTATCACATAAATCTGAGTCATTTGAGGAATTTAAGTCTTTCTCCACTTGGATTTAGAGGAAGTTAGGTTTTGAGATCCTGACTATTCATAGTGATCATGGTGGAGAGTTTGAAAATATGAAGTTTGAAACTTTCTGTGAGGGATTAACCATAATTTTTTAGCTCCTAGGACCCCTCAGCAGAATGGGATAGCTAAAGGAAGAACATGACCTTAGTGGAAGCCATTAGGGCCATGCTTACTGAGTATTCACTTCCAAAATACTTTTGGGCTGAAGCGGTGAACACTGCCTGTTATGTGCTAAATAGGGTGAATGTTATATCTAATCTGAACAACACACATTATGAGATCATTAAGGGTAGAACTCCAAACCTGTTCCACCTCCATGTCTTTGGCTATAAGGTTTTCATTCTGAATAATGGGAAATCATCCTTAGGAAAATTTGACCCTAAATCTGATGAAGGAGTGTTCTTAGGCTATTCTAGTGTGGGGAAATCCTTTACGGTGTTTAATAAGAGGACTTTGGTGGAGGAAGAGATAACTCATATGGTGTTTGATGAATCTGATCCTAAAGAGACTAGAGTTGAGGAAGAAGAAATGGTAGGGGAGATTATCGAAGGGGTTGAAAATGCAACTCTGGAGGAAAGGGTAGAACCTCAAAACACTTTGCCTAGAGATTGGAGATATTCTTCGAGTCATCCTAAAGAATTTATCTTAGGAGACCCTTCTGAAGGTGTTAGGACTAAGCATGGACTTAGGAAGGAAGTAAACCACTCTGCCTTTATCTCAATGACTGAACCCACCAATATCAATCAAGCCCTTTCTGATGAATTTTGGATCTTAGCTATGCAAGAGGAATTGAGTCAATTTGTAAGGAATGATGTTTGGGAGTTAGTAGAAAGACCTAGGAATCAAAGTATTGTATGAACCAAGTGGGTCTTTAAGAATAAGATGAGTGATTCTGGTGTGGTGGTTAGGAATAAGGCAAGATTGGTGGCTAAGGGGTACAATAAAATTGAAGGGATTAATCTTGAGGAGACCTTTGCCCCTGTAGCTAAATTGGAAGCCATTAGAGTGCTTCTAGCCTTTACCTATTTTAAATGATTTAAGTTATTTCAAATGGATGTCAAGAGTGCCTTTTTAAATGGAGTAATAAAAGAGGATGTCTACATAGAGCAACCCCTAGGTTTTGAGAGTTCCCAATATCCAAATCATGTTTATAAATTAAAAAAGGCCTTGTATGGATTGAAACAGGCACCCGGAGCTTAGTATGAGAGGCTTAGCACATTCCGGTTAGAAGAGAGTTTGTTAAGGGGAGCGTAGATACCACCCTTTTTTTGAGGAGAATAGGGGATGATTTACTCATTGTCCAGATCTATGTTGATGATATACTTTTTGAATATTCTTATAAAAGTTTATATGATGATTTTTCCAAAACAATGAGTAAGGAGTTTGAGATGAGTATGATGGGAGAATTATCCTACTTTTTGAGGTTTATTATAAGGTAACTAGATGATGGAACCTTTCTCAATTAATCTAAATACACTAAGAATATTTTGAAGAAATATGTAATAGAGAAAGCCAAGCCAATCAACACTTCCATGAGCTCTTCTGTTCAGTTAGATAAGGATTTAAGTGGAAAATCTATTGATCAGAAGAAGTATAGATGAATAATTGGATCAATGATTTACCTGCCTGCTAGCCGACCTGATATTATGTTTAGTGTTTATCTTTATGCTAGGTTTCAAGCTGATCCTAAAGAGTCCCACCTGACTGCTGTTAAGAGAATTCATAGATATCTTTTAGGGACCCCAAACTTAGGAATCTGGTACCCTAGACACAGCACTTCTTTTTAGATTATTAGATATTCTGATTCTGACTTTGCAGGGTGTAGGGTGGATAGAAAGAGCACTTCTGGAACTTATCAATTCATAGGAAAGTCTTTACTCTTCTGGTCCAGTAGAAAGTAGAACTCAGTCGCACTTTTCACTACTGAAGCTAAGTACATTGCCTTCGGAAGTTGTGTGGCCCAAGTCCTTGGTTGAAGCAACAAGTTTTGGATTTAGGATTACCTGTGGGCACTATTTCTTTTCTATGTGATAATACTAGTACCATCTGTATTTTTAAGAATCCAATCCAGTATTCTAGAACCAAACATATTGATATAAGGCATCACTCTATTAGGGACTATTTTACAAAAGGGGACATTGAGCTACATCATGTAGCAACTGAAAATCAGCTAGCTGATATATTTACTAAACCACTGGCCTTCAACTTATTCAGCATTTTGAGTACCAGATTGGGTGTGATTGACATTAATGCATAATTTTGATGACTAATGATTTGTAAGTTTTTCTATTTTCATTTTGTTTCTATTAGTCTTTAGATTTGATTATCTATTTCCTGTTTCATATTTATTCACTGCTGATTTTCTTTTTATTGATTGATGTTTTTCTGATTTAAGTATTTATTTTGATGACATTTCCTACTTATTTTTGATATGCTATTTTATTCCTTTTAAAATAAAAAAAATATCAAATCACTGCTCACCACCACTGATAAACTAAATTTCTGACTGAAAGTTTTGCCTTATTTTTGGTTTAGAAGCTTGTAAGCAGTGATTGATTCCCCTGGATCTATTAAAGGGAAGAAACATTGATGATTATTTCTCTTCCTCTAACTCCTTTAATAGTGTTCTATTTCTTTTGGACAAAAATTTTCTTCAAAATTAAAAAGTTGGTTTTTGAAATAGAGATCTATTTTATCTTCCTACAGTAATCTACCTTATATGAATAGTATTTTCAAAGTTTTGAGTCATTATTATGATTTTCTGAACTAAGTGATTGCACTTATCATATGATGTATGGTTTTTTTTTATTGAATTACTCTTTCTTATTGTAGAGAGTGAGTTTTGTCGTATCTTATATCTGGAAGGTAATTTCACATCTAAGATTCTTTAATGATTTTGAAAGGGAGAAAGCTTACAAAAGATGCGCAAAGAGCGCCACAATGAAAAGAGGCAGAAAATTAGGCCAAACTGAAAAGATGCGCAATGTCGCCAAAAAATTGAAAGGATACACAAAGTGTATCAAAAAAATTAAAAGATGTGCAAAACGCCAAACAAATTGAAAAAGAAGCACAAAATGAGCCCACAAAGAAATAGGCTTTCTTCCCTTTCAGATCTTTAAATGTCTTAGAAAAATCCATGCACCCTTAATATTTTTAAAAGCTTGAGATGAAAAATCATGATTTCTGATTTCTTACTTTGCAATACTATTATATCAGATATTTTTCTGGAACGAGGCTTGAAAGGATCTCTTTTCGAATCTAATTTCTTTTCTTTTGAATTGGATTTTTATTTTGAAAGGAATTTGCACCTATAAGGTGTTCGAGGTGGGAGTTACGAGAGTCAATTTTCCAACTTTTTTGGATTTCAGCACTGTCGATCGTATTCTTATTGGTTTTTGGATTCAAAATCAAGGGAAAATTCTGATTTACTGGAGCAGGTCGATTAAAAAAAATCACTATTTTTAGTCCTTGCTTTCTTTTGCTATTATTTAGCTACTCTATTTTTCTTTTCTTTTATTTTATGTGTTTTTGGGATCTCTGATCTTTCCTCTCCATCCTTCATCTTTTTCATTTTTTTGTCACATCATCCTAGACGATCCCCAAATCATCCCAGATGATTCCCTATATACTCCTAGATGATCCATATATCATCCTGGATGATTCATTAAATCATTCCCACCCTAATCACACGGCTGAGATGCACCAATTATTGGTGATTGTCCTAGATGATCCGTAAATCATCCTGGATGATATGATCCAATTTTCCTGATCCTGATCAAATGGCTAAGAATGCTCCAATTATTGGTCGTCGTCCTGGATAATACACCTCATCGTCCTAGACGATCCACGTGTTAGCAGTTGGATGATTCAAATTCGGCCCGTCCTATATATTTATTGCATATCATCATGCATGATCCACCTCATCATCTTGGATGATACTTTTCGTCAATAGTTGTCCGCCTGGACTCCTCGGGATGATCGCCTATGTCTAATCATCCTGGATGATATCTGATCATCATGGATGATACAATCACCTTTTTAACCAATCATCCTAGCCGTCATTATTACTCATATCGTCTCGGATGATCCTACAATCATACGGGACGATCAGGCCGACTTCTATTAAACAGTCATTTTCATCCAATTTCTTCACACTTATTCCTTCACTCCTTGCTCTCATGGTATTCTAATGGCTGGTGGAAAGAGATCTAGGCATCAAGGTGCAAGCTCCTCCTGAGAAAATATCAATCCCCGCTTCCCTGACACAGCCGATCGGGCTGCCTTCCAATGCTACCGTGAGGTTGGAATCACTCACTCCAGGATTGTCAACCCCCGCAATCTTACTTACCCAGTCTTGCATCTGTTTGCCCATACCTCCCTGACCTTCATTCTCACCTTGGCCTTCCCTTTTAGTTCTGAACTCCTTAGGATCTTTTTCACAAATCTTCACATCACTGCTGACTACTCCGCCCTTCACTCCTTCATTAATCAGCAACCTGTAGAACTCACTGCATAGAATTTTCATCATATCCTTCAACTCTCCATCACTGGTGATAAGATCCACACCCTCATTTCTGATCAAAATTTTGACTTGAGTGTCGTCAATTGTTTCCTTTGAAACACCAATATTAACTTCCACGATAATGCCTATTCCTCCCTCCTTAAGGATGCCCGCACTATTCAATATGTCCTTCACTGCTCAATCATCCCCAAGGCTGGGGACCACATCCACATCACACCTTTACTTTCCATGACCACCTACTTTATCATGGCCCGTCAAGATTTTAATGCTACTGATCTTCTCTTTCGATACATCGAACATCTTACTAGCATTAGGGATCCGGGGCACAGGAGACGCCCAAATATAGCCCTAGGCCACCTCATTGCCTATGCCCTTGAGATGAAATATAATCTGTAATATCCAGTCCCTGCCGATGTCCCTCCTTCATTCTTCACAAATAACTCCTTCCATGTCCTCCACAGCACCTGACTTCATCCGGAACCCATAATAGATGTAGAGGAGGAAGTGGAAGAAGATGTTCTTATTCCTGCTGCACCTGATGCCCCTGCTCCCCTTGGCATTGCATCTCCCTTTGATCATCTAGTGTAGCGGTTCGAGTAGTGGGAGGCTCAGTTTGATTCTTATGTGGCTGCCCATGAGCAGCAGCATACTACGGATGTACAGCGCTTCGATGACTCTGCTGCTCAGCAGCAATTGCAGCACGACCAAGACATGGCCTAGTTTGGAGCCCATTTCACCGCCATTCATAGCTTCTTTCAGCCAGCACCTCCTCCTCCTTCTAATTAGGATCCGCCTCCTTTTTAGCTTTTTGTGTTATTGTGATGTTTTTCTGTTTGTATTGTGTTGTCTGTTCTTCCTATTGAAATCTAAGATCACGAGCACTTAATTTTGATGGTGATAACTAATACTTACTGAACTTATATGGACTTCCTTAAGATTACAAATGTTTATCCTTGTCTATGAGCACTAACATTTTAGGTCAGATACACACTGCTCAAGGTTGCTGGAGTCAAACTAGGTAAAATAGGATGTTGAAAATCTTGTAATTTTTAATTTTTTTATTTTTATTTTCTTGAGTCTGCCACAAAAGCATGTATGTGAAAGGAGCAACCATGCGCACACACAGGGGGAGATTTATTTTCATGTTAAAATGTTTTTAAAAATTAAATCGTACTATACGATTTTTAATCGTACTGTAAGATTTATCATTAATACTCAGGCTAATGACTATTTTCTAGATGATTAGTTTTGTAACCTAATCGTACTGTACGATGGGAATCGTACTGTACGATGAGGTTCAATTAAAAAACCCTAGCCGCCAGAATAAGTTTGGTAAGTTTATAATCTTGATTTTTTGAACTATTCGTATTGTACGATCCAGATCGTACTGTACGAATAATTGAATACTTACCAAAATTATCTCCCGTAATCAGGAAATAAACTTTGGTTTCTTAATTAAAATTGATCCTACTGTACGATACTATATTGTACCATACGATGGTTAGAGGCGATTTCATTCGTCCCTTTGGTCGTACTAGACGAAACTAAGGTTTTTTGTTCTATTCGTCCTGGACGATATTCATATCATACTGGATGATAGCTTGAAATGAACTAATCGTACTGTACGATTAGTGCAGTGTTGGATGATAATCAGAGATGAATTTGCTCATCCCAGAGATTGTCCCACATATCATCTTATACGAACAGTTAAAAACTACATGATCGTCCTATACGATATATGTATCGTACAATATGATATTTATAGAATTTGAGAACTGTTCGTCTGTGCTCGTACTGGATGAAGCTGTATTTGAACTGATAGTACTGTACGATTTAATATCGTACTATACGAACAGAAACAAAAAAGTTTAAATTTTTATGGTTTTTTGAAGCCTGATTTAAAAAGAACTTAAATTTTTCAATTGAGAGCAGTTGGTCGGTCTTCTTGCTGTGAGAGGCATTGAGAGAGGAAGGAACTCTTTAGGGAGAAGTTTTCTTTAGAGAGATCAAGGGCTTGTGAGAGGAAGGTGATGGTGAGCTTGAGCGTGAGGAAGAAGGAGTGTGAGGGGATCACACAGTGGCTCCAAGCTAGCTACATGCTTTGCTCCTCTTGTGGCTTTGGGGAGTCTTGGGATAGTTCTCAAGGGAAGAGAGGCTTCAAGATCAACATCGTCAAGGTATTCTGCTGTCTCCAAGAGGGAGAAAAAGGAGAAGGTCCGCTGCCGTCACCAGGAGGGTGACATAGCGTTTGGTATTCTGCCACACCGGGGAAGGTGAAAGTGAGTCTTATAAAGGCTTCTCCGCCTTGTTGTGGGAGCAAAAGGAGAGTGAACTTTTAGTAGTGCAAATACTGGAATGGAGGACCCCGGGGAGTGGACGTAGGTCAAGTGACTGAACCACTATAAAAATCTCTGGTGTGCTTTTTCTATTTTTACCGTGCTTTACATTTCACGCATTTTATTTACTGCTTTTAATTATTTGGTAAAAAGTTTGATTTTGAACTTATATTGTGAAATTTGCCATTGTGTCACCAATATCGTTGTTGTGAACGAACTACTAGCTTCCGCATTCAACTTATTAAATTGTTATTTTAAAAACACAAAAAAAATATTAGAACTCCTGTTTAGGTTTAAATTTTTAAAATACCAATTCACCCCCCCTCTTGGCGAATCTCTGACTTTCAAGTGGTATCAGAGTAGGGTTTCAAAATAGTGTTTTAAAAAACCTAGAAACGTAAGATCCATGGCTCAATTTGGTAGCCGTAACACTGCAGAGGGTTATTCTATAACCCGTCCACCTTTATTTGACAATATACCATTTAGTTTCTGGAAAATACGCATGTCTACATTTTTACAGTCTCTAGACTATCGTATGTGGATGTTGGTTCAAGAAGATTATTCTGCACCTTATCGTATGTTGAATGGAGTTAAAACTGAATTAGCTTTTAATGAATGGAGCAATGAGGATAGAGAATTTGCACAGTTAAATGCTAAATGCTTAAATTATTTCTTTTGCGCATTAAAATCCGAAGATTATATGCGAGTGTCTACCTGTACTACTGGTAAGGAAATTTAGGACAAATTGTGTATCACATATGAAGGAACTAGTGAGGTAAAATAACCTAGGCTGAACATACTGCTACATGATTACGAACTATTCCACATGAAACCTAGTGAAACTACCTCTGAAATGTACACTAGATTCACCCAGATAGTGACATATTTGCATGCTTTATGGAGAGAGTTGTCTAACTCAGAGAAAGTGAACAAAATATTATGATGTTTGCCTAGTTCGTATGATGCAAAAATTACTGTAATAACTGAGTCAAAAGATCTAAATATTTATTCAATTGATAACTTGCTTGGGTCACTCATTGCCTACGAGCAAGTGAAAAGAAGAAGGAGCGAACGGTGGCCTTGAAAGTGAACAATTCTGAAAGTGAAAGCTCTACAGCGGAGGAAGATGATGACATAACCTTGATGACTCGTCAGTTCAAGAATTTTCTGAAATGAAAGCAACGTCATCATCAAAGCAATTGGAACAAAGGTAAAAGCTTAAAGAATACTAAAGTTGCATCTGACATAATTTCCTTTGAGTGCAGGAAACCCGGTCATCTCCGAGCTGATTGCCCCAAAGTTAAGACTCAACAAACCAAAGAAAAGGGCGAGGAAAGGTCAAAGTTCAGAAAGGGAAAGTCTAAGACACAAAAAGCGTTTTGGGCCAACTCTGCCTTAGAATCATCAAAAGAAAAAGCAGAGGAGGAGGTAACAAATTTATGACTTATGGCTAATGTAATCTTGATCAAATAGATCAAGATGAGGTATGTCAACTTTCTTATGATGAGCTATTGATTATTTCTGAAAAAATTCATGATTCGTATAGAAAGTTAAAGAAAAAGCATATTAGCCTTAACACTGAGTTTAATACTTTACTAAAGGAGCATGCTAGTGTAGTTAAAGATTTCTCTAACTTAGATAAAGATCATATGTCTCTGCTTGATTAATATGATGCATTAAACAAGAAGCATATTGAGTTAACCACTGCACACGATACCTTGAAATCATCACATGTTGAACTAGAGAATGCATTTAAGGAACTAGAAGAACTTGCAGAGGAACTAGATAGAAGTGAGCATACATTGAGATTTGAATATGCAAGCCTTAACCAAGAGAATAAATTTTTAAATGAAAAACTTCATGCATTTGAAAATAATAAAACACCTCCCACATTTGCTGAGTTTTTTCAGCCTCCACCATGTGAACCATCTCATTCAAAACCAGCACAGCATGCATCATCCAAACCCAGAAATAGGCACCCCCCCCCCCCCCCCCCCGTAGATTAGTTAACCCATTTGCCGGTGTTAGGTGTTCTTCTTATGGCATGCTAGGTCACATAGCCCGCACGTGTACAATTCACCATAGGACACATCTAGTGAGGAGACCTAAGCTACATTCATCATAGCGTAACATGCATACATTTCATCCATATAAGCATAAGGTGGAACCCAAACTCACTTGGGTTCCCAAAACTAACCTGTGATTGAAATTATAGGGATGCTCTCATAAAAGACCTAGTGAGAGCATATGGTACCTGGACAGTGGCTGCTCGAGACACATGACTGGAGACATGAAGCAGTTCATAACACTGGAGGCCAGGTCAGGAGGCAAGGTAACTTTGGGAGACAACACCACCAGAAAAGTGGTGGGATTAGGTATCATTGGAAACTCTAAGAATTTGGTAATTGAAAATATATTATTAGTTGATGGCTTAAAGCATAACCTTTTGAGTATTAGTTAACTATGTGACAAGGGCTTTGACATTAAGTTTCTTTCTAACAAATGCATGATTAGCTTAAATGATACACTTGTGTTTGAAGGAAAACGCATAAATAATGTCTATATGTTAGATTTAAACTACATTGAAAACTCAAACTCTTTGTGTATAAAAATAATAACTGATGACTCTTGGCTATGGCATAGGAGACTATGCCATGCTAGTATGAAAATACTTAGGAATATCACTTAGAAAGACTTAATTAGAGGCATACCTAAGTTAGACTTTACCAAGGACCATCTATGTGATGCCTACCAACTAGGAAAATAAGTGAAATTATCATTTCATTCAATTAAGGATATCAGCACCACTAGGCCTCTAGAACTTCTACACATGGACCTATTTGGACCTGTTAGTACCGCTAGCCTAGGAGGAAAATCCTATGGATTTATAATAGTGGATGACTACTTTAGGTTTACTTGGGTGAAATTTTTAGCACATAAGAGTGAGTCATTTAAAGAGTTTAGATCTTTCTCCACTTGGATTCAAAGAAAATTAGGATGTGAAATTAAGACAGTTCATAGTGATCACAGTGGAGAGTTTGAGAATGATAAGTTTGAATCGTTTTGTAAAGAGATTGAAATAGAACATAATTTCTCTGCCCCTAGAACTCCTCAACAAAATGGAATAGCAGAAAGAAAGAATAGAACATTAGTTGAATACACTCTTCCTAGATATTTTTGGGCAGAAGCAGTGAACACTACTTGCTATGTTCTAAATAGGGTAAATGTAAGATCCAAACTTAATAAGACACCTTATGAATTGCTTAAGGGTAGGACACCCAATCTTTCCCACCTACATATCTTTGGATGCAAATGTTTCATCTTAATCAATGGCAAGTCACCCTTAGGAAAGTTTGATCCTAAATCTGATGAAGGGGTTTTCTTAGGTTGCTCATCTGTAGGTAAAGCCTATAGAATCTTTAATAAGAGGACCCTGGTAGTAGAAGAGTCTACCCATGTGGTATTTGATGAATCCAATAAGATCTCTGAATCTAATCATGTAGAATAAGAAGTTGAGATTATTCGGGGAATAGAAATCATTGCTATAGAGACTAGAGCAGAACCTCAGGAATAACTGCCCAGAGATTGGAAATATTCTTCTAGTCATCCTAAAGAACTGATCTTAGTAGACCCATCAGAAGGTGTAAAAATTAGGCATGGACTTAGGAAAGAGGTCAGTCATTCTGCATTTATATATATAAATGAACCCACAAATATAGATAAAGCCTTAGGAGATGAATTCTAGATCCTAGCAATGCAAGAAGAGTTGAACCAATTCGTTATTAATGATGTTTGGGAATTAGTCAAAAGACCTAAAGAATAAAGCGTGGTTGGAACTAAATGGGTCTTTAAAAATAAGATGAATATTTTTGGCATAGTAGTGAGAAATAAGGCTAGATTAGTAGCAAAGGGTACAACCAAATTGAGGGAATAGATTTTGAAGAAACCTTTGCACCCGTGGCAAGACTAGAAGCCATTAGAGTACTCTTAGCTTTTGCTTACTTCAAGGGTTTCAAATTATATCAAATGGATGTAAAGAGTTCTTTCCTAAATGGGGTAATCAAAGAGGATGTCTATGTCAAACAACCCCCAGGATTTGAAAACTCATAATTTCCAAATCATGTGTTTAAGTTGAAAAAGGCAATATATGGACTAAAGCAAGCACCAAGAGCCTGGTATTAAAGACTTAGTACATTCCTACTAGATAGAGGCTTTGTTAAGAGTACTGTGGACACCACCTTATTCTTGAAAAAGATAGGAGATGAGATACTCATTGTTCAGATCTATGTAAATGACATCCTGTTCGAATCTTCAGAGAAAATCTTATGTGATGAATTTTTAAAAATAATGAGTGATGAGTTTGAAATGAGTATGATGGGAGAACTTAATTACTTCCTTGGATTTAGTGTAAGATAGATGGAAGGTGGAACGTTCCTTAGCCAAACTAAGTACATCAAAGATATTCTTAAAAAGTATGAAATGGAAAATGCTAAGGCTATGAATACTCCATTAGCTCTAACATTCAATTAGATAAAGATTCAAATGGGAAGTCAGTAGATCAGAAGAAGTATAGGGGAATAATTGGATCACTTCTCTACTTAACTGCCAGTAGACTGAATATAATATTACGTGTTTGTCTCTGTGCTCGATTTCAAGCAGATCCAAAAGAATCTCACATGACTGTTGTCAAAAGAATTCTTAGATATCTACTAGGCACCCCAAACTTAGGAATTTGATATCCTAGACACAGCACTACATTTAAAATCTTAGGGTACTCAGATTCAGATTTTGTATAATGTAGGGTAGATAGGAAAAGCACCTCTAGTACCTGTCAATTCATTGGACAATCGTTAGTCTCTTGGTCCAGTAGAAAACAAAATTTGATAGCCCTCTCAACAGTTGAAGAAGAATACATAGCGGTAGGAAGCTGTGTTGCACAAGTCCTTTGGTTAAAACAATAACTTTTAGATCTTGGACTACCTGTAGGAACCATCCCAATAATGTGTGACAACACTAGTGTAATTTGTATATCTAAAAATTAAATTCAGTACTCTCGAACAAAGCATATTGACATTAGACATCACTTCATAAGAGATCATGTAGCCAAAGGAGATATTAAACTGCACCACATTGTGACTGGTGATCAATTGGCTGACATTTTTACAAAACAATTAGCTTATGACACCTTTAGTACCTTAAGAATAAAATTAGGTGTTATAGACATTGATGCTTAAAACAAAAAAAAATAAATAAAAATAAAATAATAAACAAAAAAAATTATGTGTTTGTGTGTTCGTTTTGTTTAATTAAAAATAAAAAAATAAAAAAGGGACTTTCCTGATCCTCTTAAATTCACCTTGCTGATGCCTAAAAGTTGAATTTCTCTACACATCGTACTATACGATCCAATATCGTACTATACGATTATCCAAAAGTACTTAAATCTCAGCCATCCACTCCATCCACGGTCTAGATCTATCCTGTCTTGTACATATCGTACTGTACGACTCACCACTCGTACTGTACGATACATATTATTGGTCATCGTACTGTATGAACACCACATCGTACGGTACTATCCACATGTCAATATGGATTGGGACGAATTTAAACTCGGCCGGTACGAAAATAATTGCTCTTCGTACTGTACGAACACTGGTTCGTACGGTATGATCAATTTTGTTAAAAGTCGTTCAGACGACTTCTATGGACGAACGCCTCTCACTCACATTCATCCAGTATGATTCTGATCGTACTGTACGATTTGACTCTCATTTTCTGATAAGTCATCCAGATGAAATAATTACACATATCGTACTGTATGATCCTCAATCGTACTGTACGATACTTCCAAAATTCTATAAATTGGAGACATTCTCTGGTTAAGATCACTCATTCCTCTTCCAATTCCTCACTTTCTCCATCCACTTCCTCAACAATGTCTGGTGCAAGCAAGTGTGGCCGAATGATTGTGGGGAGCTCTTCCTCCTCTCAGCGGTTCGACGACCGCTTTCTCTCTGCTACCGATGAGAAAGCATATAATAAATTAAAATAAGCCAAAATCACCCCATCTCGAATGTTGAATCAAGCCGCTCTGAACTTTGAGGTGATGAACCTTTTCGCCTCCACCACTCTTCAATTTCTATTGACTCTAGCATTTCCCTTCCACTCTGAACTACTTTTTGAATTTCTTGCAAATTTGAAAATCGATCTAGAGTGCACCACTTTTACTTCCCATGTCTGCAAACAGCATGTCGTTATTACTGTTAACGACATAGCTGAACACATTGGCCTATCCATTGAAGGCTCTCGTCCCCAATCTATGCTCACAAATGATTATGATTGGACCTCAATTAACATGACCCTTAGAAATGTCTCATCCAATCAACACCTGCCCCTTGTCCAAACCCTGAATCAAAATACCCATGTTATCCAGCATGTTCTTCGCACGTCCGTAATACCCAAAGCTGGAGATCGCATCCATATTACTCCACTACTATCTGTGTTTAATTACCTAATAATGTCGGGAACCAAATTAAATGAAGCCCAAATAATTTTTGATTATATCCATACCCTATCTGCTTTCCGATATCCAAGTGCCCGCAGAAAACTAAGCCTTGCTTTAGGACATATCGTAGGCTATATCTTAGATGCTAAGTATCAACTTCATTATCCTCTACCTCCAGATCACCTCCCTATTTTCTATTCAGATGCCTCTTTTCGTATCTTATTCCATCGGGGGGCTGCTCACACCGATCCCAATTTTGATAAAGAAGAGGCTGCTGCTCCTGCTGACGAACCTCCACCACCACCAATACACCCGCCTGGACCTACCTATCCTGCCTACCCTCACGATGACATCATTCAACGCCTTGATCGATTGGAGACTAGGATGGACTCCCACATTGCTCAACAACATCAACAACATTAAAGTGATATGAAATGGTTTGGGGAGCGCTTCACCTCCATCGATCACCAGTTCGTGTCCCTCCATTAGTATTTTCAACTGGTTCCACGACCTCCACCACCACCTTCGGATCAGGATCCCGAATTTTGAATATTTTAGTTGCTTGTGTTGTATTTTTCTTTTCTAGTTTCTTGTCTTTGTAGTTGCTTTTTGTTTTTCCCTTTTTGGTGCTGTCAAAAGGGGGAGACGTTTCTGTCTTGTTTTGTCTTTACTATTAATGATATCAGTTATTTATATTTACTCTTTTGTTTATATGTTGCTCTTTCTCTTGTTATGTTTACTCTCTTGTTGTAAAAAAAAAATATTTTTCTCCTCCTATCTTAAAAATAAATTATCCTTCTAAGGGGGAGCTAAGGAAGACATAATAATTGTGACCATCAGAAAATATTATTTGACACCATCAAAAAGGGGGAGATTGTTAAAATCCAGGATCCCGAGCACTTAGTTTTGATGGTGACAACTAATACTTACTGAACTTATATGGACTTCCTTAAGATTACAAATGTTTATCTTTCTCTATGAGCACTAACATTTCAGGTCAGATACACATTGCTCAAGGTTGCTGGAGACTCAAACTGGGTAGAATAGGATGTTGAAAATCTTGTAATTTTTAATTTCTTTATTTTTATTTTCTTGAGTCTGCCACAAAAGCATGTATGTGAAAGGAGCAACCATGCACACACAGGGGGAGATTTGTTTTTATGTTAAATTTTTTTTTAAAATTAAATTATACTGTATGATTTTTAATCGTACTGTACGATTGATCATTAATACTCAGGCTAATGGCTATTTTCCAGATGATTTATTTTGTAACCTAATCGTATTGTACGATGGGAATCGTACTGTACGATGAGGTTCAATTAAAATACCCTAGCCGCCAGAATAAGTTTGGTAAGTTTATAATCTTGATTTTTTAAACTATTCGTACTGTATGATCCAGATCATAATGTACGAATAATTGAATACTTACTAAAATTATCTCCTGTAATCAGGAAATAAACTTTGGTTTCTTAATTAAAGTATATCGTACTGTACGATACAATATCGTACCGTACGATGATCAGAGATGATTTTATTCATCCCTTTGATCGTACTAGACAAAACTAAGGTTTTTTGTTCTATTCATCCTAGACGATATTCATATCGTACTGGACGATAGCCTGAAATGAACTAATCATACTGTACGATTAGTGCAGTGCTGGATGATAGTCAGAGATGAATTTGCTCATCCCAGAGATTGTCCCATAGATCGTCCTGTACGAACAGTTGAAAACTACATGATTATCCTGTACGATATACATATCGTACAGTATGATATTTATAAAATTTGAGAACTGTTCATCTGTGCTCGTACTGGACGAAGCTGTATTTGAACTGATTGTACTATACGATTTAATATCGTACTGTATGAACAGAAATGAAAAAGTTGAAATTTTAGGGTTTTCTAAAGCCTGATTTAAAAAGAACTTTAATTTTTTAATTGAGAGTAGTTGGTCGGTCTTCTTGCTGTGAGAGGCATTGAGAGAGGAAGGAACTCTTGAGAGAGAAGTTTTCTTTGGAGAGATATAGGGCTTGTGAGAGGAAGGTTAAGGTGAGCTTGAGCATGAGGGAGAAGGAGTGTGAGGGGATCACACGATGGCTCCAAGCTAGCAACATGCTTTGCTCCTCTTGTGGCTTTGGGTAGTCTTCGGAAAGTTCTCTAGGGAAGAGAGGCTTCAAGATCAACATCGTCAAGGTACTCTGCCTTCCTGAGGAGGGAGAAAAAGGAGAAGGTTTGCTGCCGTCACCAGGAGGGTGACATAGCATTTAGTATTCCGCCACACCGGGGAATGTGAAAGTGAGTCTTGTAAAGGCTTCTCCGCCTTATTGTGGGAGCAAAAGGAGAGTCAACTTTTAGTAGTGCAAATCCTGGAGTGGAGGACTCCGGGGAGTGGTTGTAGGTCAAGTGACCGAACCACTATAAAAATCTCTGGTGTGCTTTTTCTATTTTTATCGAGCTTTATATTTCACGCATTTTATTTACTGCTTTTAATTATTTGGTGAAAAGTTTGATTTTGATCTTATATTATGAAATTTGTAATTGTGTCACCAATATCATTATTGTGAACGAACTACTAGCTTCCGCATTTTACTTATTAAATTGTTATTTTAAAAACACAAAAAAAAATTAGAACTCCTATTTAGGTTTAAATTTTTAAAATACCAATTCACCCCCCTTCTTGGCTAATCTCTGACTTTTACTTCCTCCTTTTTGTGATGTCAAAAGGGGGAGTTAGTGTTTGAGTGACTAGTAGTTTCTTGTACTATTCTAATTATTTTTTGTATTGCTCTTATTAATAATTATTTTCCTTATTATATTTGTGTTTAGTGAAATTTGAAATGATATTTTTCTTTCATGTATGCGTTGAGTACTCCTATATATTTTATTTGAAACTATTGCATTAATGTTTGCCATCATCAAAAAGGGAGAGATTATTGTGAATCTGGTTTTAAGGGTTACAATTTTGATGATAATAAATATTTCTATTTTTGGTTGCCTGTTTAATCTTTCAGGTATGCAGGATCAATTGCAAGTTCAAGCTAGTCCAAGATCGAGTCAGTCTGCTTTGAAATTTAGGTCCAATATATTATTTTCTTCTTTATTAAGTCAAATGCTATGTAACTGATCCCCTAGCTAAGTAACTTTGTACATACACACTCAGGGGGAGAGTTTTAGTGAATTAGAGTTTCTGTTCAATTTTTGTTTTGATCGTCTTAAATGATATTCACATCATCCTGGACGATCCTGTGAAAATAGAAACCCTAATTAGGGCGACCAAGTTAAGTCTGTATAATTAAGCCGATCGTAAAGATAGGCTTAAATCAAAAATTCTCAGGTGCTAGATCAAGTTAGGGAAGTTTTTATTTTTAGAGATTTGATCTGATTGTTTGAGACGATATGTGTATCATCCTGGATGATCCATTACAATCATGCCTAAATTAGTCTGGTGATTAAGGAAAGTAATTAAGGTTAAATTAATTCGATCATATCGTCCTAGACGACGGCAGGATCATAAGGGATGACGTGTTAAAAATCCTGACCATTTTGTGTCTATCACCTGTACGTCCAGAGCTGTGTGTAAGACGATAATCTTGTTTTTAAACTAATCGTACGGGATGATACCCATATTATCCCGGACGATCAAGTCATTTTGAAATCATTCAGTATGTTTTGACCTGTACGTCCAGAGTTGTGAACCAGATGATTTTGGCACTTTTTGTACTAATTGTACAAGATGATAGGCATATCATCCTGGACAATCTAATTATTTTGAGATCGTCTAGCACAAGTTCCCCTGGACGAGCAGAGCGGTCTTTTGGATGAAATTCCTGATTTACACTAATCATCCCGGACGATCACAGAATCATATGGGATGATCTAAACAACTGTTGTCTACTAATCATCTAAAGGAACCATATCATTCAGGCTGATACATGTGATTTTGAATTATTCGTATAGGATGATCCGTCGATCGTCCTAGATGATATGTGCCGACTAATTGAGATTTAGGGCAATTTTTGAGCCCTCCTTTAAAAGAGCTTTTTCTTCTAATAAGAAAAATCTTTTTCCCTCCTTAAGAGAGAGAAAGAGAGAGCTTGGGAGAAAGAGAGAGGATCTTGTGAGGGGGAGTTTGTGAGGGATTCACAAAGGTTGCTCTAAGCAAGGATCAGAGTTATCTTCTCCGTTCGTCATCTCTCGTCTTATCAGTGTTTTCTGTGGGAGGATCATTCGTAAGAAGATCCAGGTTCTATGCCCGCTTTAGGAGAAAGTGAAAGGAGTTCAGGTTCTCTGCCAACTTCAGGAGGAAGCGAAAGGAGTCCGGGCTCTCTGCCTGCTTCAGGAGATAGCGAAAGAAGTTCAGGTTCTCTGCCTCACCGGGTTGGTGGAAAGGTGTTTTGTACAGACTTCTCCACCTTACTGTGGGAGCAGAAGGAGAGTCACTTTTGTGTTAGTGCAATACCCAGAGGGGATGCTCCAGGGAGTGGACGTAGGTCAAGTTGACCGAACCACTATAAAATCTGGTGTGCTCTTTCTGATTATTTTCTGCACTTTATTTTTCTATTATTATTTGCTTGGGTGAAATCTATGGTTGATCTTTTCTTTTTTGTTACTCATAAATTTTTAAATAACCAATTAACCCCCCCCTCTTGGTTAGCCTCAGGACTAGTTCATCAGGGCTTAACATCCTTATCGAACTTTCAATAATGTGATTTGAATTAGTTTGATTTGAAATTGAATTTAATTTTTGAGTTTGATTGATTTTCTTTAAACTTTGAAACTCAACATGCTCAGTTTTCACTCAACAAGAGAATTTATAAAGTTGTTAAGGAGATTTTAAGAGTTGAGCTTGACTCTTTAACTCCATCAACTAACTTGGAGTAAAATGATAAAGGCTAGATTTGACAGGAATTTGTGTTTTGAAACTAGAATTGATTTGATTGATTAAAGAGAAGTTTCCTCAGGTTTTGAAACTCAATACGTCAAACTTGCATTCAACATAAAGGTTAACAGATCAGCAAGAAAATATAGGAATTGGCTTGACTCTTCTACCCCGCTGATTGGCATGGGAGTGAAATGTCTAAGCTTGGATTTGACTTTAAGATCAAAATTAAACTTGAATTTGAAGTGAAAATAAAGTTTAAAATTAAGGTTGAAATTTTATTTATTCTTAAAGTTGGATTTAAATTTTGAACTTGATTGGTCTTCTTTAAATTTTGAACCCCAACATTCAGAGTTTTCACTCAATATGAGGGTTTACAAAATTGATTGAGAAAATCCAGGGGAACTTGGCTCGAGTCTTTTACCCTGCCGATTGACTCAGGGGTAAAATGTGTAAGTCAGATTTGATTTGCAGAAAATTTAGATTTGTATTGCATTTGTTCAACTACAATAGAATATTATAGAAGACACATGGCAACGACATTTGAAGTTGATTTGAAAGGTTTTGAAAGAGATATTGAAACTTTAATTTTAAAATTAAAGGATTTTCTGTAAATTGTCAAACTTAGCATGCTTGAGATTTGTTTGCATGCGAGTTTGCAACATATAAAGAAGGATTTTAAGGAATTTGGATTAACTCTTTTGCTTTATCAATTAACTCAGAGGCAAAATGTCAAAGCCAAGACTTTGACAGAGGTTTCCTATACTCACCTCGCTTTTGACGTGTCTTAATTGATGTTGGCCACACTCACCCAAGGAAGAAATGGGTAGAGGGACCAACGAAAGGAATGATAGTCAAAACTACTGATATAATAAAATTTATACTACTATTAAAGATGGAGAGAGAGATTTATCCCCAATGGAGTCGCCATTTTTTGTTTGATTAAAAAGTTTGTGTTTTGAAAAAGGTTAATTATCTTTGGGTGATTTAATTTCTTAAATTTTAATTTTGAAATTAAACTCATCATTATGAATAATAGATTACCTCAAGAGGCAAAAATATCATTCCCTAATGGATTCAATTTACAGGATTAAGATTTTATCCTCATTATCATTGTCAAATTCGAGCAAGAACTATATATAATCCTGGAGGTCAAAATGATTATTCATGCAGGTATTTAACTATGATAATTTGGATAAACTATCATTAATTTTATCATCAAAGTTATAATAATAATTGATAGATCTTCTTGAGGGAAGAAGATATCAATCATTATTGGTCATCTAAGAATAATGAGAATGATCGTTGTTTTTTACTTCAATTTTCCCAAAGATGATTAATTAAGAATTTAAAAAATTGATTTTGAAAAATTTGTTGATATGAGTTTCCAAATCTCCTACGAGCGCAAGCCCTCGTAGTTAATTACATCGTAGGGAAATCGGAGTTTTCTATGAATACTCTTAACTAAAATAGTGGTAGAAATATTATTTAAAGATTTCAAAGCTTAATGTCAAAGGAGGTAGGGATTGGAATTTTTAAACGGGATTGGTTCAAGATTCAACACTTACTTTTGGAGTCAAAGGAAGAAGGGTAGGAGGTGTCTTGAGATTCTGAATTACTTCAGAAACACCCCAGCCTATCCTAAGTGTTGGGCTTATATTTGATTGAAAAAGATTTTTGGTTTGAAAGACTGATTTTATTAGAGAATGTAATTTAAATCCTAGACATTGAGGACTTAACATTAAATATCTGCCTCAAAACTTAAGTCTAAACTGGGTACTAAAAATTAGTGACCCGAAACCTAGCTAATGCAATGTAAATCTGGACTTACCCCTGCCTGGATTGGGGAGCCAGCTAAACCACCTAGACGCTTCAAAACCATGAGTTCGATCTTTTATTTGAGAGTGGTTAGGGATGTAACTTAAGATAAGTTTTTGAGAATAGGGCCAACATCTAGAGCAGTCCATAATTGGCCCTTTGACTTATGTTGGGTAGTATGAAGCTTAAAGTAAATGCAATTAAATTTTTAACTCATTTTAATTTGTTTCTAATACATGCATGCTAGTTGACTTAATAAATGCTTAAATCAAATATGAAGCAATTTTTGAAAAAGGCTTAAAATTAGATTTTATCTTAGATTGCACAAATTCCCCTTGATAGATCTACACTCTCATAGGCTAAGTGGTCTACCAAAACCCCTAGGCAAGGAGATGCCTAACAAAAGAAGAGAAGGTGCAACAACATGCTATGCGAACTCCTGGCGAACTCGGGCTTACTTTTTAAAACGTTAGATTTCTATGTAAGCTTAAAAATTTTAGTTTTGTTTAAGTAAAAGAATTTTAACGTTCCCTCACGAGCCTCCAATAGGGTTCCAGGCTAAAACAAAGATCGACATTCAAGAGCTCCAAAAAACTATTAAAAGCATGCAATCCTATATCACAATCAGCATTAAATAATCAATTGGATAATTAATTAAATAAGTAAAATTAGCATAGGCAAGTGCCTTTTAATATTACTACCCAAGGTTTACAGAAAGTAAAGTGGCCAGGTACCACTAACAATAATTCGGATTCTACTCCTAAGACTCAAGTGAATTTGAAAATGGTATTCTTCTCAATCTTCACTTCTTCGTCCTTCTATGGCGCTCCTTCGATTATCAGGTCTGGGTATCCAAGTGAACAGAAACTCCTCCCTAAAGGGGTGTTTTCTTTCCCCCTTAGATACTCAAAGTATCCTAATATGAATTTCAAATGAAGAGGAACTCTCTCCTAAGAGTTGTCACTCTCCTCTTTGAATTTCAGATTGGATTTTATGTTCCATCTCAAATTTCTTTGAATATACAACTCTTGATCCAAATCAAATTACATTTTAAAATAGAAAATTTTAGACTCAAACATCCTGTAGGGTTATCCTAAACAGTTATAATTTGAAATCATATCTCAAATAGTTATATATTGAAATTAAAAGTACTCAAATCAGCCACACTTGGCTATACTCTTTTAATTTTTAAAGGGGGACTTAGCATTCTGAAGCTCCTGTAAAAATTTAATTAATTTAAATTTAACTTTACCCCCTTTAATTTTAAGGCCCTGTATGAGTATAACCACCTGCATAAGATTATATCTATATTTAAATCGCTCCTATCATAAGGGTAAATCTAACACCCATCAATCACAGTATAAAATACATAAATTAAATAAACAATCACATTAATCATCTAATTATAACAACCAACTTGCAGTGAAAGCTTGAAAAACCTATCACATAGTAGAAAAATAAACACCAGCCTAGCCTAGATCTAGAAGTGGTGCTCTAGCAAACCATCTAAGTGTGTGTAATAGGCTATGTGGTTTGGATATTTCCTATATCGGGTAATTTATTTAAGTTGTCTTTTGTTCAGGTTTGTTGAAGGTTAAAAGGTAAATTTAGTTAAAGTTCAAATGTTAATTTATTAATGTTTATTTTACAATTAGATTTTTGACGTTGATTGATTAAATTGATTTAATTAATTAGAAGTTAAAGAATTAACATAATTTTGATTAATTAAATTGGTTGTTGATTTTAAATGTTAAATTAATTTATATTTTCCATCAACAGGTTCGTGGCGTTGTGCCACCAGGCTCGAGGAACAAAGCCTCTTTAGGATATGTAGCCCCACAACCCATAGTAGTCCATCCTAAAAACCTGATTGATGTAGTTAAATTAAAAATTTTTATTTGGTTAAATTATTAATAATTAATTTATTTTAAGGTTTTACACTCCATTGAATCTATTAAGGGCGTTGTGCCACTAGGCTCGAGGAACAAAGCCTCCTTAGGACATGTAGCCCCGCAGCCCGGAGTAGTCCATCCTAAAAAAGCTTCATCTTTAGATTTGTTGTTATGTATTAAATGGGTTGGTTGAGTTATTTAAACATTGATTTAATATTTTCTGGAATGTGAGATTAATTATCAAATTTTGCAATTATCGGGATTATTTAAATCATTTAATTAGGGGGTCAAAAGTTGACTTTTGGATTCAAGTAATATTTTAGATTTTTGATATTTTTATAAAATACTAGACCTTAAGATGAGTAATTAGGCTTTGAGTTTGCTGGAATTGAATTTTTTAGATTTAGTTATGTACGTTTGAGGTTTTGGTTAAAATTTGAACCACAATTGACCCAAACATTGACTTTTTAATTTTAAGTGATTTCTGAAGTTTTGAAATTTTTAATAAATATTAGACCTTATATATATTATAATGCCTTTGAGTTTGCTCAATTTAGAGTTTTCTACAATTAGTTATGATTTTTTAAAGTTTTTTATATTTATTTGAATTATTTAATTTGATTAATTAAGGACCTTTTAGTGATTTTGCTCCAAATGACCTTCCAACTCCTTGAAATTAACTCCAAGGAATGACCTAAGGAGAAATTCCCAAGTGTCTAGCAATTTTATGGAGTTTTTTATTAGTTTTAATTAATTAAATTAATGAAATTAATTAAATTTATTTTTTATTTAAAATTAAATTATCCTCCAAATTAAAGTCAAATTAAAGTGATTTTGATTTTCTTTGATTAAGGATTGAATTATGGTTAATTTGATATATTATTTGAATTTTTTTCATTTAATTTGAATTAAATAAGATTTTTTTAAGTTTGGTTAATTAATGGATTTTTTAAATTGCTTAATTATGGAGGTTTTGATTGTTTTGATCCAAACTCATCCTAAACTATATGAAATCACTCCCAAAAGTCATAGATGACCCATTGGAATGTTTTCAAGAGTTTAGAATTTATTTGGAATTTTTAATAATTTTTTATTATTTTATTTATTTAATTATTAATTTTCACTAAATTTTAAATTAAAGTTTAATTAATAGTTTAGTGATGGAGATTTTATTTTTTCTAGATATAGGATCAAATTTTGGTTAGTTTTATATATTATTTATAATTTTTGGATTTAAATTTGATTTATTATATTTTTTTAATTTTCTAGGTTGTAAAAAGGGCTCAATTTTAATTATTTGAATTTACTGACTTAATGACCTCCAAATCCAATGAAATTTAGACCTAAGGTGTATATTATCACTAAGTTTAGAGGTCTGAAGTTTCACCCCTATTGGGTGTATGTACAATTTTTAGAATTTTTCTAAGTTACCTAGACCATTTTCTTAATTATTTTTCCTAGGTGTCTCTAATATTCAAATGGGTTTCAAATTTTGGTCATCTAACCTTGGTACATATACAAGCACGTCACAAAAATTATGCAGCTTAATTCTAAGAATTTGAAGAGTTATGAATTTTTAAAATTTTGGATCTAATTTAGACCCATTACTTTGAAAATTCACATCACATAAATCCACTAGACATCTGATACTATGAAAATTATAGAGAATGCCTAAGATGTTGAAAAACATGTCACCAAAATTTGGGCTCAATTTGACCACTGGATTATAAAAAAATTGATAAGAATTAATTTCAAACAATCTGAAATAACTCACAATACAATGATTAAGACACTTGAATTTGAATTTTAGTAGAGCTCAAGACCTTTCCATCGAGCCCAAGAGCACTCAATTTTGTGAACAATTAGATTTTTTATGAATTTTGGAAGTTCTGGGTATTTAATTGATTTTTTTATTCAATTTGAGATGAACTGGGGCGTGCGTGATGTGGCGCGATCAGGACCGTCCGATCGCTCAGTTCAAAATGAACTGAAAATTCAATTGCCCATAACTTTCAATCCAACTATCCAAATTTGATGAAATTTGAAACGTAGTATCTTGATGCCCTAATCGTTCAACCCATGGAATTTCAAGGCTTTATGCTTTGCGATTTAGGAGAAATTAAGGTTTGATTATATAACTTAAAATGAAGATGACTTATAATCTAGACGTTGGATTTTGATGTTCTTAGGCTTGTTGGAAAGCTGGAGAAGTCCTCTACAACTTTGATGAAGACCTTAAGAACTTTTAACGGCTGGATTTAAATCTCCTATTATAATTCTCCTTTCTCTCTCTTTCTCTCTCTCTCTCTTCTCAAATTGGGTTCTAGAGCTTGCAACCACTTTGGAAAAGCTTGGGAAAACTTTAGAACTAGCTGGAGAGGTTTGAGAAAGAGATAGGAGAGCTAAAGGTTGCTGGAGCTGAGGTTTTTTGGAAATAGAAGTGGATGAATATTCCTTGGGAAGGATTTTTGGCTCTTATCTCTTATCCCTTTGAATTGGATAGATTGAGGGGGCTTTGGATTGAAGCCAATTGTCCTCCCAAATTGTTCAAATGCATAGAGAGGGATGAAGTTGAGTTTATCCCATGCTATGAGAGGGGTAATTTGGTCTTTTAACGGCCTTTTGACCATTTGTTGACTAGTTCGACTAGTCAACAAGTCAAACCAAATGACATGGCATGCAAGGTGGCATAGGGTGAGTTTTAAGCTAATTTGGAAGGAGTTCAAGCCATGGGATTAAAATTTAAGTAGGCATATGAGATTTTGAGGTGATTTGACCAACTCAAAGTTAATTAACTTGGTCAAATTGACCAAAGTTTTATTCCAAGAAAGTTTGGAAACACTCAAAGAATCATTAGAAATACTTAAAGCATCAAATGGAGTTGGTTTGAGGGTTGTGAAAGCTTTGATTTGATCAAATAGGTTATATTAACCCATTTAAACCCTTAAAGGGTTAATGGGTCATTGGGTCAACCTAGGTTGACTTGGTCAACCAAGTTGACCCATGGGTTAGGTCGAGGCTCAACAAATTTAAAAAGATGTTTTGAGTCTTTGGAAGTGTTCCTAATGTTTGGAGAGTTTATTTGGTCAAAATGACCTATTTGACCCTTAAAGGGCATTGTGGTCATTTTGACCCCTGGTCAACTGGGGGTCAAAGCGGGTTCATCAAAATATAGTGTACTACTTAACATATCATGATTAAGGGTTTAGATGTGATCAAATAGGTTTGGAGAAGGCTCCAAGATGAAAATCTATTAGGTGGCAGGTTTAGTGGCATGGGCCTTAAATATTTGAAGGTTTTACTGCCTTTGGGTTTCAATTCAATTTTTGAGGTTATAGACCCTAGATTGAGCTCAAATTTGGAGGGTATATCCTAGAGACATGCCTAATCAACATGCAATTGATAGATCATGAATCAGGGGTCATTTGACTAGGGTTTGAAATGTTTGAAAATTTATATGAAAAGGTTTTTAGGACAGGGCCTTTGAACCTTGAATTTTGATTTGAAATATGGATTTGATTTAGATTGATCCAAGATCTGGGTAGATCTTAGGATTTGGATTGGTCCAAGTGACCTCGTATAAAAATGAGGTCAACACATGCCAGTTCTCAAAATTTATTAAAGGATTTTAAAAAGATTGGGCTTGACTTTTTCGCTCTACCAATCAACTTGGAGGAAAAATGTCCTAGGCCAGATTTGATAGAGGTTTCCTCGCTCACCTCTCTTTTTTCATGTCTTAACTGATGTTAGCCACACTCACCCAAGGAAGAAATGGGCAAAGGGACCAACGGAAGAAGGATAGTCAAAACTACCTAAATAGCAAAATTTATACTGCTATTAAAGATGGAGAGAGAGATTTATCCGGAACAGAGTCGCCAATTTTTTTTGATTAAAAAGTATTGTATTAAAAATGGTTAATAATCTTTGGGTGATTTAATTTCTTGAATTTTAATTTTGAAATTGAATGCATCATTATGAACGGTATATCGTCTCAAGAGGAGAATACACCATTCCCTAATGAGTTCAATTGATTATCATAGTCAAATTCGAGCAAGAACTATATATGACCCCAAAGGGTTAAATCGATTGTTCACTCAGGTATTTAACTATAATAATTTATATAAATTATAATTAATTTCATAAGTATAGTTGCAATAATAATTGATATATCTTTCTAAGAAAAGAAGATATCAATTACTATTGATCCTTTGATAATGATGATAATGATTATTGATTTTGATTTAAAATTTTCCATAGATAATTAATTAAAGTTTTAAAAAATTAATTTTGAAAATTGATTTGGGTTTCTAAATCTCCTACAAGCACAAGCCCTCTTAGTTAATTACATTATAAGAAATCTAAATTTCCTACGAATACTCTCGATTAAAATAGCGATAGAAATTTTATTTAGAATTCAAAGTTTGAAATCAAAGGAGCGAGGGTTGAAATTCAAACGGGATTAGATCAAGGTTGAACACTTATTTTTGGAGGTCAAAGAAGGAATAGTAGGAGGTGCTTTGGGATTCTAAAATATTTTAGAAGCACCTCAGCCTATCCTAATTATTGGGCTTACATTTGAATTAAAAGAGATTTTAGTTTGAATTGTTAATTTTATTAAAAAATTTAGGGTTCAATTCCCAAAGTTTGAGGTTTTATATCATGAGCCTGCCTCAGAACTTAAGTCTAAATTAGGTACAAAAAATTAGTAACCTGAACCTAGTAATACGATATATGATCTGGTCTTACCCCTATCTGGATTGAGAAACCAGCTAACCACCTAAACACTTCAAAATCATGAGTCTAGTCTTTTAGGTTAAAGTGGTGGGGACATTTTAATAAGTTAAGTTTAATGATTTGGGGCCGACATCTAGAGTATATCATAATCTACCCCCTTGACTTATGTTAGGTAGTATGAAGCTTAAAGTAAATATAATTAAATTTTTGTCTCATTTTAGTTTGTTTATAATGCAGTGCATGCTAGTTGACTCAAAAAATGCTTAACTCAAATATGAAGTAATTTTAAAAGGCATAAAATAGGTTTTTCCCTAGAGATTGTACAGATTCACCTTGATAGATCTGCACCCTCATAGGCCAGGTGGTCTGCCAAAACCCGCATGTGAGGAGGTGCCTAACAAAGGAAAGAAAGTGCAACAAGATGCTATGCAAACTCCCAGTGGTCCCGAGCTTACTTCTTAAAAGGATAAAATTTTTATATTATCTTAAAAATTTTAATATAATTAAAGTTAAAAAAGTTTTAGCGATCCCTCATGAGCCTTCGATCGAATTCCTCGTGAAATCAAAGATCGACATGCAAAATCATCAAAAAACTACTAAAAGCATACAACCCTATATTGCAATCAACACATCAATCATTAATCAAATTAATTAAATTAATATTAAAATTGAAATTTCATGTGACAAGTGCCACTTAATATTATAACACAGGGTCTACAGAAAGTAAAGTGGCTGGGTACCACTAACAACAACCCAAATTCTATTCCTAAGACTCAAGTGAATTTGAGAATGGGATTCTTCTCGACCTTCATTTCTTTATCCTTCTGTGAATTTCTTAGATCCTTCGGGTACAGATATCTAAATTAAAAGAAACTCCCCCTCGAAAAGGGTATTTTTTTTTCCCTTTGAATATTTGAAATTATCCTAACTTTGTCTTCCAAATAAAGGAGAACTCTCCCCTAAGGGATGTTCTCTCCTCTTTGGAATCTAAGTTGGATACTTATGTATCCCCTCTCAAATGTCATTTTGATTTACTACTTAATAAATTTTAATTACAATTAATAAAAATTAAAAATCTTGACTCGACAACCTATAGGGTTAACCTAATCATCCCTAACAGTTAATATAATGAAATTTAAAATGCTCAAACCAGCCACACTTGGCTATGCTCTTTTAATTTTTAAAGGGGGACTTAGCATTCTGGCTTGCATGCAAAAATTTGATTAATTTAAATTTAACTTTACCCCCTTTAATTTTAATACCCTGTATGAGCATAGCCACATTCATAAGATTATATCAGCATTTGAATTGCCGCTATCCTAAGGGAAAATCTAATGCCATCAATCACATCATAGAGTACAGGAATTAAATAAACAATCATATTAATATTAATAACCAACATGCAGTGAAAACTAAAAAATCCTGATACACAGTAGGAATGTAAATACCGGCCTAGCCTAAATCTAGAAGTGGTGCCCTTGCAAACCATCTAAGTATGTTTAGTAGGCTTTGTGGTTCGGATATGTCTTATATAAGATAATTTATTAAAGTTGTCTAATGTTTATGTTTCTTTATGGTCAAAGAATAAATTTGGTTAAAGTTCAAATGTTAATGTGTTAAGGTTTATTTTAAAATGTATTTTTTAGGGTTGATTAATTAAATAAATTTAATTTGTTTTAAATTAAAAGATTAATATAAATTAATTAACTGTATTAGTTACTGATTCTAAGGATTAGATTAATTTAAATTTTTCATCAACCGGTTCATGGCGTTTTGCCACCAGGCTTAAGGAACCAGGCCTCTTTAAGACACTTAGCCCCACTTCCCAAAGTAGTCCATCCTAAAAAACTAATTGATGTAGTTAAATTTAGAATTTTAATTTGGTTAAATTATTAATAATCAATTAATTTTAAGATTTTATACTCTATTGAATCCATTCATGGCATTGTACCACAAGGCTCGAGGAACTAGGTCTCTTTAGGACACTTAAGCCCGCATCCCAGAGTAGTCCATCCTAAAAACTTCATCTTTGGAGTAGTTGTTGTATATTAAAGGGTTAGTTGATTGATTTTATTAATCATATTAAAAAATTCTAAAATTTTTATTGATTATTGAATTTTTAAAATTTTAGATTATTTTAATCATTAAATTAAGGGGTTAAATTTTAACTTTTAGATTAAGATTGATTTCTAAAATGTCAGTATTTTATTAGATATTACACCTCAGGATGAGAAATAAGACTATAAGTATGCTAGATTTTGATTTTTTATAATTAATTATGAGTTTTTAAATTTTGAGTTGAAATTTTATCATAAAGTTGACTTAAAAGTTGAATTTTTTTATTAAAGTTAAATTCTGAAGTTTTGATATTTTTCTCAAATACTAGACCTAAACATGGGTAATTAGGCTTTTAGTTTACTGAAATTGGATTTTTCTATATTTAATTTTGAATTTTTAAAGTTCAAGTTGAAATTTAAGTTAAAGTTGACTAAAAAGTTGACTTTTTAATTTTAAGTGATTTTTCATGGTTTGATATTTTTTATAAATATTAGGCCTTATATGGAGTATAATGCTTTTGAGTTTGCTTAATTTGGAGTTTTCTTTAATAGGCTATAAATTTTTGAAATTTTGACATAATTTTATATTATGATTGACCAACAAGTTGACTTTTTGATTTTGATCTATTTCTGTTGGTTTGTTATTTTTAAAAAATACTAGACCTCAAATGAAGTTCAATAACACTAAGTTTCGTTAATTGAATTTTCTTGAATTAGTTATGATTTTTCAAAATTTGGTTAATTAATTATTTTTTAATTTATTTAATTAAGAAGGTTTTGATTGTTTAAATCCAAACTCATCCTAAACTACATGAAATCACTCCCAAAATTCAGGTCTGACCCATGGGAATGTTTTTAGGTGTTTAAAATTTATTTGGGATTTTTTGTAACTTTTAATTATTTTATTTTATTAATTATTGATTTTCACTAAAATTTAGATTAAAGTTAAATTTAAAGTCCAATGATATGGCTTTTATTTTTCCTAGATAGAGGATCAATTTCATGTTGGTTTGATATATTATTTGTAATTTTTGGATTTAGTTTTGATTTATTACATTTTTTTAAAATTTTTTGGCCCAAAAAATGGCTGAATTTTAATTTGCTTAGTTTTCTTACTTAATGACGTCCAAATCCAATGAAATTTTGACCTAAGGTATAAAATGTCACTAAGTTTAATGTTCTAAAGTTTCACCCTTATTGGGTGTGTGTAAAATTTCTTAGAATTTTTCTAAGTTAGCCAGTGCTTCTCCTTAATTATTTTTCCTAGGTGTCACTAAATGTTAAAATAGGTTTGAAATTTTGGTCACTTAACCCTGGGACATATGCAAGCACACCACAGTAATCACATAACCTAATTCTACCAATTTGGAGAGTTATAAATTTTCAAAGTTTTGGGTCCAAAATGGGCCCATTACTTTGTAAATTTATCCCATAGCAAACCGTTGAGCATCTAGACCTAGGAAAAATGTTAGAGATGCCTAAGATGCTCAATAATATTTCACCAAAATTTGGGCTCGATTTGACCACTAAATTATAAGAAAATTTAGAAATTTGGATTTAAATAAACCTAAATAACTCCCAATTCAGTGATCAAAACACTTTAATTTTAATTTTAATAAAGAGTAGGGCTCAAGCCCTTTCTAATGAGCCGAAGAACAATAAATTTGGTGAAAAAATGGTTCTTCTATAAAATTTGGAAGTTTTTGAGAATTTAATTAAATTTTCAATTCAATTTAATCAGAAATGGCGGCGCTGCGAGTGTTGGTGACACGTGGCGCGATCATCATCATCTGATCACGCTGAACACGCGATCAAATGACTCTAGTTAGCCAACTAAAACTAAGTTCAAAATTAACTGAAATATTCAATTACTCTTAACTTTCAATCCAACCGTCCAAATTTGATGAAATTTAAAACAAAGTATCTATTACCCTAAGCTTTCAACCCATAGAGTTTCATGACTGCATGCCTTGAGATTTGGGAGAAATCAAGGTTTGATCATATAACTTAAAATGGTGATAAATTATAATCCAAACCTCATATTTTGATGTTCTTGGGCTTGTTAGAAAGCTGGAGAAGTCCTTTACAACTTTACTGAAGACCTCAAGAATGTTTGAAGGCTAAATTTAAATTTGTTATTGAAAGTCTTCTTTCTTTCACACACACACTCTCTCTCTCTCTCTCTCTCTCTCTCTTCCCTAAATGGGTTTTTGGAGCTTGGGAAAAGTGGGGAATGCTTTGGAAAGCCTTAGAATTAGTTGGAAAGGTTGGTTGATGGATGGAATGGGATAGAGGCTGCTAGAATTATCACTTTTGGATGATATAAGGTAACTCCAAAACTTTGAGTAAGACATGAAATTATGCATTCTTCTTTATGATTACTATCCTAATCAAGAGAGAGAGGAGCCTTAGGGTGCTACCAGGTATTCTTTTTAGCCTCCCAAATATATGGGGGTGTGGATGTATTAGGAAAATTTATCTTTCCAAATAAGTTGGTCAAGTTAGTTGAGTTGACTTGGTGACTTGGTCAAGCTAGCTAGGGTTTAATCCAAAATAAATTTGGAAATGTTTGAACCATGATTGGGACATCCTTTGAAATGAATTTGAGAATTTGGATGGTTTAATTTGTCTATATGGATTGGATTGACCCATTTTACCCTTTAAGGGGAAATTGGGTCAACTTAGGTTGACTTGGTCAACTAGATTAACCCAGGACCTAGATGGGATCAATAGATTTGAAATAATATCTTGACTCTGTTGGAGGTGATCTCAAGGTTTGGATGTTCAATTTAGTCAAAATGACTAATTGGACCCTTAGAGGGCATTTGGGTCAACCCTTGTTGACTTGGTCAACTAGATTAACCCAGGGGCTGGGATTTGGTCCAACATGTTTATTTTGATATTTAGAGTTGAATGGAAGGGGTTCCATCCAAAGATAAGGTCATTTGATTCAAAATGACTATTCATACCACTAAGGGTATTTTGGTCATTTTGGGTTGACCTGGTCAACCAGGCTTGACCAAGGTTTGGGTTTAAGTTTTATGCACTCCTATTGATGATTAGGATGCATTGGAAGAGTTTTTGGGATTTAATTTTAAAAGGCTATGTTGGAGTTTAAAGAAAACTCCAAAATTCCCCATTATGGGCATTTTGGTCATTTTGACCCCTGGTTAACTAGGGGTCAAAGTGGGTCCACCAAAATAAAGTTTAATATTCAACATATGATAATCAAGGGTCAAGATGTTGTTAGAGGCTATAGAGAAATCCCTAAGGTCAAAATCCACTAGGTAGCAGGTCTAGTGGCATAGGCCAAAAATATTTAGGTTTCAATTCAGTTTCTAGGGTTAGAGAACTCAGAAGGAGCTCAAACTTTAAGGGTAGGCCCTAGGTACAAGATAAATCAATATGAAATTGATAGATCATGAATCGGGGGTCATTTGACTGAGGTTTGAAGTGCTTGAAAATCACTGAAAGGGCTTTCATGACATGGCCTTTAAACCTTAGATTTTAATTTTGGAAATCTGGGTTTAAGCTGGGTTTTGGATTTGATTTCCTTAATTTGAATTAGTCACATCACTTACAATCAATTAGATGATTATAGATGGATGGATAGGATTAAGGCTAGATTAGTCTAAGATCTGGGTTGATCCTAAGGTTTGGATTGGTCCTAGTGACCTCATATAAAAATGAGGTCAACAGTTTTGACCTCAAAAGATGAAGCCCTCTACTTCAAGAAACACCCACGAGTAACCTTTTTGGATGAAGACCTACTCCAGGGTACTACCAATCATAATGACCCGCTTTATATTCATATGAACGTAGGAAATTTCAATTTATCAAGAGTCCTTACTGATCCGGGTGCATTTGTCAATGTGATAAATATAAAGACCCTTGCCAATCTTAATGTTGATACTAATAAGCTCGCCACTAACAAGTTGGTACTATGTGGGTTCAATAAAAAAGGTGAGAGGGCTTTGGGTTCGATCACCATTCTGTTGGAAATTGGAGAACTCAAAACTGAAGCAAAATTTCATATAATTGATACAACTACATCCTATATGTGCTTTTAGGTAGGCCTTCAATCCATGAATATAGGATGGTTCCATCTATCCCACATCAATGTGTTAAGTACCAATGAGATGACATTGAATACGTGATCAAGGGTGACCTGCAACCATTTTTAATTCAAGAGATTAGGCTTTACGAGGATGTAGCATATTTTATACCAAAAGGATCCTCTCCCCATACTAAAGTTAAGATCATGATTGAGGAGAAAACAAGCGAGAAAAACTCCAATTAAAATCAAGGATCAAAAAGAAAAAAAAAAGGAAAAGAAAAAATTAAAAAGTAAAAGAATTAGGTTACGAAGACGACTTCGACATCTTAGTCCTTAGGCCTCCTAACATGTAACATCAAAGAGGTGGGAGGATAGCCCAAAGGGTATAGGGTTGGGGTCGTGCTTCATTTGAATGAAGAACAACCCCAGTATATATCAATCCAAAATCAAGTTCTGATGAAGAAGTAGAAAGATGGGGTGTTGTAGCTCCTTTTGATTACCAGAAAATTAATCCTCCTCCCAAGTTTGATCTCACTTTAGAACAGGATAGTGACACGGAGGTTGATGCTCCAAAAGCTCAAAGTGTTGAGCCCATGTTAACAATGTATGAAAAGCGTAGTAGGAGAATTAATGCCCTATCCTTGACTCCACTATTAGCTAGCAGGGTTGCAAGGTTAGAGATTAAAGAGGCCTCTAACCTAAGCGACAAAGTAAGGAAAGTCTAGAAAATTTTCCCTAGCTCCTCCTCCTTAAGAGATGAAAGTTATATAACCCTCGAGGAGGCAGATTTTAATGAATTAATAGAATTGCCTTTTGACGACTTTCTTGTTTGTGTAAGGAATTCTTTCTCCAAATGTTCTGTACCATATCGATTGACTGAGGGTCAAACTAGGTACCATAAAAATATTTGGCAAATAAAAATCGAGAAAAATTTGATGAATGGTATCATCTTCGATACTTTCGGTTCATTTAATGATGATAAATACTGTTTAATAATAGCTTATCATCTTGAATCTAAAAATGTCGCTACAGAAGTCGTCGACCCCTCGACAAACTCTATTCAAAGACTTTAGATAATCCCGATGATCCTTAAGTTCGGGATGCAACCTCTAAATTTGAGGAAGAGATTAAATCGATAGTCAATGAGTTAAGAGAAGTTAACTGGAAACCGATGACAACCCTCACCCTACTTTTATAAGAACCCTATTTAGTGAGGATGAGTCTGAGGATCTGATTTAACTCCTTTTTGAGTTTAGGTATTGCTTTGCCTGGATATATGATAAAATTTTATGTCTGTCCATTCACATAGTAGTTCATGAACTTAGAATCGGACATGATGCAATTCATATTAAAAAAGCTCCTTGATGCATGCATTTTGAGATCGAGCAGTAAGTCATTTCTAAAATAAAAAAAATAATCGAGGTCGAATTTATTTGAGAGGAATAATATCATTCCTGGGTAGCTAGCGTTATACCAGTTTGAAAGAAGAATGATCAAATATGAATTTATGTAGACTCTAGGGATATGAATAAGGCATATACCAAGGATGAATTTCCTTTAACCATACTCGAGCTTATGATGGAGATTGCCTCTTTACATGCTATTTTCTCTTTTATGGATGGCTCATCCAATTACAATCAAATTAGGATGGCCCCAAAACATGAGAGAAACACTACGTTCAAGACCCCTATATAAATCTTTTTTTATAAGGTGATGCCCTTCGGCCTTAAAAATGCTGGTGCAACCTACCAACGGGCCATGACCCAAATATTTGATGACCTAATCCACAATCAAGTTGAGTGCTATATTAATGATTTGGTTATCAATAGCAAAGTTAAAGAGGCTCAACTTTATGACTTAAGAGTCAACTCTAAGTGGTTGGGTCATTATGACCTCAAAATGACTCATTTGAAGTGTACTTTTTGTGTAACTTCAAGAAAATTCTTAAGATTCATAGTGAGACACCATGGAATTGAGATTGATCCTGCCAAAATTGAACCCATCTTAAATATGCCACATCCCAAGAGCCTTACTCAATTAAGATCTCTCCAAGGTAGGCTGACGTATATAGAAAGATTCATATCCAATCTTTCTTGAAGATGTCAACCTTTCTCTGTCCTAGCCATAAAGGAAATTAAATTCATTTGGGATAGGAAATATCAAAACACTTTTGAAAGTATAAAAAATGTCTTACTAATTTGCCAGTTTTGGTAGCCCCTACTTTGGGAAAACATCTTATTATTTACACCGCTACCCTCAATGAGTCGTTTGGCGCTCTTCTAGCTCTAGTCAATGATGAGGGAAAAGAGAATACTCTGTATTACTTGAGCCAAAAAATTAAGACACTACATGCTTTCTCATTCAATCAGTTTGATTTCCAGAGTCAATCCCTTGTAATATCTTATGACCCAGCCTACATTATCAGGATGTTTAGCACGATGGTCTGTGATATTACTTCAATTTAAAATCACTTTCATTCCCCTGTGTGTTATGAAAGGATAGGCCATTGCTGACTTCCTTGCTGCCAATGGATTCTCCTTTAAATGGTGATCTACCTAACGAATAAATAATGAGTTTAAAGGAATCTGACAATCATGTATGGGAACTATAATTTGACGGTGTGGCATCCTTCGATTGGAGAAAACCCCAAAAATTTATAGTCCCCAAAAAAGCTAGAATTAGCCGGATTTTCATAACACTAGAAGAAGGAATGATGCATTTTTCCTATCATTTATCAGAGCATTACATGAACAATGAGGTTGAATATGAAGCTCTAATAATTGGCATGGAACATACTATCCTGATGGAGATTAAAAAGATTAAAATCTTTGGTGATTTTCAACTGGTAATCAACTAGATTGCAGGAACCAATTAGGTTTTGAATCCTAAACTTCTAAAGTATCACCAGTACACCAGTCACCTGCTCTAGCTAATCCCCGTTGTAACTTTATATAGGGTTCCCCGTGGAAGTAATTCTATGGTGGATGCCCTATCTAAGCTTGTAAAGGAATTTATATACCCAGAAAAAGATTCCATTCTTATTAAGATTCAAAGTCATCAAATCATGTCCCCTATAGATTTGGAGCACATCAACAAGCAATCTCCCCAGGTCCTTTTTTTCCTCTTTAATAATCGATGAAGAAGGTGATTAGTGATAATTATTAATTGATTATCTGTAAGTGGGTAAACTTCCCTAGGATAAATCCCTCGCCAACCAGATAAAAAAATATACCTTTATCATAAGCACTACTCAATAATACGTTGTACCAACAATCGTTTGATCATATGTGGCTACATTATTTAGACAAATGAGAAGCTATGAAATGAGGTTTATTCTAGAGTGTGTGGTGCTCATCTATCAGGTCCAAAAATAAAGTTGAAAATCAAAAGACTTAGATACTACTGGCCTACGATGATTGACTATTATATGAATGTTATAAAATATTATCATCAGTGTCTGGTCTATGGTGTGGTTTTACATTAGCCACCTAATATGTTGCATCCCATGATAGCTTCATGGCCCTTCGAAAGTTGGGGCACAGTTGTTATTGGGCCAATTAACCCTCCTTCAAAGGTTCATCACTTCATATTAACATACCACCATATTTTGAAGTTCTGTTGTGACCATATCGTATATCGATTCAGCATACCCGTAAAATTATATCCAATAATGGGTTCGTATTAAAGTCTATAAAAATCAACAATTTTATAAGACACCATAATATTGATTGGAGATACTCAACGATTTATTATCCTTGGGCTAATAGGTTAGCTGAGTCCTTCAATAAGACCTTGGTACAAATCATCAAGAAGACCCTTGATGAAAAAAAAGTCAATGGGATGAGAGGTTGGTGGAAGCTTTATGGGCCTATCGGACCACTTATAGAACCCCAACCAAATCCACTCCATTGCACAAGTGTATGGGTCCGAGGTTGTACTCCCTCTAGAAGTGCAGATTCCCTAACTAAGAGTTACAATCCAAAATCAAATTATGACTAAGAAAAATTTAAAACTCCACCTGGAAGAACTTGAAGGCCTAAAGAGCGTCATCTCCAAGCTCAGTAGAGTCTAGAGTTGTATAAAACTCGTATGATTTAAGTTCATGATAAGTTAGTGCGACCAAGAACCTTAGAAGTAGGAGACTTTCTCTGGGTTCTTCGGAGGCCTATCTTAGCTCACTGAAAGATCGATAAAAAGTTTGAGCCAACATGGGAAAGACCCTTTATTATAGAGATAGTTTATGAAGGGGGTTTATATCAGCTAGTGCAATGTTAAGAAAATCACCCAATATTACCTGTTAATGGGCATTTCCTTAGGAAATACTATGCTTAATGTAGCTCAAAATTCTCAATTAATGAAATATTTTGATGTCCTGAATTAATTTTGGTCAATCCTTTTTTCACTATCAAAGCAAATTTTGAAAAGATCAAAATCATCAATCAATCATTTCGTAAAGGATCGAGGTTGATTGATTGTGTGATGGGGTCAAAATATGCCCATCACAGAGGATAGAGGTTGAATGATCATATGATGGGGTTAAAATATACCCATCATAGAGGACCGAGATTGAATGATCATATGATAGGGTTGAAATATGCCCATCACTAAGGATTGAGGTTGAATGATTGTATGATGGGGTCAAAATATGCCCATTATAAAGGTTCAAAGTTGAATAATCATATGATGGGGTAGAAATATGCCCATCATAGAGGATCAAGGCTGGATGATCGTATGATGGGGTCAAAATATGCCTGTCATAGAGGATCAAAACTTAAGGGAATGCAGTACCTAACCTTAAGGCAAAGAGAACACGAAGGGCATATTTTGACCCCATCATACGATCATTCAACCTTGATCCTCTGTGATGGGCATATTTAGACCCCATCAGATGATCATTTAACCTCAATCCTCTGTGATGGGCATCTTTTAACCCCACCACATGATCATTCAAGCTTGGTCCTCTACGTTTGTCATATCTCAAACCCACCACATGATCATCTAGCTTTAATCCTGTATGTTGGGCATATTTTAACCCCACCACATGTTCTTTTACTATTGGTGGATAACACCCTTTATGGTACCACCCTAGTATCAACTCAACTTTGATTCTCTAAGGTTTGTTCCTTCCCTTCCTTGGGATTAAAGTCCCAAATTCCACCCTTCCATTCAGTCAATGCCAATATGTGCACTAGAACTTAGTTATACTATACATATTGGAGGTCTATTTATTGACCTCATTTCTGTATGAGGTCACTAGGACCTACCTGGTTTTCTTTCTGGTGACCTAATGATTGAAAGGTGTCCACTTCTCAATCATATAGGTCCCAGTCAAAACCAAATCTAAGCTAATTAAATCCAATTCTGCCTTTCAATTCAATCTCCAGTCTGACCTTCCACCAAATTTTAATCAACCTTCAAATCATACCCAATCAATCTCAATCATTCATTTGATTTTCGTTGATGTGGATAATTCAAACTCAGCCATCCAAGTCTAAAATCCAATCCAAACTCAAGTTTCCAAACCGATTCCCAGGGTTAAGGGCCCAGGTCCTAAAACCCTTTATGGGTGATTTTTCTTTCACCCTAAAAATAAGCCAAATAACATTTGATTTAGAGTCCATCAATTATATATTATTTAGTTATGTCTCTAAAGTCAACCCACCAAATTTGAGTTCATTTTGAAGCCCCTAGCCGTAGAAACTAAATTGATTTTCAATGGCTACAAAATCTTCAAATATTTATAGCTTATACCATTAGACTTGCCATTCAGTGGGATTTGATCTTGGGACTCTTTCCAAAACTTCTAACCATATCCATGGCCTTTTTATGACTTGTTGATCAGTAATCCACACTTTGTTGGACCCAGCCTAGCCCAAAATTAACTAGGGGCTAAAATGACCAAAATGCCTTTTAAAGGAATTTTTTGTCTGTTTCCAATAATTCAATATAGCCTAGTCATATTAAACCTTAAAACCTATTTCAATGGATCCTAAATGTCATTAGGAATACATTAGACCAAAACCCACCCTTTAGTTTGACCTAGTTTACCAAGTCAACCATGGTTGACCAAGTCAACAATGGTTGACCAAAGTGGCCCTTAAGGGTTTAAACACTCATTTCAAACCAAAGGAGCTACCCTTGGCTTTGGACCACTTCCATTGAGTTTATATAATCAACTTGACCTAACCCAGGCTACACCCAAGTTGACCCAAATCATACAGATTTAGATTAACTCGAGCCTACCCATTAATCCAAGCTTCGCCATGCTCAATTGACCCTTTGGTCGAGCTCACTGGACCTCCAAATATCATTTCTACTAAGCTGGACCCATCCCTTGGCCGATGATGGTCAGAACAAATAAAAAATTAGCCCCGATGGTCCCCTGTTATTGAGCTCCACCCAAATGCTTCCAGGCCCTAGGTTTGTTGGGCTCGAGCTCACGAGTCCTTGGAGACATGTCCCCTTTCAGTTGACGACCATCCAGTGGCTCTCCTAGGCAATCATGGTCGTTTGAATTTACGGCCATCACTTAAACAAGGTGTTTTGACCCAGACATCCCCATTTGATTCCAGCTCTTCAAAATTATTCCCTAAAGCTCCTTGATTCTTCCTCTTTCAATCCCCAACTTTCCAGCCTCTTCCAACCATCTATTTGAGACATTTGAAGGAGAAGTCATTACCTTCATCCCATCAAGCTCCCTGATAGAAAAATTCAGTTGTTGGGGCTTTCGACATGATGAGACTCCTTTCCTGAGCTCGTAGTTAGGCAGTGGTGGTAAAGTATGAAAGGAACTCTCAATCCAATGAAATCCCACCATTGGATTGAAAGTTCTTACCATCTTGATCCTTTACATGAAATTTTATGAAATTTTGTAGGCGTGATTGCCTAGAACACCTCAGAGAAGGTTTATGGTTATGAGTGTATGCGAGAGGTTAAAGATGAAATCTGATATGTTGATCTCAATCAACCATTTGGATTAAATCCCATAGTCTTAGAGGTCATTTAATCTCAGTCGTTTGATTCTCCATTAGACGACTATGGTTAATCCCACTGTTACATAATCAACGCTAATGATTGGTTGTCCAATCGGATTACACTACGCATAAAGCGCACTGCTGACTGTATAGTTTTGGTATTAAAAATTCTAGAAATTACATGGAACTTCAAAAATACATATCTCCCTCCATACTTGACCAAATTAGGAGTTCTTAAGCTCATTGGAAAGATCTTCAAAAGCCATATGGTTCAAAGCCATAATTTTGAAAGTGCTTATCTCAATTCCAATAATAACATTTATTGTATTTTAGCATTTATGGTCAAGTTATATGTCCCCATGGCTTGGAACTTTTGGAGATCAATCTTAGGCATATTAAACACATGCCTAAAATTTCTCCCATTTGTTTAAGATGTGTAAGGGCATTTCTTTATCAATTTAGGCTTAGGGGTCTTGGTTGACCCCCTAAGTTCCAATTGATACAATGGTCTATTCAATGAGATTTAGGATTTGTGATTTTTTGTGTTAATTATGCTTAGGATAGGGAGTTTAGAGCAACTGATTTAATCCCTCTCTAAGCTTAGGATAGTGACTTAGGAATTTTTAAAGGTGGCCTAAAGGTTGCCTTTGGTGGTTTTATTGATAGAGAGTTCCACTTGGGCCCAATTTTAGAGGGATTGGACCTTGAGATTAGGTGATCCCATGGTCCAAATTTCACTGGAAATGGAATCCAATTGGTTCACCTACTAGGAACCCCAAAGTCCCTCCTTAGATTTGAGTTAGAAAATTAATTAATTCATATTAAATACTAAAATTATATATAAGATCCCTAATTTCTCATAACTGAATCCTTAATAAATGAAAGTTAAAATCCCTATGATCAGACCTTTAATTTAATATTAATTTAATTCTGATAAAAAATTGATAATTAATTAGATTAATTAATTAAAAATATTTAAAATTTCAAAAAAATCCTTAAATACTTGGAAACATCCCCTAAGGTCATTCTTGAGCTTTAGAGGTGATTCCAAGAGGTTTGGGACTAATTTAGATCAAAGTCTAAAATTCTCCTTAATTAGGAAATTTTAGAAATTCCAAAAATATCCAAATTTTGGAAAATCATCAGTAATTCTAGAAAAATCTAATTTAATCAAACTAAAAGCTATTAAACTCTAATTAAAATATAGTATTTTCTATAGATTTCAAACCTCCAAAATTAAGTCTAAGTCAAAAAGTCAACTCCTCGATCAATCATAGTTCAAAATTAGGTCAGAAAATTGGAAAGTTACAACTTAATGTAAAAAGTTTCAAATTGAGTAAACTCAAAGTCTAATTACTCATCTTAAGGTCTAATATTTAAAGAAAATAATAAATATTTAAAAATCACTTTAATTTTAAGAGTCAACTTTTAACCCTTTAATTAACATGATTAAATAACTCTAATAATTTCAAAAGTCAATAATTAACCTAAAATTCCAAAAAATTTTAATTTAATTATTCAAATTAGTAATCAATAAATTTGATTAAAATTTATCAACCCTTAACACTTAACCAATAAATTAACCTAATCAATATTGGTTACTACTGGGTAACTCAGGCTCACGAGGCTATTAGCGTAGCCCCAAAGAAGGTGAAATAAACTTTACGGCCTCGATGAGCAATAAATGTAGTAACCATTTAACCATTAAAATATACCTAAATTAAAATTTAATATATTAATATTTAAACTCAAATATAAACTTTCCCTTTGACCTTTAATTCAAACATTAGGTAATTTCAACAAATTATCCCATTTTGGACATACCTAAGCCACATAGCCTTTTTGCACACACTTTAGATGGTTTGCTAGGAAAACTAACTCTAATTTAGGCTAGGCCGGTGTTTTATTTTACTGCTATATGCCGGGCATTCCAAGTTTTCATTGTATGCTGTAATAAAAAATTAATTAATGTGAGTATTTACTTACTTTCATTGCAATATGCGAATTGATATGATGGGCAATAGAATACTCTTAGGTTAGGAATGATCTGGTTACTGATTGAGTTTTCTATAAATGGCCACACTCATATAGGGTTATAAATTAAGGGGCATAATTAATGATTTAATTGACATATTCCTATACTGGTGCAAAATTGCTCAAGTCCCCCTTAAAATTAAAAGAGCATGGCTAAGTGTGGTAGAGATTTTAATTCAATACAAATATATAAACTACTTGGGATTGATTTAATTTTAAATGCTTAGGATAACCCTGCAAGAGAGTCAAGATCTTTTATTATATTATTGATATAATTTGTTTAAAGTATCGAGTTATGAAAGTTAGATAATTGAGTCGGGATACATGTATCCAAAATTAAATTCCAAAGAGGAAAGGATAACCCTTAGGGGAACAGTCCTTTTCTATTTAGAAGTCCAAATTTGGATAATTTTAGTACCCAAAGTGAAAAGAGTAACATCCCCTCTGGGGGAAGAGTTTTCTTTTTCATTTGGGTATCCATATACGATGAATCCAAGGAACCCGAAGAAGAGGAGGATGAGGAGTTAAAGATAAATATTGCAAATCTGGGCCCAAGTATAGTGATTTTGATGATAACAAACATTACTGTATCCTTACTTCTATTATTTTTGGATATCTATTTTTTTTCCTTGCTTACTAACCTGTCAGGTCCATAGGTTCACTTGAAATTTCAATCAGTTCAAGATCAAGTAGACTAGGATTGGGTTAGTCTGTAATTTCTATTCCAATGCATTTTTTACCTTTTCTTGAGTCAAATATACTATGATGGATCCGAAGCTAAGTAACCTTGCACACACACACACTTAGGGGGAGAAATTTTGTGAGTTGGAGTTTTCTTATTTTTGATCATATCGTATAGGACTATTCTAAACCATCCTAAATGATCAGTTAAAAAAGAAACCCTAATTAGGGCATCCCTATTTATTAAGTTAGCTTAAGTAATTATCCTAGATGATTTGGGTCATACAGGTTGAGCAGTACAAATTGAAACAAACAACCACCAATCATAATTTAGGCAAGATTTCATAATTTAAAATTTGTTCTAATTGTACAAGATGATACATATCATCCTGGATGATTCATGACAATCATGCCTAAAATAATCCCTTGGTTAGGGGATTAATTATAGTTAAATTGATCAATCAAATCATACTGGATGATTGAAGATAATCATCCTACACGATCCGAGCACTACATGATATGATAATTAATCACAACCTATTATACAGGAAGAAGATTTTAACTTTTCAACTAATCATCCTAGATGATACATCTATACCGTACTGGATGAACCGTGTACTGCATCGGATGATAATTAATCACCATTCATCTTACTGAATGATTAATAACCACTTATGAACTAATCATCCAGGATGATAGAAATATCATACGGGACAATTCGTTCAAACACTCGAACTAATCATATAGGCTAATGCTGATCGTACTTACTGAAAGGGCTATTTTGTACTAATCATACAGGATGATATTTTAATTATCCTAGATGATCTTTACTTCCAAATTGAAATTAGGGTTATTTTTGAAGCCTCCTATTTAAGTTCTCTTAATTACTGCTATGTATAACTTTTGCTGTTGTTCTAACCTGAGAGATCCTAGAGAAGGAGAAGGAGAAGGAGAGTCTGGGAGAGAAAGAGAGGATCTTGTGAGGGGGAGTTTGTGAGGGGATTCATAAAGGTTGCTCCAAGCAAGGATTTGATCATCTTCTTCCTTCTTCATCCTTGGATCCTTGGTGGCTTTCGGGAGATGATCATCAGCATCAAATCCAAGTTCTCTGCCCACTCTAGGAGGGAGTAAAAGTATTATTAGGTTCTCTGCCTACTCTAGGAGGGAGTAAAAGGATTCTTGTGATTCTCTGCCAACTCCAGGTGGCAGTAAAAGGATTTCAGGTTCTCTGCCTTCATCAAGAGAGTGAAAAAGGATTCAAGGTTCTCTGCCTCACCGGGTCAGTGGAAAGATTTTATAAGGGCTTCTCCATCTTACTGTGGGAGCAAAAGGAGAGACACTAACTGAATAGTGCAATACCTGGAACGGGTGGTTTTGGGGAGTGAATGCAAGTCAGATTTGATCGAACCACTATAAAATTTCATGTGTTCTTTCTTATTACTTTTTCTGTATTTTATTTCCGTATTTTATGTGATTTATCCTGTGGTTAAAATTTTTTATTTTTATATCTCCTTTTGTTTAAGATTGTTTAGTTTTTAAAATATTTAAAAGAAAAAAAGATTTTTTATTTTCATTTAAGAATTTTTAAAACACTAATTCACCTCTTTTCTTAGTTAGCCTCTGGCTAGTTCTATAGGGTTTAACCACCCTCACGAACTTTTAAGTGGTATCAGAGCAGGATTCATAAAACTAAGTTTTAGAAAACTTTTGAATTTTGATCAATGGCTAACTTTGGTAATCACAACACCTTGGAAGGTTATTCAATTACTCGACCACTTTTATTTGATAATATTCCTTTCAATTTTTGGAAAACTCGCATGTTTAACTTTTTGCAATCAATTGATTATCATATGTGGATGTTAATTAAGGATGGATATTCTATACCTTCTTATCTTGTTATTAGTGTAAAAATTGAAATCCCTTTTGCTGAATGGACAACTGATGATAGAGATTTAGCAGAACTGAATACTAACTATTTGAATTATTTTATTTGTGCCTTAAAATCTAAAGATTACATGTGTATCTCTACTTGTTCTATTAGGAAAGAAATTTGAGGCAAATTATGTATAATATATGAAGGAACAACTGAAGTTAAATAATCCAGGTTGAATATTTTGCTTCATGACTACAAACTCGTTTGCATGAAACCTAGTGAATAAATTTCTGAAATGTACACTAAGTTTATACAAATTGTTATATTCCTGCATGCCTCAGGAAGGGAACTCACAAACTATAAAAAAGTGCATAAGATCTTGAGATGCTTACCTTCTTCCTTTGATGCAAAAATTACTGCCATCATTGAATCTAAGGACTTAAATGTTTATTCAATTGATAACTTATTAGGATTGCAAATTGCTTACGAGCAAGGACTGAACCAAAGGCAGCTTGATGCAGGTGAGAATAAAAAGGAGAAAACTGAAGCCTTGAAGGCTAATAATTTTGACACTGATCCTTCTAGTTTTGATAATGATGACATTGCTTAATTCAAAAGATAATTTAAAAGCTTGTTAAGAAAAAAACAAAAGTATCATCAGAAGTGGAATAAAGGTAAGAACAATAAACATTCTAAAGTTTTTTCTGATGTTATTTATTTTGAATGCAGGAAGCCAGGGTATCTGAAGTTAGATTGCCCAACTCTAAAAACTCACCCAAGCAAGGAAAAGGGTGAGGAAAAATCTAAGTTCAAGAAGGACAAGAAAAAGATCCAAAAGGCTTTCTGGGCAGACTCAGCACCAAACTCCTCTGAAATGAAAGCAGAAGAGGAAGTAACAAACTTGTGTTTAATGGTTGATGATCATCTTGATCACTCTGATCAAGAAGAGGTATGTGAGCTTACATATGATTAATTATTTGAAATTTTTGAAAGAATTCATTCTTCATATAGGAATCTGAAGAAAGCATATACTAGCCTCAAAGTTAAGTTTTTAAATCTACAGAAAGAGCATAAGATTCTAAAAAAAGATCATTCCATTCTGGATATCAATCATATGGTCCTACTTAATAAATTTGACGAATTAAACAAAAAGCATATTTATTTAACCATTAAGCATGATTCCTTAAAAAAATCCCATATTGAATTAGAAAAAGCTTTCAAAGAATTAGAAACTATTGCATGTAATTTTGACAATACTGAGCATAAATTAAAACTAGAAGTGTCAAGCTATAAAAAGGCTAATGAGTTTTTAAGGGAAAAATCATGGTATTAGAACAAAATAAAACACCACCTTTACTTGAAGAGCTTTATAAACCATCAATAAAGCATACATCATTCAAACCTTGGAAGAGGCACCCAAACCCAAATAGATTAGTAAACCCTTTTCCTGGTGTTAGATATTTTTCTTGTGGCATGCTAGGACACATTTCCCACACCTGCACCATTCACCGTAGAACACATTTGGTGTGGAGATCAAAATTATAAAATTCACAGTATAACATGCATGCATCTCATTCTTCTTTCCATAAAATGGGATCCAAACCTATTTAGGTTTTCAAATCTGACATCTAATGATTTTATAGGTGTGCTCTCACAAAAGGCCTCATGAGAGCATGTGGTACTTGGACAGTAGATGTTTAAGGAATATGACTGGAGATGCAAATAAATTCATCTCGTTGGAGGTTAGGGCAGGAGGCAAGGTAACACTTGGAGATAACACCACTAGGAGAGTGGTGGGCTCAAGTATAATTGGTGATTCAAAAAATTTCATCATTGAAAATATTTTGCTTTTAGATGGAATGAAACACAACTTGCTCAGCATCAGCCAACTCTGTGACAAAGGCTTTAACATAAAATTTCTACCAACTAGCTGCATTATAAGCCTAAATGATAAAATTATTTTGCAGGGAAATGATCAATAATATTTACATATTGGATCTAAATTTCTTTAAAGCTGATATTGCTCTTTACTAAAATAATTACTGATGAATCGTGGTTGTGGCATAGGAGATTGTGTCATGCAAGCATGAAAAGCCTTAGGAAGATCACCCAAAAAGACTTAGTGAGAGGTGCCCCTAAATTAGAGTTCACTAAGGACCACCTGTGTGATGCCTGTCAGTTAGGAAAGCAAGTCAAATCCTCCTTCCACTCAATCAAAGACATTAACACTAGTTAACCCTTAGAAGTCCTGCACATGGATCTCTTTGGACCTGTCAGCACTTCAATCCTAGGAGGGAAAGTCTTTGGACATGTGATAGTTGATGATTATTTGAGGTTTACTTGGGTTAGATTTCTATCTCATAAAAGTGAATCATTCGAGGAGTTTAGATCTTTTACCACTTGGATTCAGAGGAAACTAGGTTATGAAATCTTAATCATTTATAGTTATCACAGTGGAGAATTTAAGAATAAAACATTTTAGCCTTTTTATAAGGAGTAAGGGATAGATCATAATTTTTTAGCTCCTAAGAGCCTAAAGTAGAACAGGGTAGCTAAAAGGAAGAACATGACCCTGGTAAGAGCTGCTAGAGCCATGTTAGCTGAATACTCACTTCCTAAATACTTCTGGGCAAAAGCGATGAATATAGCCCATTATATTTTGAATAGGGTAAATCTTATATCTAAGCTGAATAAAACACCCTATGAAATTCTTAAGGGTAGGATACCCAACCTCTCTTACCTTCGTGTCTTTGGATGTAAAGTGTTCATTCTGAATAAGGGGAAGTCTCAACTAGGAATGTTCAACCCAAAATATGATAAAGAAGTGTTCCTAGGTTACTCAAGTGTTGGGAAATCCTATAGAGTCTTCAATAAAAGAACACTGGTAGTTGAGGAGACCACTCATGTTATATTTGATGAATCTGATAATTCTAGAGGGTCTCAAGAAGAAGAAGAAGAAGAGGTTGTAGAAGTCTCCCAAGGAGTAGAATCTACAAATCTAGAGAAAAGGGTAGAACCTAAAAATTTACTACCTAGAGAATAGAGATACTCTTCAAGTCATCATAAAGAACTGATCTTAGAAGACCCATCTAAAGGTGTTAGAACTAAGCATAGACTTAAAAAAGAAGTAAACCACTCTGCTTTCATCTCAATGATTAAACCCACCAACATCAACCAAGCCCTTTCTGATGAATTCTAGATCCTAGCCATATAAGAAGAATTGAATCAATTTATTAAGAATGTTGTTTCGAAACTAGTTGGAAGACCTAAGGACCAGAGTGTGGTTAGAACTAAATGGATTTTCAAAAATAAAATGAATGACTCTGGTGTAGTGGTGAGGAATAAGGCAAGATTGGTGGCTAAGGGGTATAATCAGATAGAAGGGATTGACTTTGAGGAGACTTCTGCCACTATAACTAGAATAGAAGCCATTTGGATGCTACTCGCCTTTGACTGTTTTAAGGGATTCAAACTATTTCAAATGGATATTAGGAGTGCCTTTCTGAATGGGGTGATAAAAGAAGATGTGTATGTTGAACAACCCCTAGGCTTTGAAAATTTATAATTTCCTAATCATGTGTTCAAACTAAAAAGGCTTTATATGGACTAAAATAAGCACCCAGAGCATGTTATAAAAGACTTAGCACATTCCTACTAGAAAGAACCTTTGTTAAAGGGAGCGTAGACACCACCCTATTTTTGAAGAAGGCAGGAGATGAACTTTTGATTGTTCAAATCTATGTTTATGATATTCTGTTTAGATATTCTGATGAAAAATTGTGAGATGAATTTTAAAAAATAATGAGTAAAGAATTTGAGATGAGTATGATGGGAGAACTGACTCACTTTTTTGGGTTTAGTATTAGGCAGAAGGATGATGAAACTTTTCTTAGTCAGTCAAAATATATTAAGGATATACTTAAGAAATATGAGATGGATAAATCCAATCCAATCAACACTCCCATGAGTTCTAGTGTTTAGTTAAATAAGGATTCAAATAGAAAATCTGTTGATCAAAAGAAATACAGAAGAATAATTGGATCACTTCTTTACTTAATTGCTAGCATACCTGATATTATGTTTAGTGTTTGTCTCTATTCTAGATTATAAGCTGATCCAAAGGAGTCCCACTTAACTGCTATTAAGAGAATCCTTAGATATCTCTTAGGGACCCAAGACTTAGGAATTTGGTATCCTAGGAATAGCACCTCTTTTAAAATTATAGGATATTCTGATTCAAATTTTGTAGGATTCCAAGTTGATAGAAAAAGCACTTTTGGGACATGTCATTTCATAGGACAATCCTTAGTCTCCTGGGACAGTAGAAAATAGAACTCAGTTGCCCGATCTACTGGTGAAGCTGAATATATTACCTTAAGAAGTTGTGCGGCCCAAGTCCTTTGGTTAAAGTAACATATTCTGGATTTAGGACTACTTGTAGGCACAATTCTAATCCTATGTGGCAACACTAATGCAATCTTCATTTTAAAGAACCCAATCCAACACTCTAGGACCAAACACATTGACATAATGCACTATTTCATTAGGAACCATATTACTAAAGGAGACATAGACTACACCACGTAGCCACTGAAAATCAACTTGCTAATATCTTTATAAAATCACTAGCCTTTCAAACCTTCAGCACCTTAAGAACCAAATTAGGTGTGATAGACATTCATGCTTGAAAATGATGCTTTCTGTTTAAGTTTTCAATTCTTAGTGTTTTGTTTGATTTGTTTGTTTATTTCTTTTTATGTATTTTTGTTTTATATATTTGATTTCCTATTGTATTATTTTTTATATTTTTCAAATCAGATCACTGCTCACTTCTGCTGATGAACTTGCTTTTCAAATGAGATTTTTCCTTATTATTGTTTAGAAGCCTATAAGCGGTGATTGACTCCTCTAAAATAGTTAAAGAAAGAAATATTGATGATTGATTCTCTTCCTCTAACTCCTTTATTGATATAGTTTTCTTTTTGAATCAAAATCTATTTTAAAATTAAAATGTTGAACTTTGAAATAGAAATCTATTTTATCTTTCTACAGTAATATTACTCATATGAATAGTATTCCAAATCATTGAATCACTATCGTATATTCGTAATCAGGTAGTAATATTTATCATATGGGTATAATTCTATTTTTTGATTTACTCTTCCTTTTCTAAGAGAGTGAGTTTTTTTTCTCTTATATTTGGAAAATAATCTCGCAACTGAGAGTCTTTAGAGGTTATGAAAGGAAGCAAGCTCGCAAAAGAAATAAATAGAGCCACAAAATGAGCCCAATATTGAAAAGATGCACAATATTCGCCAACTAATTACAAGATTCACAAAGTGTTTCAAAAATTAAAAGTTGCATAAAGTGCGCTAAATAAGTGAAAAAGAGGTACAAAATGAGCCCACAAAGAAATAAGCTTCCTTCCTTCCAAACCTTTAAAAATCTTAGAAGAATCCATATGTCACTTAATACCTTCAAACCCTTGAGATTGAAAATCATGATTCTTGACTCCTTGCTTTGCAAATACTATTTTATCAGATGTTTTTCTGGAACGAAGTTTGAAAGGATCACTTTTCTTATCTAATTTCTTATTTTCAAATTAGATTTTTGTTTAAAAGGAATTTTAACCTAAAAAGAGTTCAATGTAGGGTTTACAGAATTGATGTTCTAACTTTTTCTAGATTTTAGTGTGCCATTTCATTATTATTGGGTTTAAAATCCAAAAAGTAAGCGAAATTCATTATTTACTAGAGCTGATTGATTAAAAAAAACTTATTTTTTGGTTTTGATGATAGATGGTTATCGTATCTTTTATTTTTCTTTGTTATTGTGTTCTGGTATTTTTGGTTGATTTTTGATATTTTGAATCCTCTTTGATTATCCCTCTCCATCATCCAATTTTTCCAATTTTTGTTCACATTATCTTGGATGATCCTTATCATCCTGGACGATCTGATCAAATCACTGTTCGATCTACATCCAATAGCTGATCTAAATTTATTATTGGTAATCATCCTAGATGATCCACCTATTCATCCTAGATAATCCACATGACAGAAGTTGTAGATGATTTGAATGCTGTTAGGACTATCCATTATTATTCATCATCCTAGATGATCCATCTATTTGTCTGGATGATCCACATGGAAGAAGTCACTGGACGATTTGAATGCTGTTAGGCTGATCTATTATTTCTGATTGTCCTGAATGATCCACCTATTCATCCTGGAAGATATACTGATTCAATGATCGTCCTGCTGACTCCTCAGGGATATTATCCTGTATCTAATCATCCTAGATGATATCTGATCATCTTGGATGATAAGACTAACCTTTTAACTGATCATCTAGATGACATTATTACACCTGATCATCCTAGACAATATCATGATCATCCTGGACGATCTGTCCAACTCTATTTAAATAAGCCAAACTCTTTGAAATCTCCACATCATCCCAACCCTCTCTATCTTCAACTAAGTCTCTTGAGCCTTTCCTTCTCCAAATGGCTGGGGGTAAACAATCTCAGGCATTAGTTGGGAGTTTCTCTTAAAGAAATATCGACCGTCACTTCACTGAAGCTGTTAATGAGGAAGCTTATCAGCGATACAAAGCTGCAGGGATTACTGATTCCAAAATTATCAACCAGGAAGTCTTGACCTTCCAGGTACTAAGTATGTTTGCCCACACCACCCTTGGCTTCATCCTTAAACTCGCGTATCCCTATAATTCAGAATTTCTTCTTAAATTTTTTGCTAGCTTTTACATTAATAGTGAGGGCACTACCCTCTAGTCTTACGTAAATAGAAGGCCTGTCAAAATCACGTATCAGGACTTCCATGAATTCCTTCACCTTTCCATAACTGGTGAGAAAGTCCATCATGTTACGTCTTACACTGAGTATAACTGGTCACAAGTGAATACTGTCATTAGGAAATCCAATGTGAACTACCATGTAACCCATGTCAACACCTTAGTTCCGAATGCCTGTATCATCCAGCATATTCTTAGAAACTCCATAATTCTCAAAGTTGGTGATAGGATAAACATCACTCCTACTCTTTCCCTTACAACCTACTATATTATGGCCCATATTGATTTCAATGCTGCTGACCTTCTCATTTGCTATATTAAAAATATGACTGTCATTAGAGATCCCAACCATAATAGACGGACCAATCTAGCGTTAGGACACATCATTGCCTTTGTCTTAGAATCTAAGTACAATTTTTAATACCTTGCGCCACCAGATCACTTTCCCATGTTCTATTCCAATAACTCTTTCCATGTTCTTCAAAGTGCCACTCATCACCAAGGTCGCTATCATGACCGTGAGCTAGAAGAATAGGAGTGAGGTCCAATACCGATGCCAACACCTGAACCGATACACCAACAAACTTAGTATGATGCACTGGTCCAGAGGTTTGACCAGTAGGAAGCAAGGTTTGACTCCTACATCACCCAGCAGCAGCAACAACAACATGACCAGGATATGGCCTGGTTTGGGGAGCAGTTTACCTCTCTTTCCCGATACTTTTAGCCACCCCCACCTCCACCTAATCAGAGCTCTTCTTTCTAGTCTATCAGTGTTATTTTTATTTTTATGTGCGTACTAGACTTTATTTCTGTACTTTATTCTATTTTTAGTGCTTTTCTTTCATTCCCCTTTTTTTGATTTTAAAAGGGGGATTAGTATGTTGGTTGCTTAGTTTGTTGCTTAATATGTCATTTGCTTGTATTTTAGTGAAACTTGCTTTATTCTATTTATGTTTTGCTTTTTATGTCTTTATTTTTTAGCTTTGAAATTTATTACAGCAATGTTTGCCATCATCAAAAAGGGAGAGATTATTATAAATTTGGGCCCAAGTATAGTGAATTTGATGATAACAAATATTATTATTTCCTTACTTCTGCTATTCTTGGATATCTAGTTTTTATTTGCCTTACTTACTAACCTGTCAGGTCCACAGGTTCACTTGTAACGTCAATCAATTCAAGATAAGGTAGACTAGGATTGAGTCAGTCTGTAATTTTTATTACAATGCATCTTTCACCTTTTCTTGAGTCAAATGTACTGTGATGGATCATGAAGCTAAGTAACCTTGCACACACACACTCAGGGGAAGAAATTTTGTGAGTTTGAGAATTTTTTAGTTTTTGATCATATCGTACAGGACGATTCTAAATCATCCTGGATTATCTATTAAAAATAGAAACCCTAATTAGGGCATCCCTGTTTATTAAGTTAGCTTAACAAATCATCTTGGATGATTTGGATCGTATAGGATGATCAGTACATATTGAAACAAACAGCCGCCAATCAAAATGTAGATAATATTTTATAATTCAAAATTTGTTCTAATCATGTAGGATGATACTTATCATCCTCGATGATATATAACAATCATGTCTAAAATAATCCATTGATTAGGGGATTAATTATAGTTAAATTGATGGATCAAATTATATAGGTTGATCGGAGACCATCATCCTGGATGATCTGAGCACTACATGTTATGATAATTAATCGCCACCTATCATACAGAATAAAAACTTTAACTTTTTAACTAATCATCCTGGATGATACCTCTACATCATACTAGATAAACCGTGTGCTGCATGGGATGATAGTTAAATGCCATTCATCGTACTAGATGATTAATAGCCACTTATGAACTAATCATCTAGGATGATAGAAATATCATACAGGATGATTCATTCAAACACTTGAACTAATCGTACAGGGAAATGCTGGTCGTACTAGGTGAAAGGGCTATTTTGTGCTACTCGTATAAGATGATATTTGAATCGTCATAGATGATATTGGCTGACAAATTAAAATTAGGGCTATTTTTGAAGCCTCCTATTTAAGTTCTCTTAATTGTTGCTATGCATGAGTATTGCTACTGTTCTAACCTGTGAGAGCTTAGAGAAGGAGATGGAGAGTCTAGGAGAAAGAGAGGGGATCTTATGAGGGAGAGTTTATGAGGGGATTCACAAAGGTTGCTCCAAGCAAGGATTAGATCATCTTCTTCGTTCTTCATCCTTGGTTCCTTGGTGGCTCTAGGGAGATGATCATCAGCATTAGATCCAGGTTCTCTGCTTACTCTAGGAGGGAGTAAAAGGATTGTTAGGTTAAGTGTCCTGAAGAGTATATTTGCTTTTATTTATTTCTACATTTCTTGAGTCATGTCATATAGTTATTGGTGGATGCTAAACTTGGTGACCGCACACTCACACACTTAAGGGAGTGAGATAGAGAGAAAATTAGAAGTGTAATTTTTTTGAACTAATTATATTGTATGATGTATATCATACTGGATGATCAGCTGTTATAATAATTATTAATATAGCTAATTATGTAATTAAAGCTATTTAAATTAATCGTACTAGATGATTTTGATTGTACAGGATGATCAGTTGAAATCAAGATCTCAATCGTAATCTTAATTTTGGCAATATTTCAAAATTTAAATTTTGTACTAATCATACAGTACGATAGGTATCATACTGTATGATATACCTAAATCTTTTATAAATTAATTATGTACTATACAACTCAATCTTTGGATGGTATGAGATTTAATCATTTCCAATCGTATGGGATGATAATCCAAGTCGTTTGAACTAATCGTACTGGCTGATGCTCAAATCATAATGGACGATCAACTTAATTTTTTAAACTAATTATAAAGTACCTTACTTTTCATGCACCACTAATAGGACTATTTAAACTAATCATACTGTATAATCTTGGATCGTACTATACGATTAGTGTCGACAAAATTGAATTTTATGGCTTTTATGAAGCCTTATATTTAATCTCTCTTAAGACTTATTTCAAATCTTTGGTTGCTGAGTGTTTTGGAGAGAGAGCTTGGAGAAGAAATATTGGAGAGCTTTGGGAAGAAGAAAGGGAGAGCTTGTGTGTGAGGGAGAAGAAGTATGAGGGGTTCACACAGTTTCTCTGAACAAGTGTCTTACCTTATTTCCTTTAGGTGTCTTGTTATGTTTCTTGGGTGGCTCTGGGAAGAAGACCCTAAGCTCAAAGACTATTGAGGTTCGCTGCTTTCACCAGAAAGGTGAAAAAGAGGTTGAGGTTCTCTGCCTTCACTAGGAGGGGGAAAAAAAGGTCGAGGTTCTCTGCCTTCATTAGGAGAGTGAAAAAGGAGGTTAAGGTTCTCTTTCACATCGAGTTGGTGAAAAGATTGTAAGGGCTTCTCCACCTAGCCATAGGTGCTAAAGGAGAGACACAAAAGTTTACTGTAATACTCAGAGATGAGGACTCCGAGGAGTGAACGTAGGTTATTATTTGATTGAATCACCATAAAATTTTTGGTGTGTTTTTTCTACTTTTTAATTTTTAATATTTTATTTTGTTAGAGATTGCATGATAAAAATTATATAGTTAATGATATATTGTTTTAATTTATCAATTATCATCATAATTAAAATCTCATTGCAAAAGTTTTCTTCTACATTTGGTGATAATTGTTGTTATTTCTAAGTTATTAAAAATTCCCAAGTTAAAATATAAGTTTGTGTTTTATAGTAAGATTTTAAAACTACCAATTCACCCCCCTCCCTCTTAGTGTACCTAAGGTAGTTCACCTAGGATTAACATCTGATATCAAACTTTCAATTGGTATTAGAGTAGGTCTTAGAATTCATGATTTTAAAATACCCAAGTAAAGATCTTATAACTCATTTTGGAAATAGAAATACTATGAAAGATTATTCTATAAGTCATCCACCTCTATTTGAAAATATTCTTTTTAATTTTTAGAGAATTTGCATGTCTACATTTCCGTAATCTATTAATTTTAGAATTTGGCATATGATTCAAATTAGTTTTTCACTTCAATCTTGAATAGTTAATGGAGTCAAAACTGATGTCATATTTACTGAATGGAGTCATGAGGATAGAGAGCTCACTCAATTGAATGTAAAATATTTAAATTACTTTTTCTGTGCTTTGAAATTTGAAGATTATATGAGAGTGTCTACATGTTCTATGGGAAAGGAAGTATGGGATAGATTATGCATTATATATAAGTGAACTAGTGAAGTCAAATAGTCTAAGTTAAACATTTTACTGCATGACTATGAACTAGTTCGTTTGAAACCTAGTGAGACTAGCGAGACTATATCTGAAAAAAAAACACTAGGTTCACACAGATAGTAACATCACTACATACATTTGGTGGAGAACTTTCAAATGTTAAAAAAGTTAACAAGATTTTATGTTGCCTACCTAGTGCTTATGATGCTAAGGTCACTATAATTTTTGAATCCAAAGATTTAAATGTGTATTCGATTGATAACTTATTTTGCTCGCTCATTACCCACGAGCAAGGCGTTAGTCAAAGGTTACTTGATGTAGGTGATAAGAAAATGGAGAAGATTATGGTCTTAAAAGAAAATGACTTAGATAGTGACAGCTTTGTAGTTGACGAGGATGATGACATTGCCTTGATGATATGTCAGTTAAAGAATTTTTTGAAGAGAATGTAGAAGCGTCATCAACAACAATAATGGAGCAAAGGTAAGAATAGTAGAAATTTTAAAGAGTCATCTGACATAATTTGTTTTGAATGCAGGAAACCAAGCTACCTGCAAATTGATTTCCCCAACCTTAAAACTCGCCCAATCATGGAAAGGGTGAAGAGAAGACAAGGTTTAGAAAGAGAAAGCAATGGACATATAAAGCATTTTGGGCTGACTCTGCCTGAGAATTTTTTGAATAAGAAGTAGGGAAGGAGGTAATAAATTTGTATCTTCTGGCTAATGATAATTTTGATCAGTAAGATCAAGATGTAGTATATTAGCTATCTTATGATGAACTTTTTATTTATTTGAAAAAAAAATTCATGATTTATATAGGAAGCTCAGAAAGATGTATGCTAGCTTAAATACTGACTTTTCTAATTTATAAAAAAGAGCATGATTATCTTATAGTTGAGCATTCTACTTTAGGTAGTAATTATATATCTTTACTTGATGAATTTGATGTATTAAACAAGAAGCATAATGATCTAAACAATGCATATGAATCCTTGAAAGTAAAGCATATTGAGATATAAGATTCATTCAAATAATTAGACATATATGCATATGAACTAGATAGCAATGAGCATGCATGAAAATTAGAAGTTGCAAGCCTTAAAAGTGCCAATCAATTCTTAAGAGCAAAAATCCATACACTTGAACAAAATAGAACACCGACTACCCTAACATGATGGTATAACCCCCCTTAACTGCATGCATCATATACCCCTAAGAAGAGGCCATACCCCATATAGATTAGTGAATCCTTTCCCTAGTGTTAGGTGTGATTCTTGTGGCATGCTTGGTCATATAGCCCGTACTTGTACAATACACTGTAGGATATATCTAGTGTGAGGGCCCAAATCATATGCATCATAGCATAACATGTATATAAGTCATTCATCAAGGTATAAGGTGGAACCCAAACTCACTTCGATTCCCAAATCTAATATCTCATTAACTTTATTGGATTGCTCTCACAAAAAGCCTAGTGAGAGTATATGGTACAGGGATAGTAGATGCTCAAGGCACATGATTGAAGATTTGAAGTAGTTCATCACGTTGAAGGCCAGGTCAGGAGGAAAGGTCACATTGGGAGGCAACTCCACCAGGAAAGTGGTGGGCTCAGGTATAAATGGGAACTCAAATAATTTCATGACTGAGAATACTTTATATGTTAATGGTTTAAAGCATAATCTTCTTAATATTAGTTTGTTGTGTGACAAAAGGGTTTAATATTAAATTTCAATCCATAAATTACAGGATTAGTTAGAATGCTAGGTTGGTTTTAAAATGGAAAAGAGTTAATAATGTCTATATGCTTGATTTAAATTACATTGAATATTCTAATTCTCTGTGTTTAAAAACCACTATTGATGAATCTTGGCTATGGCATATGAGACTATGTCATGCAAGCATGAAGACGCTTAGGAAGATTACCCTGAACAACTTAGTTAGAGGAATACCAAAGTTAGACTTCACTAAGGACCACCTATGTGATGCAAGCTAACTAGGAAAATAAGTTAAATCTTTATTTCATTGAATCAAGGATATCATCACCTCTTGGCCACTAAAAATTCTCCATATGGTTCTATTTGGACCCATTAGTACAACTAGCCTAGAAGGGAAATCCTATAGTTTTATGATTGTTAATGATTTCTCTAGATTCACCTAGGTTAGATTCTTAACACAAAAGAGTGAATCATTTGAGAAATTTAGAACCTTCTCCACCTGGATATAGAGAAAATTATGATGTTAAATATCGACTATTCATAGTGATTATGATGGAAAGTTTAAAAATGATAAGTTTGAATTATTTTGCCAAAAGATAGGGATAGAGTATAAATTTTTTGCCCCTAGGACTCCTCAGAGAATACAATAATTAAAAGGAAAAATAGAACTGTTATAGAACCTACTAGGGCCATGTTAGCTGAATATTCTCTCCCAAGACACCCTATGAGCTCCTTAAGGGTAGGACACCCAACTTATCTCACTTGTATGTCTTTGGTTGTAAATGTTTTATCCAAATTAATAGAAATCACCTCTAGGAAAGTTTGATCCCAAATCTGATGAAGGAGTCTTTATAGGATATTCATCATTTGGTAAAACCTATAAGATTTTTTATAAGAAGACCTTGGTAGTGAAAAAGTCTTCTCATCTCATGTTTGATGAAACAGATAAACCCTTTGAGCCTAGGTTAGAGGAAGAAGAAGTACAAATTACCCAAGGGATAGAATCCATTGACCTTGGAGATAGAGTAGAACCTTAGGAGACTTTACCTAGAGAATGGCATCTAGTCACCCTAGAGAACTTATCCTAGGAGACCCATCTGAAGGTGTTAAAACTAGGCATGAACTTAGAAAGAAGGTTAGTCATTCAGCATCTATATAAATGGTAGAACCGACTGACATAGATCAAGCCTTAACTGATGAATTCTATATCCAAGAAATATAAGAATAATTAAATTAATTTGTTAGGAATGATGTATGGAATTGGTAAGAAGACCTAAAGACTAGAGTATTTTAGGAACTAAGTGGGTTTTCAAGAATACAATGAATGACTTTGGTAAAAGTGGTTAGGAATTAAGTTAGATTGGTAGCTAAGGCGTACATTCAGATTGAAGGAATTGATTTTAAGGAGACATTTGCCCATGTAGTTAGATTAAAAGCCATTAGAGTGCTACTAGCCTTCGCTTACTTTAAAGGACTTAAGCTATATCAAATGGATGTTAAGAGTACCTTTTTAAATGAAGTGGTTAAAGAAGATGTGTATGTTGAGCAACCCTTAAATTTTAAGAATTCTAAATTTCCCAAACATGTATTTAAATTAAAAAAGATATTATATGGATTGAACCAAGCACCTAGGGCTTGGTATGAAAAGCTAAGCACATTTCTCCTAGATAGAGCCTTTGTTAAGGGTAGTATAGACACCACCATATTCCTATAGAAAGAAGGAGAAGATCTGCTCATTATTCAAATTTATATTGATGATATATTATTTGAATCTACAAATAAAAATCTTTATTATAAATTCTCAAAAATAATGAGTGTGGAGTTTGAGATGAATATGATGGGAGAGCTTACCTATTTCCTTAGATTTACTGTGAAGTAAAGGACTGATGGAACCTTTCTTAGCTAAATAAAATATATCAAAGATATCCTTAAAAAATATGAGATGGATAATACTAATGCTATCAATACTCCCATGAGCTCTACTATTTAGTTAGACAAGGATCCTAATGGAAAATTAGTTGATCAAAAGAAATATATAGGGATAATTGGATCACTTCTTTATTTGAATGCTAGTAGACCTGATATCATGTTTAGAGTATATCTCTGTGCTAGATTTCAAGTTGATCCCAAAGAATATTATATGACTGCCATTAAGAGAATCCTTAAATACCTATTAGGCACCCAAAATAAGGTATCTAGTACCTTAGATATAGCTCATCCTTTTAAATTATAGGATATTCAAACCCTAATTTTGTAGGATGTAGGGTACATACAAAAAGCACTTCAGGAACCTCTTAGTTTGTTGGCCAACTACTAGTTTCCTAGTCTAGTAGAAAGTAGAATTCAGTAGCCCTATCCGTTGTTGAGGCAGAAATATTACTATTGGAAGCTATATTGCTCAAGCCGTATGGCTAAAGCAATAAATCTTAGATCATGAACTACCTATAGGCACCATTCCTATTATATATGACGGCACTGGTGCCATTTGCATTTTTAAAAAATCTAATTCAACACCCCCATATATTTGATTAAAAAAGGATGTTATTTTGAAAACTTAATTTTTATTGGGAGAATTAAATTTTTGGAATTTTAGTTTTAAAATCGAACACATCATTATGAATATATATCACCACGGGAGGTGAATATATCATTCCCTAATGGGTTCAGATTATAAAACTTTGAATTCATCCTGATTATCGTAGTCAAACTCTAGGAAGAATCTCATATAATACCAGAGGGTCAGAATAAAATTTGATCGAGTATTTGACTATATTAATCTGGATATAGGGATCATTAATTCCATAATCAAAATTATAATTATAATTGATATATCTCTATGTGAAAAGAAGATATCAATCATTATCGATCATTTGAAAATGATGATAATGATGAAAGTATGAGATGCGCCAAGAGGGGGGTGAATTGGTATTTTAAAAATAAATCCTAAACATAAGTTCTAGTTTATAAAGGATTTTTTAGATTTTTTAAAATAAAAACTTTACTAGTAAAATGCGTAAGCTAATGATTCATTCACAATTACAATATTGGTGATACAATTTTAAATCTCCTAATGAAAAGTTAAAATTAGATTTTTAACCAAGCACTTAACACAGAAAATAAATGCTTAAAAAGTAAAATGCAAAAAATAGGAAAAGAACACCAAAGATTTTTATAGTGGTTCGGTCACTTGACCTACATCCACTCCCCGGAGTCCACCACTCTGAGAGTTGCACTACTAAAAGTTGACTCTCTTTCTGCTCCCACAGAAAGGCATAGAAGCCTTTATAAAACTCACTTTAACCTTCCCCGGTGTGGCGGAGTGCCAGACACTATGTCACCCTCTAGGTGATGGCAATGGACCTTCTCATTTTTCTCCCTCCTGGAGAAGGTAGAGAACCTCGAGGATGTTGACCTTGAAGCCTTTCTCCCTAGAGAGCTTCCACAAGACTCACCAAGGCCGTAGGAGGAGCAAGCGTGCAGCTAGCTCGGAGTAATCATGTGATCCCCTCACACTCCTTCTCCCTCATGCTCAAGCTCACCTTCTCTTTCCTCTCACACACCCGACATCTCTTCAAAAGCTCCCTCTCAAAAGTTCCTTCAATTATCACATTCCTCTTCTTCACACAACAACCACAACAATAACTCTCTGAATAAAAAAAAAAACTTCTTTTTAAATTTGGCTTCAAAAAACTCTAATGATTCAATTCAAACGATGATATTCGTACAATACAATCTAATATAATATAGTACGATCAGTTCAAAATTAGTTCCATCCAGTATGAAGGCTTATGAACAATTCACATATTTTATGCACATCATATAGTACAATCAAGAGATCATACTGGATGATCATTTTATTTTCCACTATTCATATGGGATGACTAATGGGATGACCAAAATTCATCTCTATAAATCATCCTGCACTGTATACTTCATACAGTATGAATAGTTCAATTCGGATCATCATCCTGTATGATATAAATATCATCCGGGATGAATAGTTTAAAAAAATGTGGTTTCATCTAGTATGATCTATGGGACGACAAAAACTCATCTATGTAGTTCATACAGTACGATTCATACCGTATAATATGAATGATAGTAATTAAGAAACCATGATTTAATTGCCTGATTACGGGGAATAATTTTGGTAAGATTTTAAATGATCGTGCAGTATGATTAGGATCTTAAAATATGATTAGTTAAAAAAATCAAATTTAAAATCTTACCTAAACTATGCTGGCAGCTAAGGTTTTTAGATGGATGCAAATCGTATAGTATGATCATGAGCGTACTGTATGATTAGTTCACAAACTGATTATTCAGAATTAGCCGTTAAGCCTGAGTTTTAATAACAGATCGTACCATATGATTAAAAATCGTATAGTATGATTTACTTCAAAAAAAATTTATCTTCAAGAAAAAGAGAAACTCTCCCCCTGTGTGTGAAAGTTCGATAGGGATGTTAAGCCCTGATGAACTAGTCTCGAGGCTAACCAAGAGGGGGGGTGAATTGGTTATTTAAAAATTTGACAACAATAATGAAAATCTTTTCTATGATTTGCAGCGGAAATGAATAAAACAATCAAACGAAAAGATCGAACACAATTTCACCCAAGCAGTTAATCACAGAAAAATAAAAGTGCAGAAAGTAATCAGAATGAACACACAAGATTTTATAGTGGTTCGGTTAACTTGACCTACGTCCACTCCCCGGAGCCTCCCCTCCGAGTATTACACTAAACCAAAGTGTCTCTCCTTTTGCTCCCAAAGCAAAGCGGAGAAGCCTGTACAAAAACCTCCTTTCCACCACACGGTGAGGCAGAGAACCCAACGTCCTTTTACTTCCTCCTGAAGCAGGTAGAGAACCTCGGATCTTCTTGCCGACGATCCTCTCCCAAAGAACACCAACACGACAAAAGATGACGAGTGGAGAAGAAGACTCTGATCCTTGCTTGGAGCAACCTTTGTGAACCCCTCACGAACTCCCCCTTACAAGATCCTCTCTCGCTCTCCCAAACTCTCTCTCTCTCTAGGGTTTCTCTGGAAAGGAAAGTGGCAAAAGATTTTTCTTGTTGGAAGAAAAATATCTTTTATAGGAGGGCTCAAAATTTGCCCTAAATCTCAACTGGTCGGCCTAGATCATCCAGGACGATCAATAGATCATCCTGTAAGATTAGTTCAAAATCAGCTGTTTCAGCCTGTACGATCTGGCTCTTCTGGACGATCAGTAGAAAAAGTTGTTCATATCGTCCCGTACGATTTTACAATCGTCCGAGACGATTAGTGTAAATCGAGGAATATCATCCAGAAGATAGTTCGGGTCGTCCAAAGAAAACTGTGCTGGACGACCAAAAAATGACTTGATCGTCCAGGATGATAAGGGTATCATCCTGTACGATTAGTTCAAAAAGCGCCAAAATTATCCTGAGCATAGTTCGGGTCGTACAGCTGAAATGCACTAGATGATCATGATCATCTAGGACGATCCTGCGATCATCCAGGATGATATGATCGTATCAATCAAATATAAATTACTTTCCTTAATTACCCGATTAATTTATGTATGATTGTACTGGATCGTCCGGGATGATACACGTATCATCCTAGACGATCAGACCAAATATCTAAAAATAAGAACTTGCCTAACTTGATCTGGCGGCTGAGAATTTTTGATTTGAGCATATCGTCCCGTACGATCCAATGATCGTCCACGACGATCTGCTTAATTAGACACACTTAACTTGGTTTTCCTAATTAGGGTTTCTATTTTTACTTGATCGTCTAGGATGATGTGACTATCATCCAGGACGATCTGAATAAAAATTTAAACAGAAACTCTAATTCACTCAAGCTCTTCCCTTGAGTGTGTGTGTGCGAGGTTACTTAGCTAGGGGATCAGTTACTTTACAATTGACTCAAGAAAAAGAAAAATAGTACACTTAGACACACTTGGACCCGATCTTGAGTTGGCTTGAGTTGCTCGTGATCTTTTGTGCCTGAAATGGGTTAGCTAAGAAAAACATAATAGAGACATTTTTGTCATAATCAAAACCAGGTTTGCAACAGTGTGTGTGTGTGCATGGTCACCCCATTTGCATACACTCTTTTGTGGCAGACTCAAAAAATAAAAATTAAAAAAAATATAATATACAAATTCTTTTACATCTTATTCTACCCAGTCTTGAGTCTCCAATAGTCTTGAGCGGTGTGTAACTTACCTGAAATGTTAGTGCTCATAGACAAAAATAAATATCTTTATTTATTAAGGAAGAATATAGTAATTCAATCAATATTATTTATCATCATCAAAATTAGAGACTAGGGATCGTGGATTACAACAATTTACACCTTTTTGATGATGTTAAATAATGTTATCTGATATATAAGATAAATGTTATTTCTTCCTTAGCTCCCCCTCGCTAGATGATGGATTTTGAAATATGGGAGGATTTATAAACTTACTTTTTTAATTAATTTTTTTTAATTTTATTATTTTTTTAAACAACACAAACAAAATATAACGAGATTAAGAAAATAACACAACATAAAAAATATATGCAACTTGAAAAATATCATAGCATACAAACAAACGGGAATATAGAACTTTGCAAGAACATAACATAGAACTTCTTGCCTTTTAACATCACCAAAAAGAGGAGTACACACAAAATATGGAAGTAAAGCAGTACAAGAAAAAGAAATATATGATAAACAAGCAAAAGTAACTTGTAGTCGGGATCCTGATCAGGTGGTGGTAGTCTTGGAGGTGGCTGATAGTACCGATGGTTGGATGTGAATTGATGATCTATCGAGGTGGCTGATAGTACTGATGGTTTTTTGCCAAACCATCGCATGTCATCTTCGTGCTGTCATTATTGTTGGTCAATATGGTAGTCCAACTAAGTTTCCAGTCGATCAAGCTACAGGATAATATCATCCTGAGGGTAAGCTGAGTAGGCAGGTCCAAGTGATGGTATTGGTGGTGGGGGAGGTCTTCCTGCAGGAGCCGCTTCCCCTTCTTCATCAAAATACAGATCAGCATGCTCTTGCCCCTGATGGAAAAGAATACGGAATGAGGCATCTGTGTAAAAGATAGCAAGATTATTTGGTGGAATAGGATAACTGAGTTAATATTTGGCATCGAGGATGTATCCTATGATATATCCTAAGGAAATATTTTATTTTTGCCGGGCACTGGGATATCGAATAGCATACAGGTTATGAATGTAGTTTAAGATTGAAAGTTCGATAGGGATGTTAAGCCCTAGTGAACTAGTCCTGAGGCTAACCAAGAGGGGGGTGAATTGGTTATTTAAAAATTTCATGAACAACAGAAAAATCTTTTCGATACTTTGCAGTGGAAAAAAGTAAACAAGAACGAAAAGATCAATCACAGAGATTCACCCAAGTAGTTAATATCAGAAAAATAAAGTGCAGAACTGAATCAGAAAAGAAAACTAGATTTTATAGTGGCTCGGTCAACTTGACCTACGTCCACACCCCGGAGCCTCCCCTCAGGATATTGCACTAAACAAAAAGTGTCTCTCAATTTGCTCCCACAGCAAGGCGGAGAAGCCTGTACAAGACCTCCTTTTCACCACACGATGAGGCAGAGAACCCGATAACCTTTTGCTTCCACCTGAAGTGGGCAGAGAACCCCGGATCTTCTTGCGAATGATCCTCCCACGATGAACACCAACTAGATGAAAGATGACGAGCGGAGAAGACGACTCTGATCCGTGCTTGGAGCAACCTTAGTGAATCCCTCACTAACTCCCCCTCACAAGATCTTCTCTCTCTCTCCCAAACTCTCTCTCTCTAGGGTTTCTCTGGAAAGGAAGGTGGAAAAAAGATATTTCTTGTTTCAAGAAAAAGTTCTTTTATAGGAGGGCTTAAAATTTTCCCTAAATCTCAACTGGTCGGCCAAGATCGTCCAGGACGATCGATCGATCGTCCTGTACGATCACTTCAAAATCAGCTATTTCAGCCTAGACGATCTAGCTCTTCTGGACGATCAGTAGAAAAAATTGTTCATATCGTCCCGTACGATCCTACGATCGTCCGGGACGATTAGTGCAAATCGAGGAATATCTTCCAGAAGACAGTTTGGGTCGTCCAGAGAAACTTGTGCTGGATGAACAAAAAATGACTTGATCGTATCGTCCTGTACGATTAGTTCAAAAAGTGCCCAAATCATCCTATACACAGTTCGGGTCATACAGCTGAAATGCACTAGACGATCATGATCGTCCGGGACGATCCTGCTATCGTCCAGGACAATATGATCGTATCAATCAGAAATAAATTACTTTCCTTAATTACTAGATTAAATTAAGCATGATTGTACTGAATCGTCCAGGACGATCAGACCAAATAACTTAAAATAAAAACTTGCCTAACTTGATCTGGCGGCTGAGTATTTCTGATTTGAGCATATCGTCCCGTACGATCCAGAGATCATCCAGGATGATTGACTTAATCAAACCCCCTTAACTTAGTCGCCCTAATAAGGGTTTCTATTTTTTACCTGATCGTCCAGGATGATCTGAACAAAAATGAACAGAAACTCTAATTCACTCAAGCTCTCCCCCTAAGTGTGTGTGTGCAAGATTACTTAGCTGGGGGATCAGTTACATTACAATTGACTCAAGAAAAAGAAAAATAATACATTGGACACACTTGGACCTGATCTTGAGTTGGCTTGAGTGGCTCGTGATCTTTTGTGCCTGAACCGGGTTAGCCAAGCAAAACACAATAGAAACATATTTTTCATCATCAAAATCGTATTTGCAACAATCTCCCCCTTTTTGATAATGGCAAACCTATGTTCAGTAGTTTTAAAAAATATAATTGCTAGGAGATCAAAAAGAATTTTTTTTTAAATTTTTAATTTTCATTGAACAATCAAAGTAGTACAACCACAAGTACAGAACATAACAGGAACAACGCCAGTACTGACTCCCCCTTTTGACATCACAAAAAGGAGGGCAAACAAAATCAACAGAACCAGGCATGACAAAATAAAGCAGTGCAAACAAAATAGAAAAATAGCAACTACACAACAAAAACTAAAACTTAGGTGGATCCTGATCGGAAGAAGGAGGTGGCGGTGGTGGGTTGAAGTAATGGTGAATGGCCTGAAAGTGGGCTCCAATCCAGGCGATGTCCTGGTCATGCTGTTGTTGTTGCTGCGCAGCATAGTCAGTGAAGCGCTGGATGTCCTCGGCGTGCCGCTGCTCCTGGGCAACCACATAGGAGTCAAATCTGGCCTCCCACTGATCGAAGCGCTGCACCAGGTGGTCAAAGGGAGAGGCAATGCGAAGGGGAGCAGGTGCCTCTGGTGCAGCAGGAATTGGAATAGCCTCTTCCTCTTCCTCATCAACATCCGGGGTGGGCTCCGGATGTAGTCGGGTGCTGTGTAGGACGTGGAATGAGTTGTTTGTGAAGAAGGAAGGAGGGACATCAGGATGGACAGGATACTGAAGGTCATATTTTGTCTATAAGGCATAATGAATAAGATGACCTAAAGCTAGATTTGGGCAACGCGTGTGACCCGGATCTCTAATGGTGGTTAGGTGTTCTATGTATCGGATAATCAGATCAGAGGCATTAAACTCTCGACGGGCCATGATGTAGTAGGTGGTCAAGAAAAATAGTGGGGTAATGTGAATTCGATCCCCCACCTTTGGAATGACGGAGGAACGAAGGACGTGCTGAATGGTCCGTGCATCCTTGAGAAGGGAAGTGCAAGCGTTGTCATGATAGGGTACATTTGTATTGCGAAGGAAGTGATTGGCGACACTCCAATCATAGTCAGGATCGGTGATAAGCATATGGAGTTTGTCGCCAGTGACAGACAGGTTAAGAATATTATGAAAATCGTGGGTGGTTAGATCCATGGGACGTTGATTGACGTATGAGCAAAGAGTGGAATAGTCTACGGAAATACGTAAATTGGCAAAGAAAATCTGAAGGAGTTCAAGATTAAAAGGAAAGGCTAAGGTCAGGATGAAGGTGAGGGGGGTGTGTGCGAACAGATCTAGAATGGGATAAGTGAGAGTGCGGGGATTTATGATTTTAGAATGCGTGATCCCCACGTCACGGTAGCACTCGAAAGCAGCCTGATCGGCTGCATTTGGGAAGCGAGGATCAACATGTCCCCGGGAGGAACTGGCACCCTTTTGACGGGAACGTTTGCCACCAGCCATTAGAAATCAAGAGTGTAGGGAAGTAGAAGGAGAGTGGAAGAAAGAGTGTGGAAAATCCTTAAGAAAAATTGCTGTTTATATAGAAAACGGCTTGATTGTCCCGTACGATCGCAACATCGTCCGGGATGATACGGGCATTTATGACGTCCTGGATGATTGGTCAAAAAAGTGATCCGATCATCCAGGATGATCAGAGATCGTACAGGATGATTAGACATAGGCGATCATCCCAAGGAGTCAGGCTTAACGACCGTTGACGAAAAGTTATCGTCCAGGATGATTAGGTGGATCGTACAGGTCGATATGTAATAAATATGTCGGACGGACCGAATTCGAATCATCCAGCAGCTTGAAATGTGGATCGTCCGGGACAATAAGGTGGATCGTCCAGGATAATGGATAATAATTGGAGCAATGTCAACCGTTTGATCAGATCAGGAAGGTATGGATCATATTATCTAGAATGATGTAAGGATCGTCCAGGACGATCACCAATAATTGGAGTTTTTTAGCAGTAGGAGCAGTGTGGGGACGATTTTGAATGAATCATCCAGGATGATGTTTCGATCGTCTAGGATGAAGAGGATCGTCCAGGACGATCAGGGTATCGTCCAGGATAATGTGAAGAAAATAGAAAAAGATGGAGGATGAAGATAACAGATCAGGATCCCCAAAACACAACCACGAAATTAAAATAAAATAAAAATGAATAAAACTCACAGCAAAAACACATGAAAGTAACGATTCTTTTTTCTTCTTGATCAAGCTGCTCGAGTAAATCAAAATTTTTCCTTGATTTTAGATCAAAAAACCAATAAGAAGACGATTAACAGCGCTGAAATCCAGAAAAGGTTGGAAAAATCAACTTTCGTAACTCTGACCCTGGGCACCTTATCGATGCAAACCTTTTTCAAAACAAAAATCTGATTTAGAAGAAAAGACATTTGATTTGAAAAGAGATCCTTTCAAGCCTCGTTCCAGAAAAATATCTGATATAATAGTGTTACAAAGTAAAAAATCAGAAATCAGGATTTTTAAACACAAGCTTTTGAAAGTATTAAGCAGCACACGGATTTCTCTAAGACCTTTAACGATCTAAAAGGAAGGAAAGCTTGGTTGGGCTCATTTTGTGCCTCTTTTTCAATTTAGTTGGCGCTTTGCGCATCTTTTCATTTTTGATACACTTTGTGTATCTTTTAGTTGGTGATTTTTCGTATCTTTTCAGCTTTGGGCTCATTTTATGCCTCTTTTTTAATTTATCTGGCGCACTGCGCATCTTTTGTAAGCTTCCTCCTTTTTACAATCATTAAAGAGTTTCAGCTGTGAGATTATCTTCCAGACATAGGAGATGACACTCCACAGTAAGGAAGAATGATTCACAAAATAAAAGCCTTATATCATATGATAAATGCAATCACTTGGTTTAGAAAATAAAACTAATGACTCAAGACTTTGAGGAACACTATTGATATGAGGTAGATTACTGTAGGAAGATAAAATAACCTCTATTTCAAAAATTAACATTTTAATTTTGAAAAGGATTTTTATCCAAAAGAAACTATACACCAGTAAAGGAGTTAGAGGAAGAGAAACAATCATCAATGTTTCTTCCCTTTAACAGATTCAGTGGAATCAATCACTGCCTACCAGTTTCCAAATAAAAACAAGGTAAAACTCCCAGTCAAAAATTCTGATTATCAGAAGTAGTGAGCGGTGATCAGATTGTGAAAAGCATAAACCAGTAAGTGCAAGATATGAACCAGTGAATAAAAAAATAGGTAGAAAATCACATCAAAGTAAATACTCAAATTAAACTAATAGTAAGGCTAAAACAGAAATCAGCAGAAGAAATAAAATCAACTGAAAGCAAATAATCAAACCAAAAACCTAACTAACAGAAAATAGAATACCAATCAGAACAATCAGAAATCAGCAGTCATCAAAGTCAAGCATTTATATCAATCACGCCATATCTGGTTCTCAAAATGCTGAATGAGTCAAAGGCCAGTGGTTTAGTGAATTTGTTAGCCAGCTGATTCTCAGTTGCTACATGATGTAGCTCAATATCCCCTTTTATAACATGGTCCCTAATGAAGTGATGCCTTATATCAATGTGTTTGGTCCTAGAATGTTGGATTGGATTCTTAGAGATACAGATGGCACTAGTATTATCACACAGAACAGAAATTATGCCAACATGTAACCCTAAATCTAAGACTTGTTGCTTCAACCAAAGAACTTGGGCCACACAACTCCATAAGGCAATGTACTCAGCTTCAACAGTGGAAAGTGCAACTGAGTTCTATTTTCTACTGGACCAGGAGACTAGAGACTGTCCTATGAATTAACAAGTTCTAGAGGTGCTCTTTCTATCCACCCTACACCCCGCAAAGTCAGAATCAGAATATCCAATAATCTCAAAAGAGGTGTTGTGCCTAGGGTACTAGATTCCTAGGTTTGGGGTCCCTAAAGGATATCTAAGAATTCTCTTAACAGCAGTCAGGTGGGACTCTTTAGGATCAGCCTGAAACCTAGCACAAAGACAGACACTAAACATGATATCAGGTCGGCTAGTAGTCAGGTAAAGCAGTCATCCTATTATTCCTCTATACTTCTTCTAATCAATAGATTTTCCACTTGAATCCTTATCTAACTGAACTGAGGAGGTCATGAGAGTATTGATTGGCTTGGCTTTATCCATTTCATATTTCTTCAGAATGTCCTTAGTGTATTAAGATTGATTGAGAAGGGTTCCATCATCCGTTTGTCTTATGCTAAACCCCAAAAAAGTAGGACAATTCTCCCATCATACTCATCTCAAACTCCTTACTCATTATTTTAGAAAACTCATCACATAAATATTTGTTAGAAGATCAAAAAATTATATCATCAACATAGATTTGGACAATGAGTAAGTCATCTCCTAATCTCCTTAGAAAAAGGGTGATGTCTACGCTCCCCTTAACAAACTCTCTTTCTAACAGGAATGTGCTAAGCCTCTCATTCCAAGCTTTGGGTGCCTGTTTCAATCCATATAAGGCCTTTTTTAATTTGAAAACATGATTTGGATATTGGGAACTCTCAAAACCTTGGGGTTGTTCTACAAAAACATCTTCTTTTATTACACCATTTAAAAAGGCACTCTTGACATCCATTTGAAACAGCTTAAATCCCTTATAACAGGCAAAGGCTAGTAGCACTCTTATGGCTTCCAATTTAGCTACAGGGGCAAAATTCTCCTCATAATCAATCCCTTCTATCAGATTATACCCCTTAACCACCAATCTTGCCTTATTTCTCACCACCACACCAGAATCATTCATCTTATTCTTAAAGACCCACTTGGTTCATACTATACTTTGATTCCTAGGTCTTTCTACTAACTCCCAAACATCATTCCTTACAAACTGATTCAATTCTTCTTGCATAGCTAAGATCCAAAACACATCCGAAAGGGCTTGATTGATGTTGGTGGGTTCAGTCATTGAGATAAAGGCAGAATGGTTACTTCCTTCCTAAGTCCATGCATAGTCCTAACACCTTCAGAAGGGTCTCCTAAGATCAGTTCTTTATGATGACTCGAAGAATATCTCCAATCTCTAGGCAACGTGGTTTGAGGTTCTACCCTTTCCTCCAGATTTGTATTTCCGACCCCTTGGGTAACCTCAACAATCTCTTCATCTTCTACTTCAGATCTAGACTCCTTAGGATCATATTCATCAAACACAACATGGGTTGTTTCTTCCACCACCAAAGTCCTCTTATTGAACACCCTAAAGGATTTCCCCACACTTGAATATCCTAAGAACACTCCTTCATCAGATTTGGGGTCAAATTTTCCAAAGGCCGACTTCCCGTTGTTCAGAATGAAAACCTTACAGCCAAAGACATGGAGGTGGGACAGATTTGGAGTTCTACCCTTAATGATCTCATAAGGTGTCTTATTCAGTTTGACTCTCACATTCACCCTATTCAGCACATAAGAGGCAGTGTTCACCGCTTCAGCCCAAAAGTATTTTGGAGGTGAATACTCGGCAAGCATGGCTCTAGCGCTTCCACTAAGGTCCTGTTCTTCCTTTCAGCTACCCCGTTCTGCTGAGGGGTCCTAGGAGCTGAAAAATTGTGACTAATCCCTTGATCCTCACAAAAACTTCTAAATCTTTCATTTTCAAACTCCCCTCCGTGATCGCTATGGATGGTAATAATCTCACATCCTAACTTCTTTTGAATCCAAGTAGAGAAAGATCTAAACTCATCAAATGACTCAGATTTATGTGACAAAAATTTCACCCAAGTGAACCTCGAATAATCATCTACAATCACAAATCCATAGACTCTCCCCCCTAAGCTGGCAGTGTTAATGGGTCCAAAGAGGTCCATGTGAAGAACTTCTAAATGTATAGAGGTGCTAATGTCCTTAACAGAGTGAAACAAGGACTGGACTTGCTTCCCCAACTGACAGGCATCACACAGGTGATCCTTAGCGAACTTAAGCTTGGGCACACCTCTAACTAAGTCCTTCTGGGTGACTCTCCTACGGGTTTTCATACTGGCATGACACAATCTCCTATGTCATAACCAAGACTCATCAGCAGTAGTTTTTAAGCAAATTGAATTATCAGATTTAATGCAACTTACATCCAGCTTGTAGACGTTATTGATCCTTTGCCCCTGCAAAACAACTTCATCATTTAAGCTTAAAATACAACCAGTAGGCAGAAATTTGATGATGTATCCCTTGTCACAAAGTTGACTGATGCTCAGCAAGTTCTGTTTCAGTCCATCTATAAATAAAACATTATCAATCATAAAATTCTTTGAATCACCAATCATACCTGAGCCTACCACCTTCCTGGTGGTGTTATCTCTAAGTGTAACCTTGCCTCCAGCTCAGGCCTCCAGTGAAATGAACTGATTTGTATCTCTAGTCATGTGTCTAGAACATCCGCTGTCCAGGTACCACATGCTCTCACGAGGTCTTGTGTGAGAGCACCCCTACAAAAATATCAAACATCAGTCTTAGGAACCCAAACAGGTTTGGGTTCCTTCTTATGAAGAGAAGAATGCAATGCATGCGTGCGGTGCTGTGAAACAGGCAGTTTGGATCTCCACACCCAATGTGTACTATGGTGAATAATGCAGGTGTGAGAAATGTGTCCTAACATGCCACATGAAAAATATCTAACACTAGGAAAAGGATTAACTAAGCGTCATGAGTGATAGTGCCTCTTCCTAGAAGTGTATGAAACATGCTTTGATGAACTTGCAACAAATTTTTCAAAAGGCGGCGGTGCATAAAACTGTTCAAAAGTAGGTGATTTTTTGTTCTTTTGAAAAGCATCAATTTTTACTCTTAAAAATTCATTCTCCTTGTTAAGACTAGCAATCTCAAAAGTTCTCACACTTTCATTACTTTCTAAATCACATGCCATATCTTTCAATTTCTTAAAGGCAGCTTCTAATTCAACATGCGATGTTTTTAATGCATCATGCTCAACAATTAAATCAGAATGCTTTCTATTCAGTTCATCAAACTCATCTAGTAAAGACATGTGATTGCTATCAATAGTGGAATGATCCTTAATCAACACATAATGCTCTTTTTGCAAAGTCAAATAATCCAGTTTCAAACTAGCATGGGTTTTCTTAAGCTTCCTGTACGATGCATGAATTTTTTCAGATACTTCAAATAATTGATCGTAAGTAAGCTCACATACCTCTTCCTGGTCCGACTGACCAGGGTGATCATCAGCCATCAGACACAAGTTTGTTTCCTCCTCTTCAGCTTCAGTCTTAGAGGAGTCGGATGCAGAGTCTGCCCAGAATGCCTTTTTTATCCACTTCTTGTCCTTTCTGAACTTTGGTTTCTCCTCACCCTTCTCCTTGCTTGGGTGACCCTTGAGTGTAGGACAATCTGTCTTTATGTGTCCAGGCTTCCTGCATTCAAAACAAACAGATTCAGATGAACCTTTAAAATTTCTACTGGTCTTACCTTTGTTCCACTTGTGAAAATTCCTATTCTTCTTCCTTAGAAAGCTCTTGAATTACCTTGTGATTAAGGCAACATCATCACTATCAGACTCGGAAGTGCTAGCATCTGAATCTTTGGCCTTTAGTGCCACTGTCTTCTCCTTCTTTTGTTCACCTACATCAAGTTGTCTTTGGTTCACCCCTTGCTCGTAAGCAATGAGTGATCCAAGTAAACTATCGATAGAGTAAGTATTTAAATCTTTAGATTTCGTGATAGCAGAAATCTTAGCATCGTAAGAAGCAGGCAAACATCTAAGAATTTTGTTCACTCTTTCGTAGTTAGTTAGTTCTCTTCCTATAGCATGCAAAGTGGTAACGATTTGAGTGAACCTTATGTACATTTCTGAAATCGTCTTACTAGGTTTCATGCGAAAAAGTTCAAAATCATGTAACAAGATGTTTAACCTAGACTGTTTGACTTCAGTTGTACCTTCATATATTATACATAATCTATCCTAGATTTCTTTACCCGTTGTACAAGTAGAAACACGCATATAGTCTTCAGATTTTAAAGTACAAAAGAAACAGTTCAAGCATTTTGCATTTAACTGTGCTAAATCACGATCATCAAACATCCAATCAGCAAAGGGCAATTCAGTTTTCACATTGTTAATCAATATAAAAGGTGGTTCGTATCCATCCTTAACTAACATCCACATGCGATAGTCAATCGATTGAAGAAAAGTAGACATGCATATTTTCCAAAAATAAAAAGGAATATTATCAAACAACGGTGGTCTTGTAAAAGAATAACCTTCAGTAGTATTACGATTGTTACAGTTAGCCATGGATCAAATTCAAAAGTTTTTAAACCTAAATTTTGAATCCCGCTTTGATACCACTTGAAAGTTTGATAGGGATGTTAAGCCCTAGTGAACTAGTCCCGAGGCTAACCAAGAGGGGGGGGTGAATTGGTTATTTAAAAATTTTATGAACAACAGAAAAATATTTTCGATAATTTGCAGCGAAAACAAGTAAATAAGAACAAAAAGATTAATCATAGAGATTCACCCAAGCAGTTAATATCATAAAAGTAAAGTGCATAACTGAATCAGAAAAGCAAACCTGATTTTATAGTGGTTCGGGCAACTTGACCTACGTCCACTCCCTGGAGCCTCCCCTCCGGGTATTGCACTAAATAAAAAGTGTCTCTTCTTTTGCTCCCACCGCAAGGCGAACAAGCCTGTACAAGACCCCCTTTTCACCACACGGTGAGGCAGATAACCTGACCTCCTTTTGCTTCCACCTGAAGCGGGCAGAGAACCCCAAATCTTCTTGCGAACGATCCTACCACGACGAACACCAACTAGACGAAAGACGACGAGCGGAGAAGATGACTCTGATCCGTGCTTGGAACAACCTTAGTGAATCCCTCACTAACTCCCCCTCACAAGATCTTCTCTCTCTCTCCCAAACTCTCTCTCTCTCTAGGGTTTCTCTGGAAAGGAAGATGGCAAAAAGATATTTCTTGTTTCAAGAAAAAGTTCTTTTATAGGAGGGCTTAAAATTTGCCCTAAATCTCAACTGATCGGCTAAGATCGTCCAGGACGATCGATAGATCATCCTGTACGATCAGTTCAAAATCAGCTGTTTCAGCCTAGACGATCTGGCTCTTCTGGACGATCAGTAGAAAAAATTGTTCATATCGTCACGTACGATCCTGCGATTGTCCGGGATGATTAGTGCAAATCGAGGAATATCGTCCAGAAGACAGTTCGGGTCGTCCAGAGAAACTTGTGCTGGACGACCAAAAAATGACTTGATCGTCCAGGATGATAGGGATATCATCCTGTACGATTAGTTAAAAAAGTGCCCAAATCATCATATACACAGTTCGGGTCGTACAGCTGAAATGCACTAGATAATCATGATCGTCCGGGACAATCCTGCGATCGTCCAGGACGATATGATCGTATCAATCAGAAATAAATTATTTTCCTTAATTACCAGATTAAATTAGGCATGATTGTACTGAATCATCCAGGATGATACACGTATCATCCGGGACGATCAGACCAAATAACTTAAAATAAAAACTTGCCTAACTTGATCTAGCTGCTGAGAATTTCTGATTTGAGCATATCGTCCCGTACGATCCAGAGATCATCCAGGACGATCGGCTTAATCAGACCCTCTTAACTTGGTCGCCCTAATTAGGGTTTCTATTTTTTACCTGATCGTCTAGGATGATGTGAATATCGTCCAGGATGATCTGAACAAAAATGAACATAAACACTAATTCACTCAAGCTCTCCCCCTGAGTGTGTGTGTGCAAGGTTACATAGCTGGGTGATCAGTTACATTACAATTGACTCAAGAAAAAGAAAAATAGTACATTGGACACACTTGGACCCGATCTTGAGTTGGCTTGAGTGGCTCGTGATCTTTTGTGCCTGAACCGGGTTAGCCAAGCAAAACACAATAGAAACATGTTTGTCATCATCAAAATCGTATTTGCAACAAAGACCATTTGGGCTTCATCAAAGTTGGTGGCTGACATGATTAAGTAAGTGACTACAGATAGAAGCAGGGTAATGTGTATGTGATCTCTAACTTTGGTATAATGGATGTTTGAAGAACGTGCTGGATAATGAGGGCATTTTAAGTTAGAGTTTGGACAAGTGGTAGGTGTTGGTTTGCGGGCACATTCCAAAGCAGCATATTAACTGAGGTCCAATAAAAGATATTGATGAGTAGAGATTTGGGATGAGGTCTTTCGGTGGAGAGTCCAATATATTGAGCTTCATCAGCTTTAGTGATTTCCATATTTTGTTTGTATACAAAGGAAGTCAAGGTTATGCATTCAAAATCTATCCTAAGATTTGCTAAAAATTCGTAGAGGAGTTCAGAGTGAAAAGGGAAGGCACGGGTAAGAAGAAACTGGAGAGTGGTGGAGGTAAAAAAGATTCATAACCTTAAAATTTAAAGAGGGCTTAATTACGCATGCATGATGAAGTGATCTTTTCCTCTTTGAACTTGTTGTAGGCTCTTTTATTAGCGACAGAGAGAAAATGGTCATTGAACCAATAAGAGGAGGAAGAGATCCCCTCGATCAATCTACCACATATGCTTCCACCAGCCATTGGATAGAAATATTGAAGGGATGAGAGATTTAGAGAAGTTGAGAGTGAGTTGAGCCAAAGAAACCCTTCAATTTATAGATTTTCTAGATTATCATATAGTACGATAGGGATTCGTACAGTACAATCAGGTGAATTAATTGGTCTGGATGACTTGTCAAAAAAAGGAGTGAAATCATACAGTATGATCGAGATCATACTGGACAATCTTAAGAGATTTTGTTCGTCCCGAGGACTCGTCGGTATGACCTTTGATAAAAGGTATCATACAATACAAACAGGTGTTCGTCTAGTATGAAGAGCAATTATGATCATATCGGTTGAGTTTAAATTCATCCCCATCCAATTTGACATGTGGATCATACCATATGAAGAGAGGAATTATATAGTATGATGATCAATAATGTGTATCGTACAATATGAGTGGTGGTTCATACAATACGATGTATATATCATCAAGCAAATTTGGACAGTTGATGGAATTAAGGGATGTGATTTGTGTATTTATGATGATCTTATAGAATGATTGTGTATCATACAGTATGATATACACAAAAATTCAAGATGTTGGTTTCCCTAAGATGTGTGTGAGAAGATCAGGAAACCCCTTTTTTAATTTTCTAACAAAATAACAACACAAAAAAATAAGTACAAACATATGAGTTTTTTTTATTAAGCATGAACGTCTATGACACCCAATTTTATCCTCAAGGTGCTAAAGGTGTCATAAGCTAATGGTTTTGTGAATATATCAGCCAGTTGATCTCTAGTAGATATATGGTGTAGTTCGATATCTCCCTTGGCTATATGATCTCTTATGAAGTGATGCCTAATATCTATATGCTTTGTGCGTGAGTGTTGAATTGGATATTTAGATATGCAAATTGCACTAGGTTGTCACACATAATTGGGATGGTTCTTATAGGTAGTCCAAGATCTAAAAGTTTTTATTTTAACCACAAAACTTGAGCAACATAGCTTCCTACTGCTATATATTCTGTTTTAGCTGTTAATAGGTGAAAGTACGAGATGTGCCAAGAGGGGGGAGGGGGGTTGAATTGGTACTTTAAAAAATCAATCCTAAATAAGAGTTCTATTTTTTTTTTAAAGATAACTCAACGAATAACGTGCGAAAGCAAGTACAACATTCACAACGATGATATTGGTAATTCAATTGTAACTTTCATAATACAAGATTTAAATTATGATTTTTCACCAAGAAATTTAACGTACTAATTAAGAGCATGAAAAGTAAAGTATGGTAAAATGGAAAAAATACACCAGAGATTTTTATAGTGGTTCAGTCACTTGACCTATGTCCACTCCCCGGAGTCCTCTACTCCGGGATTTGCACTAGTAAAAGTTGACTCTCCCTTTGCTCCCACAGTAAGGTGGAGAAGCCTTTACAATACTCACTTTTACCTCCCTCGGTGCGGCGGAATACCAAACGCTATGTCACCCTCCTGGTGATGGCAACAGACCTTCTCCTTTCTCTCCCGCCTGGAGATGGCAGAGTACCTTAACGATGTTGATCTTGAAGTGACTCTTCCATCGAGAACTTTCCCGAGACTCCCCAAAGCCACAAGAGGAACAAAACATGCAGCTAGCTTGGAGCCACCGTGTGATCCCCTCACACTACTTCTCCCTCACGCTCCAGCTCACCTTCACCTTCCTCTCACAAGCCCTGGATCTCTCCGAGGAAAAACTTCTCCTTCACGAATCCCCTTTTTCCCTCAAAGCCTCTCACAGCAAGAGGATAGACCAACAACACCTTATAAAAAAATTTAAGTTGTTTTTATATCAGGTTTCAGAAAACCCTAAAGATTTCAACTTTTGTGTTTCTGTTCGTACCGTACGATATATAATCGTACAGTACGATCAGTTCAAGTACAACTCCGTCTAGTACGAGTACAGACGAACAGTTATCAAACTTTATACATATCGTACTGTACGATATGTATATCGTATAGGACGATAATGTTGATTCGTACTGTTTGTACATGACGATCTGTGGGACAATCCCTTGGACCAAAAAATTTATCTCTACCAGTCGTCCATCACTCCACTAGTCGTACAGTACGATTAGTTTGTTTCAGGATATCATCCTGTACGATACGAACATCGTCCAGGATGAATAGAACAAAAAAACTTGGTTTCGTCTTGTACGATCGATGGGACGACTAAAATTATCTCTATCAGTTGTCCAGCACTCCACTAAACGTACAGTACGATTAGTTCATTTCAGGATAACGTCCTGTATGTTACGAATATCATCCAGGATGAATAGAACGGAAAACCTTTGTTTCGTCTGGTACGATCGAAGGGATGAATGTGATCGTCTCTATCTATCATACGGTACAATATAGCATCGTACAGTACGATCGACATTAAATAAGAAACCAACATTTATTTCCTAATTACGGAAGATAATTTTGGTAAGTATTCAATTTATCGTACCGTACGATCATCATCGTACAGTACGATCAATTCAGGAAATCAAAATTAGAAACTTACCAAAATTATTCTGGCGGCTAGGGTTTTTCACTTGAATCTTATCGTCCATGACGATAAGGATCGTACAATACGATTAGATTGCAAAGTTAATCATCTGAAAAATAGTCGTTAGCCTAAGTATTATTAATTAATCATATAGTATGATTTTAAATAGTACAGTACGATATTCTTAAAAAAAATTTTAACATTTAAAATAAATCTCCCCCTGTGTGTGTGCATGGTTGCTCCTATCACATACATGCTTCTGTGGCAGACTCAAGAAAATAAAAATAAAAAATAAAAAATTACAGAGTTTTCAACATCCTATTCTACCTGGTTTGAGTCTACAGTAACCTTGAGCAGTGTGCATTGACCTGAAATCTTAGTGCTCATATACAAGGATAAGCATTTGTAATCTAAAGGAAGTCCATATGGATTCAGTAAGTATTAGTTGTCACCATCAAAATTAAGAACTCGGGATCCTGGATTTCAACAATCTCCCCCTTTTTGATGGTGTCAAATAATATTTTCTGATGGCCACAGTTGTTCTGACTTCCTTAGCTCCCCCACAGAAGAATAACTTATTATTATTATTATTATTTTAAATAGGAGGAGAGAAAAAGTTTTATTTTCTTTTTATTATAAAATATAAAAAAATATAACAAGAGAAAAATATATAGTGAGAACAGAAGAGTAAACATAAATAACTGATATCATTAATAGTAAGAAAAATAGAACAACATAGAACATAGAAATGTCTCCCCCTTTTGACAGCACCAAAAAGGGAAGAACAAAGAAACAACTACAAAGACAAGAAACTAAAAAAAAACATAAATAACTACAATAACTCAAAATTCTGGATCCTAATCCGGAGGTGGTGGTGGAGGTCATGGAAATAGTTGGTAGTACTGATGGAGGGATGCAAACTGGTGATCGATGGAGGTGAAGCGCTCCCTAAACCATTTCATATCACTTTTATGTTCCTGATGTTGCTGAGCAATGTGGGAATCTAAACTAGTCTCCAATCGATCAAGGCATTGAATGATGTCATCGTGAGGGTAGTCGGGATGAGCAAGATCAGGTGGGTGGATTGGTGGTGGTGGAGGGGCGTCAGCAGGAGCAGCAGCCTCTTCATCATCAAACTCGGGATCGGCGTGAGCGGACCCCCGATGGAATAAAATATGAAAAGAGGCATCTGAGAAGAAGATAGGAAGATGATCTGGAGGTAGCGGATAATGAAGTTGATACTTGGCATCTAAGATGTATCCTATGACATGTCCTAAAGCAAGGTTCAGTTTTCGGCGGTCACCGGGATATCAGTATGCAGACAGGGTATGGATATAATCAAAAACCATTTGGGCTTCATTGAATTTTGTTCCAGACATTATTAGATACGTGACGATAGAAAGCAGTGGAGTAATATGGATGCGGTCTCCAGCTTTGGGTATGATGGACGTGCGAAGGACATGCTGGATAACGCAGGCATTCTGATTCAGGGTTTGGATAAGGGGAAGGTGTTGATTGGATGGGACACCTCTAAGGGTCATATTAACTGATGTCCAATCATAATCATGTGAGATCATAGATTGGGGACGAGGGCCGTTAGTGGACAGCCTAATGTGTGCAGCTATGTCGTTGACGGTGATAACGACATGCTGTTTGCAGACATAGGAAGTGAAAGTGGTGTTCTCTTGGTCAATTTTGACATTGGCAAGAAACTCAAAAAGAAGTTTGGAGTGGAAAGGAAATGCTAGAGTCAACAGAAATTGAAGGGTGGTGGAGGCAAAAAGGTTCATCACCTCGAAATTCAGAGCGGCTTGATTCAGCATTCGAGATGGAGTGATTTTGGCTTCTTTGAGTTTATTGTATGCTTTCTCGTCTGCAGCGGAGAGAAAGCGATCGTCGAATCGCCGAGAGGAGGAAGAGCTCCCGACGATCATTCGGCCGCGCTTACTTGCACCAGACATGGTTGAAGAAGGGATTTGAGAAAGGGAGGAAATTTGGAGTGAGTGAGTGTAGTCAAAGAATCCCTCCATTTTATTGAATTTGTGAACTATCGTACAGTACGATTGAGGATCGTACAGTACGATTGAGGATCGTACAGTACGATAGGTGCAATAATGTTGTCTGGATGACCATTCAAAAAAGTGAGTCAAATCGAACAGTACGATCAAAATCGAACTGTACGAACGTGAGTGTGAGGCGTTTGTCCCGAGAAGTCGTCTAAACGACCTTTGGCAAAAAGAATCGTACAGTACGAACAGGTGTTCGTACAGTACGAAAGGCAATAATGTTCGTACTGGCCGGGTTTAAATTCATCCTAATCCATTTAACACATGGATTATACCGTATGATGTGTAGTTCGTACAGTACGATGGCCAAAAATGTGTATCATACGATACGAGTGGTGAGTCGTACAGTATGATATGTGTAAGACATCAGAGATCTGGACCGTGAATGGGAGTGGACGGTTGAGATTTGAGTGATTTTAATATTATCGTACAGCATGATATTGGATCGTATAGTACGATTTTCAGAGAAATTCAAGGTTTGTCATCAGCAAGGTAAGAGGATCAGGAAACCATTTTTTATTTTTTTTTTATTTTTTTATTTTTTGTTTTTAAACAAATCAATCATAACAAACACACACAAATTTTTTTTTGTTTTTTTTTTGTTTTTTTTTGTTTTTTGCTTTTTTTTTGTTTTAGGCTTGAATGTCTATGACACCTAATTTTGTTCTTAAAGTGCTAAATGTGTCATAATTTAATAGTTTTATGAAAATGTCAGCCAATTGATCTTCAGTAGCAACGTGGTGCAGTTCAATATCTCCTTTGGCTACGTGATCTCTGATGAAATGATGTCTAATGTCTATATGTTTTATTCATGAATGTTGAATTGGATTTTTGGATATGCAAATAATACTAGTATTGTCACTGGTTCCTATAGGTAGTCCTAGATCTAACAGTTGTTGTTTTAACTAAAAAACTTGTGCAACACAGCTACCTACCGCTATATATTATGCTTCAGCTGTTGATAGGGCTACCGAATTCTGTTTTCTACTGGACCATAAAACTAACGATTGTCCAATGAATTGATAAGTACCAGAAGTGCTTTTTCTATCTACCCTACATCCTGCAAAGTCTGAATTTGAGTACCCTAAGATTTCAAAAGTAGTGTTGTGTCTAGGATACCAAATTCTTAAGTTTGGGGTGCCTAGTAAATATCTAAGAATTCTTTTGACAGCAGTCATGTGAGATTCTTTTGGGTCAGCTTGAAAGCGGGCACAGAGACACACACTAAACATTATGTCTGGTCTACTGGCAGTCAAGTAGAGAAGCGATCCAATTATTCCCCTATACCTCTTTTGATCTACAAACTTCCCACTGGGAGCCTTATCCAATTGAATATTAGAGCTCATGGGTGTATTCATAGCCTTAGCATTATCCATTTCATATTTTTTTCAAAATATCATTTATATACTTAGATTGGCTAAGAAACGTTCCACCTTCCATTTGTTTTACACTAAAACCAAGGAAGTAACTAAGTTCTACCATCATACTCATTTCAAACTCATCACTCATTATTTTTGAAAATTCATTACATAAGCTTTTCTCCATCGATCCGAACAAGATATCATCTACATAAATCTGAACAATGAGTACCTCAACTCCTACCTTCTTCAAGAATAAGGTGGTGTCTACACTACCCTTAACAAAGCCTCGATCTAGTAGGAACGTACTAAGTCTTTCATACCAGGCTCTAGGTGCTTGTTTTAACCCGTATAGTGCCTTTTTCAGTTTGAACACATGGTTTGAAAATTGTGAGTTTTCAAACCCCGGAGGTTGCTCCACATAAACATCTTCCTTGATTACCCCGTTCAGGAAAGCACTCTTGACATCCATTTGATACAGCTTAAAATCCCTAAAATAAGCAAAGGCTAACAGTACCCTGTGCTTCTAGTCTAGCTACCGGAGCAAAGGTTTCTTCAAAATCTATTCCTTCAATTTGGTTATACCCCTTTGCTACTAACCTAGCCTTATTTCTCACTACTATTCCAGAGTCATTCATCTTATTTTTAAAAACCCATTTAGTTCCAACCACACTTTTTTCTTTAGGTCTTTTGACTAATTCCCATACATCATTCCTAACGAATTGGTTCAACTCTTCTTACATTGTTAGGATCCAAAATTCATCTCCTAAGGCTTGATCTATATTCGTGGGTTCAATCATAGATATAAATGCAGAATGACTAATCTCTTTCCTAAGTCCATGCCTAGTTTTTACCCCTTCTGATGGGTCTCCTAAGATCAGTTCTCTAGGATGATTAGAGGAAAATTTTCAATCTCTAGGCAGATGTTCCTGAGGTTCCGCTCTAGTCTCTATGGTAATGGTTTCTACTCCCCGTATAATCTCAACTTCTTCTTCTTCATGATTAGATTCAGAGGTCTTATTGGATTCATCAAATATCACATGGGTGGACTCTTCTACTACTAGGGTTCTCTTATTGAATATTCTATAGGCTTTACCCACAGATGAGTAGCCTAGGAAAACCCCTTCATCAGATTTAGGATCAAACTTTCCTAAGGGTGACTTGCCACTGATTAAGATGAAGCATTTGCAACCGAAAATGTGTAAGTGAGAAAGATTGGGTGTCCTACCCTTAAGCAACTCATAGGGTGTCTTATTAAGTTTGGATCTAACATTTACCCTATTTAACACATAGCACGCGGTATTCACTGCTTCTGCCCAAAAATATCTAGGAAGAGTGTATTCAGCTAACATAGCCCTCGCAGCTTCAACTAAAGTTCTATTCTTTCTTTCTGCTATTCGATTTTGCTGAGGAGTTCTAGGAGCAGAGAAATTATGTTCTATTCCAACATCTTTACAAAATGATTCAAAATTTTCATTCTCAAATTCTCCACCGTGATCACTATGAATTATTGAAATTACACATCCTAATTTCCTTTGAATCCAAGTGGAGAAAATTCTAAACTCTTCAAATGACTCACTCTTATGAATTAGGAATTTCACCCAAGTAAACCTAGAGTAGTCATCCACTATTACAAATCCATACAACTTCCCTCCTAGGCTAGCTATACTAATAGGTCCGAACAGGTCCATGTGGAGAGTTTCTAGTGGCCGAGTGGTGTTGATATCCTTGACTGCATGAAATGAACATTTAACTTATTTTCTTAATTGGCAGGCATCACAAAGTTGATCCTTAGTAAAGTCTAACTTTGGTATGCCTCTAACTAAGTCTTTATGAGTGATGTTCCTAAGTGTTTTCATACTAGCATGGCATAGTCTCCTATGCTATAACCATGAGTCATCAGCTATTATTTTCAGACACAAAGAGTTTGAGTTTTCAATGTAGTTTAAATCTAACATGTAAACATTATTTATACATTTTCCTTCTAACACAAGTGTATCATTTAAGCTAATCATGCATTTATTAGAAAGAAATTTTATGTCAAAGCCCTTATCACATAGTTGACTAATACTTAAAAGAGTATACTTTAAACCATCAACTAAAAGTACATTCTCAATAATCAAATTCTTAGTGTTTCCAATGATACCTGAGCCCACCACTTTCCTGGTGGTGTTGTCTCCCAAAGTTACCTTGCCTCCTGACCTGGCCTCCAGTGTCACGAACTGCTTCATGTCTCCAGTCATGTGTCTTGAGCAGCCACAGTCCAGGTACCACATGCTCTCACTAGGTCTTTTGTGAGAGCATCCCTACAATGTCAATCACAGATTAGCTTTGGGAACCCAAGTGAGTTTGGGTTCCACCCTATACTTATATGAATGAAATGTATGCATGTTATGTTGTGATGAATGAGATTTAGGTCTCCACACTAGATGTGTCCTATAGTGAATTGTGCACATGCGGGCTATGTGACCTAGCATGCCACAAGAATAACATCTAACACCAGGAAATGGGTTCACTAATCTATGAGGGTGGTAGTTCCTATTTCTGGGTTTGGACGATGCATGCCGTGCAGGTTTTGAATGAGATGGTTCACATGGTGGAGGCTGAAAAAACTCAGCAAACATGGGAGGTGTTTTATTATTTTCGAATGCATGAAGTATTTCATTTAAAAATTTATTCTCTTGGTTAAGGCTTGCATATTCAAATCTCAATGTATGCTCACTACTACTTAATTCCCCTGCTAGTTCTTCTTGTTCCTTAAATGTATTCTCTAGTTCAACATGTGATGATTTCAAGGTATCGTGAGCAGTGGTTAACTCAATATGCTTCTTGTTTAATGCATCATATTCATCAAGCGAAGACATATGATCTTTATCCAAATCAGACAAATTCTTAACTACACTAGCATGCTCCTTTTGTAAAGTACTAAACTCAGTGTTAAGACTAACATGCTTTTTCTTTAACTTTCTATACGAGTCATGGATTTTTTTAGAAATAATAAGCAGTTCATCGTAAGATAGTTGACATACCTCATCTTGATCTGATTGATCAAGATTATCATTAGTCATAAGACATAGATTCATTACCTCCTCCTCTACTTCTTCTTCCGATGATTATGAGGCAGAGTCGGCCCAAAATGCTTTTTATGTCTTAAATTTGTCCTTATTAAACTTTGATCTTTCCTCACCCTTTTCCTTGGTTTGATGAGTCTTGATGTTGGGGTGATCAGCTCGGAGATGACTGGGTTTCCTGCACTCAAAGCAAATTATGTCAGATGCATCTTTAGTATATTTAAGCTTTTACCTTTGTTCCAATTGCTTTGATGACGGTGCTGCTTTCTTTTCAGAAAATTTTTGAACTGAGGAATTATCAAGGCGATGTCGTCATCTTCCTCCGCTGCTGAGCTGTCACTTTTAGAATTATTTGCTTTTAAAGCTACCGTTCGCTCCTTCTTCTTTTCACCTGCATCACTTTGTTGTTGACTCACTCCTTGCTCGTAGGCAATGAGTGACCCAAGTAAATTATCAATAGAATAAACATTCAGGTCATTTGACTCAGTTATTGCAGTGATTTTAGCATCATACGATCTAGGAAAACATCGCAGTATTTTATTTACTTTTCCCGAGTTAGACAACTCTCTCCCTAAAGCTTGCAGAGATGTTACAATCTGAGTGAATCTAGTGTACATGTCAGATATAGTTTCACTAGGTTTCATGCAGAATAGTTCGTAATCATGTAGCAGTAGGTTCAGCCTAGATTGTTTGACCTCAGTAGTTCCTTCGTACGTGATACACAGTTTGTCCCAAATTTGCTTACCAGTAGTACAAATTGATACTCACATATAGTCTTCTAATTTTAATGCTCAAAAGAAACAATTTAGACATTTAGTATTTAACTGTGCAAGTTCTCTATCCTCAATGCTCCATTCATTAAAAGATATTTCAGTTTTAATTCCATTTAACATACGAAACGGTGTAGAATAACCTTCTTGGACCAACATACACATGCGATAGTCTAGAGACTGTAAAAATGTAGACATGCGTATTTTCCAGAAATCAAACGATATATTGTCAAATAAAGGTGGACGGGTTATAGAATAACCCTCCGCAGTGTTACGGTTACCAAATTGAGCCATGGATCTTATGTTTCTAGGTTTTCTAAAATACTATTTTGAAACCTCGCTCTGATACCACTTGAAAGTACGAGATGCGCCAAGAGGGGGCGTGAATTGGTACTTTAAAAAATCAATCCTAAACAAGAGTTCTATTTTGTTTTTTATTTTTTAAAAGAAAACTCAACGAATAACGTGTGGAAGCAAGTACAACGTTCACAATGACGATATTGGTAATTCAATTGTAACTTTCACAATACAAGATTTAAATTATGATTTTTTACCAAGCAATTTAACATACTAATTAAGAGCATGAAAAGTAAAGTACAGTAAAATGGAAAAAATACACTAGAGATTTTTATAGTGGTTCGGTCACTTGACCTACGTCCACTCCCCGGAGTCCTCTACTTCGGGATTTGCACTAGTAAAAGTTGACTCTCCTTTTGCTCCCACAGCAAGGCGGAGAAGCCTTTATAATACTAACTTTCACCTCCCTCGGTGCGGCAGAATACCAAACACTATGTCACCCTCCTGGTGATGGCCGCGGACCTTCTCCTTTTTCTCCCTCCTGGAGATGGCAGAGTACCTTGACGATATTGATCTTGAAGTGACTCTTCCCTCGAGAACTTTCCCGAGACTCCCCAAAGCCACAAGAGGAGCAAAACATGCAGCTAGCTTGGAGCCACCGTGTGATCCCCTCACACTACTTCTCCTTCACGCTTAAGCTCACCTTCACCTTCCTCTCGTAAGCCCTGGATCTCTCCGAGGATAAACTTCTCCTTCACGAATCCCCTTCTTCCCTCAAAGCCTCTCACAACAAGAGGATAGTCAACAACACCTTATAAAAAATTTTAAGTTATTTTTATATCAGGCTTCAGAAAACCCTAAAGATTTCAACTTTTGCATTTCTGTTCGTACCGTACGATATATAATCGTACAGTACGTTCAGTTCAAGTATAGCTCCGTCCAGTACGAGCACAGATGAACAGTTATCAAAGTTTATACATATCGTACTGTACGATGTGTATATCATACAGGACGATAATGTTGATTCGTACTGTTTGTATAGGACGATCTATGGGATGATCCCTGTGACAAAAAAATTCATCTCTACCAGTCGTCCAGCACTCCACTAGTCGTAAAGTACAATTAGTTTATTTCAGGATATCGTCCTCTACGATACGAATATCGTCCAGGACGAATAGAATAAAAAAAACTTAGTTTCATCTGGTACGATCGATGGGACGACTAAAACCATCTCTGTCAGTCATCCAGCACTCCACTAAACATACAGTATGATTAGTTCATTTAAGGATAACGTCCTATACAATATGAATATCATCTAGGACGAACATAACAAAAAAACCTTGGTTTCATCTGGTACGTTCGAAGGGACGAATGTAATCGTCTCTGTCTATCGTACGGTACGATATAGCATCGTACAGTACGATCGACATTAAATAAGAAACCAACATTTATTTCCTGATTACGGGAGATAATTTTGGTAAGTATTCAATTAATCGTACCATACGATCATCATCGTACAGTACGATCAGTTTAGGAACTTACCAAACTTATTCTGGCGGCTAGGGTTTTTCACTTGAATATTATCGTACAGTACGATAAGGATCGTACAATACGATTAGATTACAAAGTTAATCATCTAAAAAATAGCCATTAGCCTGAGTATTATTAATTAATCATACAGTACGATATTCTTAAAAAAAATTTTAACATTTAAAACAAATCTCCCCCTGTGTGTGTGCATGGTTGCTCCTTCCACATACATGCTTCTGTGGCAGACTCAAGAAAATAAAAAAAAGAAATAAAAATTACAGACTTTTCAACATCTTATTCTACCCGGTTTGAGTCTCCAGTAACCTTGAGTAGTGTGCATCTGACCTGAAATGTTAGTGCTCATATACAAGGATAAGCATTTGTAATCTAAAGGAAGTCCATAAGGATTCAGTAAGTATTAGTTGTCACCATCAAAATTAAGTGCTCGGGATCCTAGATTTCAACAATAAGGTTACTGAATTTTATTTTCTACTGGACCATAAAACTAAGGATTATCCTATGAATTAATAGGTACCAGAGGTTCTTTTTCTATTTACCCTACATCATCCAAAATCAAAATCTGAATACCCTATGATTTAAGACATAGTGTTATGTCTAGGATACCAAATTCCTAAGTTTGGGGTGCCTAGTAGATATCTAAGAATTCTTTTGATAGCAGTCATGTGGGATTCTTTTGGGTCAACTTGAAATCAGGCACAGAGATATACACTAAACATTATATCTGGTCTGCTGGCAATTAAATAGAGAAGTTATCTAATTATTCCCATATACTTCTTCTGGTCTACTGACTTTTCATTTGGATCTTTATCTAATTAAATGGTAAAACTCATGGGAGTATTCATGGCCTTAGTATTGTCTATTTCATATTTTTTTAGAATATCCTTAATGTACTTAGATTGTCTATGAAATGTTCCATCTTCCATCTATTTTACACTGAATCCAAGGAAATAACTAAGTTATCCCATCATGCTCATTTCAAACTTGTCACTCATTATTTCTAAAAGTTCATCGCATAAGATTTTCTCTGAAGATCCAAACAAGATGACATCTACATAAATCTAAATAAAGAGTATCTCATCTTCTATCCTTTTTTAGAATAGGTGGTGTCCACACTACCCTTAACAAAGCCTCTATCTAGTAGGAATGTGCTGAGTCTTTCATACCAGGCTCTAGGTGCTTGCTTTAACCTATACACTGCCTTTTTTAATTTAAATACATGATTTAGAAATTTTGAGTTTTCAAATCTGGGAGGGTTGCTCAACATAAACATCTTCTTTGATTATCCCATTTAAGAAAGCACTCTTAACATCCATTTGATATAATTTGAAACCCTTAAAGCAAGCAAAAGCTAAGAGTACCCTTATGGCTTCTACTCTAGCTACTGGGGCAAAGGTTTTCTCAAAATCTATTCCCTCAATTTGGCTATATCCCTTAGCTACAAATCTGGCCTTATTTCTCACTCCTATTCCAGAGTCATTCATCTTATTTTTAAAGACCCACTTTATTCCAATCACACTTTGTTCCTTAGGCTCTTGACTAATTCCCACACATCATTCCTAACAAATTAGTTTAGCTCTTCTTATATTACTAGGATCAAGAATTCATCTCCTAAGACTTAATCTATATTAGTGGGTTCAATCATGGAGATAAATGTAGAATAACTAACTTCCTTCTTAAGTCCATACATAGTTTTTACACCTTCAGATGGGTCTCCAAGGATCAACTCTCTAGGATGACTAGAAGAATATATCCAATCTCTAGGCAATTGCTCCTGAGGTTCTACTCTATCTTCTATGGAAATGGTTTCTACCTCCTGAATGACCTTGACTTCTTCTCCTTTAGGATTAGGTTGAGAGGTCTTATCTGATTCATCAAATACCACATGGGTAGACTCTTCTACTACAAGGGTCCTCTGATTGAAGATTCTACAGGCTTTACTAACAGATGAATAGCCTAAGAAGATGCCTTCATCAGATTTAAGATCAAATTTTTCTAAGGGCGGCTTACCATTAATTAAGATAAAGCATTTGCATCCAAAAACATGTAAGTGAGAAAGATTAGGTGTCCTACCCTTAAGGAGTTTATAGGGTATCTTATTAAGTTTAGGTCTAACATTCACCTTATTTAAAATATAATAAGCAGCATTCACTACTTCTACCCAAAAATATCTAGGAAGAGTGTATTCAACTAACATTGCCCTAGCAGCTTCAACAAAGGTTCTATTCTTTCTCTCAGCTATTCCATTTTACTAAGGGGTCCTAGGGGCAGAGAAGTTATGTTCCTATCTCTTGACAGAATGATTCAAACCTATTATTCTCAAATTCTCCACGGTGATCATTGTGGATTATTGAGATTTTACATCCTAATTTCTTTTGAATCCAAGTAGAGAAGGTTTTAAACTCTTCAAATGACTCTTTCTTATGTGCTGAAAATCTTACCCAAGTAAATTTAGAGCAGTCATCCACTATTACAAATCCATATGATTTCCCTCCTAGGCTAGCTGTACTAACAGGTCCAAATAGGTCCATGTGAAGAGTTTCTAGTGGTCTTGTGTTGTTGATATCCTTAATTGAATGAAATGATGATTTCACTCATTTTGCTAATTGGCAGGCATCATATAGGTGGTCCTTAGTGAAGTCTAACTTAAATATGCCTCTAACTAGGTCTTTCTGAGTTATATTCCAAGTGTTTTCATACTAGAATGACATAGTCTCCTATGCCATAGCCAAGAGTCATTAGCTATTATTTTCAAATATAAAGGGTTTAAATTCTTAATATAATTGAGGTCTAACAAATATACATTATTTATCCATTTTTCTTCTAACACAAGCTTATCATTTAAGCTAATCATGCATTTGTTAGAAAGAAACTTTATGTCAAAACCCTTGTCACACGTTGACTAATACTCAACAGATTATGCTTTAAACCATCAACTAAATGAACATTTTCAATTATAAAATTTTTAGAATTTCCAATAATACCTGAGCCCACCACATTCCTGGTCGTGTTGTCTGCTAAAGTCACCTTGCCTCCTACCTGGCCTCTAGTGTCAAGAACTACTTCACATCTCTAGTCATATGTATTGAGCAGCCACTGTCCATATACCATATGCTCTCACTAGGTCTTTGATGAGAGCACCCCTATAATGTTAATCAAAGATTAGTTTTAGGAAGCCAAGTGAGTTTGTGTTCCTCCTTATGCTCGAATGAATGAGATGTATGCATGTTATGCAGTAATGAATGTAGCTTAGGTCTCCACACTAGATATTTCCTATGGTGAATTGTGTAAGTGCTAGCTATGTGACCTAGCATGCCACACGAATAACACCTAACATCAGGAAACGGATTCACTAACCTATGTGGGTGATGGTGCCTCTTCCTAAGTTTGTGTGATGCATGCAATATAGAGGGGTTATCCCATTAGGTAAGTGAGGGTAAAGTTTATTATTTTCTAATGCTATAACCTTTTCTCTTAATTATTCATTTACACTTTCGTAGCTTAATACTTCTCATTTCAATGTATGCTCATTGCTATCTAGTTGAGATGCAAGTTCTTCTAATTCCTTAAATGCATTTTTTTAGTTCAACGTGTGATGATTTCAAGGAATCATGTACAACAGTTAATTCAGCATGCTTCTTATTTAATGTTTCAAATTCCTCAAGCAGGGACATGTGATCTCTATATAAGTTAGAATGCTCTTTAACTAAACTTGCGTACTCCTTTTGTAAAGTATTAAAATCCATGTTAAGACTAGCATGCATTTTCCTTAACTTTCTATGCAAGTCATGAATTTTTTCAAAAATAACTAACAGTTCATCATAATTGGGTTGACATACCTCATCTTAATCTGATTGATCAAGGTTATCATTAGTCATAAGAAACAAATTTGTTACCTCCTCCTCTACTTCTTCTTTTGATGATTTTGAAGCACATTCAGCCCAAAAAGCTTTTTGTGTTTTTAGTTTACCCTTCTTAAACTTTGACTTCTCCTCGCCCTTCTCCTTGGTTGGGTGAGTCTTTATATTGGGGCAATCAACTCGAAGATGACCTGGTTTTTTGCACTCAAAGTAAATTGTGTCAGATACAACTTTAGTATTATTTGAGCTTTTACGTTTATTTTAGTTATTTTGATGATGCCATTGCTTTCTTTTCAGAAAATTTTTGAACTGATGAGTCATCAAGGCTATATCATCATCTTCCTCCACTACAAAACTGTCACTTTCTAAATTATTCACTTTTAGAGACACAGTTCGCTCCTTCTTCTTTTCTTCTGCATCACTTTTCCTTTGACTCACTCCTTTCTTGTAGGCAATGAATGACCTAAGAAAATTATCAATTGAATAAATATTTAAATCTTTGGACTCAATTATTACAGTTATTTTTACATCATAAGAACTAGGCAAGTATCTCAAAATTTTACTAACTTTTTTAGAATTAGATAACTTTCTTCATAGAGCATGTAAGGATGTTACTATGTGGGTGAATCTAGTGTACATTTCAGATACAGTCTCACTAAGCTTCATGTGAAAGAATTCATAATCATGTAGTAGTATATTTAGCCTAGACTACTTAACCTCACTGGTTCCTTCATATGTGATACACATTCTATCCCAGATCTTCTTACTAGTACTACAAGTAGACACTCATATATAATTTTTTAATTTCAATGCGCAAAAGAAATAGTTCAAGCATTTTGCATTTAATTGCGTGAGTTTCCTATCCTCATTACTCCATTCATTAAATGATAAAATAGTTTTAACATCATTTATGCGACAAAAAGGTGTAAAGTAACCTTCTTGAACCAACATCCACATACGATAGCCTAAAGATTGTAAAAATATAGACATGTGAATTTTCCAAATGTCAAATGGTATATTATCAAATAAGGGTGGACGGGTTAATGAATAACCCTCCGTAGTGTTACGGTTACCAAATTGTGTCATGGATCGTATGCTTTTAGGTTTTCTAAAACACTATTTTTAAAACCCTCTTTGATATCACTTGAAAGTACGAGATACACCAAGAGGGGGGTGAATTAGTATTTTAAAAATAAATTTTAAAGGATTTTTTAGATTTTTTAAAATAAAAACTTAACTAGTCAAATATGGAAGATAACGATTCATTCATAATTACAATAGTGGTGATACAATTTAAATCTTAAAATGAAAAGCTAAAATAATATTTTTACCAAGCAGTTAACATAGAAAATAAATGCATGAAAAGTAAAATACAAAAAATAGAAAAATCACACCATAAATTTTTATAGTGGTTTGGTCACTTGACCTACGTCCACTCTCCGGAGTCCTCCACTCCAAGAGTTGCACTACTAAAAGTTGACTCTCCTTCTACTCCCACAGCAAGGTGGAGAAGCCATTACAAAACTTACTTTTACCTTCCCTGATGTGGTGGAGTGCCAGATAGTATGTCACCCTCCAGGTGATGGTAGTGGACCTTCTCCTTTTTCTCCATCCTGCAGAAGGCAGAGAACCTTGAGGGCGTTGACCTTGAAGCCTCTCTCCCTAAAGAGCTTCCACAAGACTCACCAAGGTCACAGGAGGAGCATGTGTGCAGCTAGCTCAGAGCAATCATGTGATCCCCTCACACTCCTCCCTCACGCTCAAGCTCACCTTCTCTTTTCTCTCACAAACCCTGGATCTCTTCAAAAGCTCCCTCTTAAAAGTTCCATCAGTTATCACGTTTCTCTTCTTCACGTAACTACCATAATAATAACTCTCTGAATAAGAAAAACTTCTTTTTAAATTAGGCTTCAGAAAACCCAAATGATTCAATTCAGATGATGTTGTTCGTACAGTACGATCCAATATCATATAGTAAAAATAGTTCAAAATCAGTTTCGTCCAGTACGAAGGCAGATGAACACTTCCCAAATTTTACATACATCATACAGTATGATCAATGATCATTTTATTTTCTACTATTCATACGGGATGAGTTATGGGACGACCAAAATTCATCTTTGTAAATCATCCCGCACTATACACTTCGTACAGTATGAATAGTTCAATTCAGATCATCATCCTGTATGATATAAATATCATCCGTGATGAATTATTCAAAAAACCATGGTTTCGTCTGGTACGATCTATGGGACAACCAAAAATTTTCTCTATAGTTCGTACAGTACGAATGACAATAATTAAGAAACCATGATTTAGTTGTCTGATTATGGAGGATAATTTTGGTAAGATTTCAAATGATCGTATAGTATGATTAGGATCGTACAGTATGATTAGTTCAAAAAATTAAATTTAAAATCTTACCTAAACTATGCTGGCAGCTAGGGTTTTCAGATGGAAGCAAATCGCACAGTATGATCACAATCATATAGTATGATTAGTTCACAAACTAATCATTCAGAATTAGTCGTTAAGCTTGAGTTTTAATGATAGATCGTATAGTACGATTTAAAATAGTATAGTATGATTTACTTTAAAAAAAAGAGAAACTCTCCTCCTGTGTGTGTGTACATGGTCACCCCATTTGCATACACTCTTTTGTGGCAGTCTAAAAAAATTAAAATTAAAGAAAATATAAAATATAAATTCTTTTAAATCCTATTCTACCCAGTCTTGAGTCTCTAACAGTTTTGAGTCTCCAGCAATCTTGAGCGGTGTGTATCTTACCTGAATTATTAGTGCTCACAGATAAAAATAAACATCTATATTTTTCAAGAAAGAACATAATAATTCAATCAATATTATTTATCATCATGAAAATCAGAAACTAGGGATCCTGGATTGCAACAAATGATCATCGGGTTTGATTTCCCAAAGATAATTTATTGAAGTTTTAGAAAGATTGATTTTGAAAAATTAGTCTGGGTTTCTAAATCTCATACGAGTGCAAGCCCTCGTAGTTAATTACATTATAGAGAAACCAGAGCTTCCTATGAATACTCTTAATTAAAATTACAGTAAAAGTTTTATTTATGATTTTTCAAAGCTTGATGTCGAAGGAAGCGAGGATTGAAAATTTAACTAGGATTGGATCAAGGTTGAACACTTATTTTGTGAGGTCAAAGGAAGAAAAGTAGGAGGTGCTTTAGGATTTTAAAATATTTCAGAAGCACCCTAGCCTATCTTAAGTGTTGGGTTTGAATTTAATTGAAAGAGATTTAAGTTTGAGTTATCAATTTTATTAGGAGGTTTGGGATTAAATTTTTAGAAGTTGAGGTCTTATAGCCAGAGCCTGCCTCAAAACCTAAGTCTAAATTGGGTACTAAAAATTAGTGACTTAAACCTAGCTAATGTAATGTAGGATCTAGACTTACCCTAGCCTAGATTGAGGAGCCAGTTAAACCAACTCGGCGATTCAAATCCATATATTCAGTCTTTTCTAAAAGAGTGGGTGAAGGATGTTAATTAGATTGAGTTTAAGGAGTTGAGGCTGACATCTAGAGTAGATCCTAGTTGGCCCCTTGACTTATATTGGGAAATATAAAACTTGAAATAAAAATGTAATTAAAATTTTTGACATATCTAAATTTGTTTATAATACAAGGAATATAAATTGACTCGAATGCTTGAAATGTATATGAAGCTGTTTTAAAAAAAAGGCTTAAAAATAATTTTATCCTAGAGACTGCACAACATCCCCTAGACAGGACTACACCCTAATAGGTTAGGTGGCCTACCAGAACCCACAGGTAGGGAAGTGCCTAATAAGGAGGATAAGGTTAAAATATGAATGCATGAAAGACTCTTGGCGATCCCGAGCTTACTTCTTAAAGAGTTAGAATTTCTTTGTTAACTTAAATGTTTTAAATTTAATTAAAGTATAAAAGATTTTGAAGTTCCCTCATGAGCCTCTGAGCGGGTTCTAGGCTATATCAAATATAGCATGTAATATAAAAAACCTAAGAAAAGCAGACATTTTCTATTGTGTAATCAAATTAAATAAATCACTTAAATTTAAATACTCAAACTGAAAGTCTATATGGCAAGTGCCACTTAATATTATAACCTAGAATTGCTTGAAATTAAAAGTGGCCGGGTACCACTGATAATAACCTAGATTCTACTCCTAAGACAAAAGTGACTTTGAGAATTGGGATTCTTCTTATTCTTCACTTTTTTGTCCTTGAATTTCTTTGTTAACTTAAATGTTTTAAATTTAATTAAAGTATAAAAGATTTTGAAGTTCCCTCATGAGCCTCCGAGCGGGTTCTAGGCTATATCCAATATAGCATGTAATATAAAAAACCTAAGAAAAGCAGACATTTTCTATTGTGTAATCAAATTAAATAAATCACTTAAATTTAAATACTCAAACTGAAAGTCTATATGGCAAGTGCCACTTAATATTATAACCTAGAATTGCTTAAAATTAAAAGTGGTCGGGTACCACTGATAATAACCTAGATTCTACTCCTAAGATAAAAGTGACTTTGAGAATTGGGATTCTTCTTATTCTTCACTTTTTTATCCTTCTATGGGCTCCTTGGATCCGTCAGGTCTGGATATCTAAATGAAAAGAAACTCCCCCTCGAAAGGGGTGTTATCTTCTTCCTTTGGATACTTTAAAGTTATCCAAATTTTGATATCCAAATAAAGAGGGACTCTCCCCTAAGGGATGTCCCTTCCTCTTTAGATTCCAAATTAGATGTTTAATCCCATCTCAATACACTTTGAACATTACAACTCTGAACTCAAATACATTGAATTATATTTAAAAATTCAAATAGAAAATCTAGACTCAAATAACATGCATGGTTATCTTAATCAATCAACATTTAAATTGACATCCCAAGCAGTTAATATTAATAAAAAATATAAATACTCAAATCACAGTAACACTTGGCCATGCTCTTTTAATTTTTAAAAGGGGGACTTAAGCATTCTGAAGCACCTATAAAAATATTGTTAATTTTAGAGCTTGATTTTATTTTTCCCCATTTAAATTTTTATGCCCTCTATGAGAATGACCACCTGCATAAGATTGAATTAGTCCAAATCGTCCCTAACCAAAGGGTAATATATCGCACAATAAAATTAAAACATAGATTATATGAAATTAAATAAATACATCAATCTACACTAGCAACTAGCATGTAGTAAAAACACGATAAACGTAGCACGTAGTAGTAAAGTAAACACTGGCCTAGCCTAAATCTAGAAGTGGTTGTCCTAGCAAACCATCTAAAGTGTGTGATGTAGGCTGTGTGGTTCGGATATGTCCTTTGTAGGATTGAATGTTAAAGTTCTTTCAATGTTCCAATAGGTTGAAAGGCTTGAGTGAAAATTTTGATTAAAATTTAAATATTAATATATTATTTTAAAATTAAGTGGCTACTACTTTTGTTGCTCACCGAGTCCGTAAAGTTTATTTCACCTTTCTTGGGGCTAACTGATATATTTAAGTGAATTAAATTAATTAAAGTTTGAAGGTTGCTAAATTTTAATTAAGACTGATAGGTTGCTATTTTTAAAGTTAAATCAAAGTTTTCTGGAATTTTAAGTGATTGTTGAATTTTTAGAATTTTTTAGATTAGTTTAATCATTGAATTAAGGGGTCAAAAGTTGGATTTTTTATTTAGATTAATTTCTAGAATGTTAGTATTTATGTAAAATAATAGACCTTAATATGAGTAATTAGACACTAAGTTTGATGGATTTGGACTTTTCTACATTTAATTTTGTAGGTTTCAAGTTTTAACTTGATTTTGACTTAAGGCTGATCAGATTATTGAATTTTTTAAATTTGACTAATTTTTGAAGGTTTGATATTTTTATAAAATATTAGATTTTAATTTGAGTTGAATGTCTTTGAGTTTGTTCAAATTGGAATTTTTTAGAATTAATTATGATTTTTAGAAGTTTGAGATTTATTTATGTTATTAAATTATTTTAATTAAGGGGCCTTTAATGGTTTCGCTCTAAATGAACTCCAAACTCCTTGTAATCACCTCCAAAGGTCAGGAACGACCTAAGGAGAGATTCCCAAGTGTTTAAGAATTTTATTGAATTTTTAATTTATTTTTAATTAATTAAATTAATTAAATATTAATTTTAATTAAAATTAAATTAAGCTTAAACCTGATATCAAATCAAATGGGTTTTGATTTTTTTAAGTAGGAAATTGAATTCTAGTCAGTTTGAGGTATTATATATTTTTTAGATTTTATTTTAATTTATTAGAATTTTTAGAAGTTTTGAGCTTAATTAATGCACTAAACTTAAGTTAATAAATTAAGAGGGTTTAATGATTTCAAAAATCAGTGGGCTCCTATCCTTAGGAAGGTAGTGTTACTATATTTAAGCGTTTTGAGTTTCATCCCTTAAGGATGTATGCTTGAATCCTAGGTTTTACCTAAGTTCACTAAGATTAAATCTTTAATTACTATCCTTAATGTTAATAGGTTAGCTAGGTTTAAATCGATTGTTCTCTCCAACCCTTGGACAAGCATATAAATGCACAAACATCACATTCAAATCCTTAGATCTAGGAGAGCCTAAAACTAAGTTAGTGTGTGCATCCTACATGTAAAGATTAAACATAACATACATAATTGAATACTAGAATAGTGAACAAATAGGATATGATTCTTCATTAACCCCATCAATTCTATTTATGAATGTTAAATCTATCTTTAAAGCTTCAAGGGATCTCTCAAATATTCAAAAAACACATATATATATATATATATATATATATATATATATATATATATATATATATATATATATATATATATATATATATATATATACTTGTATATGAAAATATAAGTATCGAAATTTTAAATTTAAAATATTATAAAGATAATTTCAAAATATTTTCGAGAGATCCTCAGATTTTTTATATGTAGGAAAATAAAAATTATTTTATATTTTAAAAAAATATAAAATAATATTTAATAAAGTACAAACTAAATATTAAAATAATTAGATAAGTGGAATTATTTAAAATAAATTAAGTTTTTTTATTTTGAAACTAATTTTAAAATAAAGTATTTAAAATTTTGAAAATTTTGATATATTATATTAAATTTTTTTATTTAATTTGAATTTATTTTAGAATTTTCAAAATTTATGTTAATTAAGGCATTTAAATTAAATTAAAATTAATTAACATTTAAAATAATTGTTAAATTGAATTAAGTTTTTTAATTTTCAAATTAATTTTAAATTAAATGATTTAAAATTTTGAAAATTTTCATATATTATATTAAATTTTATGATTTAATTTGAATTTATTTTGAATTTTTTAAATTTTATGTTATTTAAGGTATTTAAATTAATTTAAAATTAATTAACTTATAAAATAATTCTTAAATTAAATTAAATAAAATCTTAAATATTTTTGTTTTTTATATAATTATTTAAAATAGTTTTGTCATACTTTTTGAAGTTAATTGAATTTAATTTTAATTAAATATTAATTAAACATTTAAACATTTAATTAAACAATTTTAAAATATAAAATATATCTTAAATTAATTCAAATTAAATTAAAATATTTTAAATTTTTTTTTTAATTATTAAACATTTTATTATAAATTTACTAATTTTTGAAAGTACTAAATATATAATTAATTAAATATTATTTAATTACTCAAATATTTAAATAATATAAAGTTACTTAAATTATTTTAAATATTTTTAAATAAAATTGAATTTTAAAATATATAAAATATGTTTTATAATTAATTAAAATATTTTAGAACAAAATTTTAAATTTAAAATAATTAAATTAATATTAATTTATACCATTAACTTTAATTAATTAATTAAATATTAAAAACAATTAAAATTATTTAAGGAATATATTTTAAATTTTTAAGTAAATTTTAATATAATTTTTTTAAATAAGGTCGATAAATATTAAAAATAATTTTAAATAAAAAATTAATTTTTAATGATATTTAGATTAATAACTAAATAAATATTAATGGGATATTTAAAAATTAAATAGTTTTTTAATTTATTTAAAATATATAATATATTTTAAAATAAATTTAATTTTGAATTAAAGATTTTAAAATTCTCAAAATTTTAATATATAATATGCACTTTTTTATATTTAAAAATTAATTTTAAATAATTTTTTAAAGAAATTTAGAATTAAAAATAATTTTAAACTAAATAAAAAAAATTATATTAAATGTAGTGGCTGGGCCACGTGGCATCTCTAGGTTCATCTAATCAAAACGTGGAGGCGGCGGGCGGGACAAGTGGCGTCTTCCCATTTGCTAATTTAGAAAGCATAGTGGCACTAATAATTGGCGATAGCGGTCAGACACACGTCAGCCGCTAGCTGCCTCATGCGGTTTCACTAAGCCACATAGGCATTGATCAGGACAGTTGATTCTGCATGGTTCAGAATCAATATTCCTTACCAAGATGGACGAGCATAAATCTAATTAACCACTAATATACAATTGGATGGGCCACAAAATAGGATAATCTAGATTGTTGATCATAAGATCAATGATCTAGATGTTGTGCTTGAGTAAAGGGCTATCGAAATAGCCCTATAACAAGATAATCAGCTCATTCTCACAATCATCTAAGCCATATCACTTTTAATTTTAAACATAGTTAGAAATCATGAATAGAATTAATGTGGTATAGATTTTGCAGTACAAAAAGCACTTAATAGAAAGTTAAAATATTCTAAGTGTTCTAACCTAGGTTTAGAGATTGTACCTAATCCAACTGTTGGATTTTGATGATTTTATGTTCTCTGAGCTTTTTGACTATCCATGTATGTTTCCCTAGTTGAAAGCGCGGTCTGGAACGCAGCGGATTGAGCAGTAGAAGCATTTGAACAAAAAATGCTTCAGTTCACCTGAAAGTTCACAGCTGGCAGGGTTTAAGTGGTGGTTTTGAACTTGGGAAAGGAGGAGGAAGATCTAGAGTACTCAAATGAAACGAGTTTGAGTTCTGGGAGGGCCTGCATAGAGAGAGATTTTGAGGGAATGAATACCGGCTCTTTTGAGGGTTTTCCCTATTCAACCTTCCCCAGATCGAATGGAGGGACATGATTAACTAGCTAGGCTTCCTGATGGCTGCCAAGTGGCCTGAAGTAGTTGGGACGGTAGAGAATCAGGAATCATAGTACATCCTATATGGAAAGGCATCTTTATCCCCATTTACACATGGGAGAGATTAAGGCCATTTGATCTCCATCCAAGGGCTAAGGACTAACTTGGGAATTTTCTAGAGAATGATCAAATGGCTGGAGCTGAGTTGGCATAAGGAGGGAGGTTATTTGAGTTTGTTTAACCACTTAAAAGCCATTTCATGACTTGTTGACAAGTCAATAGACCATCTTGACTATTGAGGTGGACTAGGGAAGGTCTTGGGAGCTGCTTGAATGAGTCTTGAGGGCTTGATTGTGGACACATGGATATTTGACTAAGGATATGGGAATTTGACAAAAATTAATAAGTTGAATTATTATATTTTGACTTGGATTTAATTACACTATGGTTAAAACATGATTAGGCAATAGTTTGAATAATATTGAGAGCTTGATGGGGTTTAATATGGATTAATTTAATTAAATGCATTGAACTGAGTCATATCAGTCAACTTTGACCAATCATAGACTCTTTTGACCAGGTCAATTGTTGACCGAGTCAAAGGTCCAATCAAGTCTAAATCACTAGGAGAAGTGATTAGGTAAGCTTGAGAGCATTTGGAATTAATCTGGAGCTTGATTAGATGTAAATAGGCTTAAGGGTTGATTGTGTCAACCTAGGCTGACTTGGTCACCCAAGTTGACCTAAGACCTGGGCTTGAGCTCAATGAGTTTGGTTTGACATTTAGAGTTTGGTAGAAGTGGTTTGAGAGATCAGAATAGTCATCTGGGTTAAATTACCTATTTGGGCCCTTAATGGGTCATTAGGTAAACCTAGGTTGACTTTATTAACCAAGTTGACCCAGGGGTTCGGTCTAGGCTCAACAAACTTAAAATGATTTTTTGAGTCTATTGGAGGAGTTTCTAGGGTCTAGGGAGTTCAATTCAGTCAAATTACCTTTTTAGGCCCTTAAAGGGTCACTAGGTCAACCTATGTTGACTTCGTCAACTAGGTTGACCCAAGCGTTGGGCTTAGGTGCAACATGTTTGGTTTGATATTTGAAATTTGCTAGAAGTGGTCTCATGGAATTTGAAGATCATTTGGTTCAAAATGACTGTTCATACCTCTGAGGGGTATTTTGGTTATTTTGGGTTGACCCTCAACAAAACTTGACCAGGGTCTGGGTTTGAGTGCATTGCACTCCAAATGATAATTAGGATGCATTGGAAGAGGTTTTGAGGTTTGAGTTGAAGTTTAGAGAAAACTCCAAAATTGCCCTTGAGGGGCATTTTGGTCATTTTGACACCTGGTTAACTAGGGGTCAAAGTAGCTCTAGCAAAATATAATTTATTATTCAACATGACAAAGTCAAGGGTCTAGAAGTGACTAGAGGCTTTGGGGAAGCTCTGAGGTCAGGTTCCACTAAGGGACAGGTCTGGTGGCATAGGCCGAAAATATTTAAAGGTTTTATAGCATTTGGATTTCAATTCTGTTTCAGAGGTTAGAAGTCTCAGAATGAGCTCAAATTTGGAGGGTTGCCTCTAGAGACATGTCCTATTAATATGCAATTGATAGAGTCTGAATCAGAGGTCATTTATCTGGGTTTTGAAGTATTTGAAAAACACTAGTAAAATCTTTCAGGACCTAAGCCTTTAACCTTGAGATTTAGTCTGAAAATTTGGATTTAAGCTAGATTTTGGATTTAATTGCTTGACTTTGGATTAAATAAATCAATGAAAAATATTTGAATGATTATATATGATAGGACAAGGCTAGAGTTTGATAAGAAGCTGGATTGATATGAAGTTTAGAAAATTCTAGAATCTGGATTGGCTTAAAGATTGGATTTGATTTGAACTTGGATTGATCTAAGATCTGGGTAGATCCTAGAATCTAGATTAATCTATGGTCTGGGTAGATCCTAGGGTTTGGATATATCTAAGGTCAGGGTAAATCCTAGGGTCTGGATTGATCTAGGGTCTAGGTAAATCCTAGGGCCTTGATAGGTCTAGAGACTAGATTGGTCCTAGTGACCCATACAAAGATGAGGTCAATAAATAGACTCCTAATATGTGTAATAGAATGAAGTTCTATTACACATATTAATGTTAACCAATTTGAAAGGTCAAGTCTGGGATTTTCATCCTAAGGGAGTGTAGAAATCTAACCCTAAGGGATCAAGTTTGAATTGATACTAGGGTAGTGCCAGGAAAGGCATACTCTACCACTAGTGGGTCTAATCCTCAACTAAGTGGAAACCTAACCTTAGAGGAAAAGAAAACCTGTGTGATGGTATAGGAATGACAAATTCCTAACTACAGAGGATTGAGTTTAAAATTTGACTCTAAGGGAAAGGAAAGCCTAGCTCTAGAGGATTAAGTTTTGAATGGATACTAGGATAGTGCCAAGAAAGGCATACTCTACCACTCGTAGATCTGGTCCTATGAGAAAGGAAAACCTAAACCCTAGGAAAAAGAAAGCTTGATTTTGGGATTTAAGACTGAAATTAAAACTAGGGTGGTGCATAGAGGGCATTCTCCACCACTAATAGATTCAAATCCTAAAGAAGAAAAGAAACTAACCTTAAGGAAAGGAAGATTAATTCAGGAGTCTAAAATTTAAGGTTAGATGGTGCTGCAAAGGGTGTACTCTAGCACTAGTATATCTAATCTTAAGGAAGGAAAGGACCTAACCTTAAGGAGAACAAGATAAATTCAGGAGTTTGAAATTTAAGCTAGGATAGTGCCGTAGAGGGTATACTCCACCACTAATAGATCTAATCCTTAGGATGGAAAGGATCTAATCTTAAGGAGAAGAAGATTAATTAAGGTGTTTGAAATTTAAGTTTGCATGGAGCCGTTCAGGGCATTCTCCACCACTAACAGATCTAATCCTAAGGAAATAAAGCTTCTAACCTTAAGGAAAAGAAGGCTGGATTCTAGAATTGAAGTTGAAACTAGGATGGTGCCACATGGGGTATTCTCCACCACTAGTAGGTCTAATCCTAAGGGAAGGAAATACCTATCATTAAGAAAATTAAAGCTGGAGGACCATATGGGAAGGAAGCATTGCTTCCCACAGGAGATCAGGTTTGAAGTTTGAAATAAGGATGGTGTCAGAGAAGGCATGCTCCATCACTAATAAATTTGAACTTGAATGGGGAATCTATTCCCAAATAAGGAAAACTAGGATGGTGCCACAGAGGACGTGCTCCATCACTAGTAGATATAGTCTTAAGGCAAGAAAGCATGATGACTCACATCTAACCTTAAGGAAAAAAAGTTGAAAGCTCATGTGGGAAGGAGGCATTACTTCCCATAGAGGATCAGATCTAGATTTTGAATTTAGGATGGTGCCACAGAGGCCGTGCTCCATCACTAAAGGATGATCTTACGGAGAGGAAACTTGGTCAACAAAAAATCAAATTTGGAATTTAAAACTAGGATGGTGCCACAGAGGGCATGCTCCATCACTAATGGATCTAATTCTAAGGAAAGAAAGCATGATGGCTCACATCTAACCTTAAGGAAAAGAGAGTTGGATGATCATGTGGGAAGGAAGTATTGCTTCCCATAGAGGATCGGATCAAGAGTTTGAAAATTAGGATGGTGCCATAGAGGGCATGCTTCATCACTAATGGATGATTATGTGGAGAGGAAACTTACTCTACATAAAAGATCAAATCTAAAATTTGAAACTAGGATGGTGCCATAGAGGACGTGCTCCATCACTAGTGGATCTAATCTTAAGAAAAGAAAGTACGATGACTCACATCTAACCTTAAGGAAAAGAGAGCTAGATAATCATGTGGGAAGGAAGCATTATTTTGCACAGAGGATCGGATATATAGTTTGAAAACTAGGATAGGGCCGCTGAGGGCGTGCTCCATCACTAGTAGATGATTTCATGGAGAGGAAACTTACTCCACATAAAAGATCGAGTTTGGATGATCCTATGGGGAGGAAATGTGCTCCACACAGAGGATTGAGTCTGGATGATCATGTGCGAAGGAAACTTGCTCCACACAGAAGATCAAGTCTGGAATGATCGTATGTGGAGTAAACTTGCTCCATATAGGGGATCAAAATTGGGTTCTAAAATTTAATATTTGAATTTAGAAGATCATTAAATTTGATTTGATTCTATTTTGAATTTAAAATTTTGATTTGATTTTGAATTTGATTTTGAATTTTGAATTTTGAATTTGATTTTAGACTTGAAGAGTTTTTGTTGATGTTGAATTTGATACTCATCTGGCATTGTACTTACTGAAGAGCAGCCCTGACATTTTAAAATATCAGGTGGCAACCTTTAGGATTGATTAGTTGATGTTTGCAATTTTCTCAAAGATTGTCTCTATAACAAAATGTCATTCTTATGTTGATTCAAAATCACCCCATCGATGTCTAGACAGGCTAAGATAGGCATCCGAAGAACCAGGACCAAGTCTCTTACTTGGAAGGTTCTAAGTCGCACTATCTTATCATGAGCTTGAACCATTCAACCTTTGTATGATTTTGAGTTATATTAAGCCTTAAAGATGACACTCTATACGGCCTTAAACTCCATTAATTAGAGCCAGGCATTGTACTTACTGAAGTGATTTGATTTTGAATGGAAATTCCTAGCAAAGCAAACAACTCATGTAGTGGGATTGATCTTGGACTTAGCATAGAGTGTAATTTTATAAAGAAGGTCTTGAAGGAAAAGACATCTATGTGTAAGGACTCACACAAACCTCAAGGGCGGATTTGAATATTTATCAGGAGTTGAAGATTCATTCATGTTATTAAAAAAAATTTTCTTAATCATTTGAACCCTATCGAAAAGATAAATTAAAACAAATTCAGAAGTACAGGGATTAGTTAAGTGACTCAAACTAACTTGAAAAGATTTAAAGATTTATATTTTGTTAACCCAAACCAAGTTTTATAAAAACTGAACTGGGGTTCTCCCTTGTAAATTTTAAATTAAAATCAGTTTCAAAAAGATTTAAGTTGGAGAGAGAAATTTGATATTCTCTTGCCTGAGAAATTTTTGTATCTTGATAGATTATGAATGCATGATGATGAATCTGGAATCAAGATTTTTCAGAGTTAAGCAATTAGAGACAATTGGGTTTTCTGAGTTTTAAGAATCAAAAAATGAAGGAAAGCCTCTTACTCTTCTTCTCTTTATCTTGGTGGCACACTTTGCGCATCTCTTAATTTTATGGCACACTTTGCATATTTGTTGACTTTTGATGCACTTTGTGCATTTTTTGATTTCAATTGATTTTGAGAAGAGGCTTCACCTTCGTTATTTGAATGCCAAGATTATATCTCAAGTATAAGAGAAGAAAACTCATTCTCTTATGCAAGGAAAGATAATCCTCAAAGTGGACCCAACCTTTTTGGATAAGGATATTAGCTTGACTAAAAAAAGTCATTGAATAGATTTAAAACATTCAAGAGACGTCTATTAAAATATAAAATTGCTACAAGATTGAAAAGTCTTTTAATTCAAAAGTTGATATAGATTTTAATTCAAAAGTTAAATCAACCCACACAAGTGGTGGGAGGGAGGGGCATCTAAATATTTGGTGGAGTAAACTACAACCTTCTACTGCTTGAGATTTAATATAGAGGTCAATTTCCATTAAAAAGATGAATCAACCATCTTAAAAATCTGGACCTAAGACACTTGAGAAATGGCATGTCTCCCTTAAAAGTTGCAAGTCTAGATGGCAAGACCGTATCAATATGGAATTAGATTCCTACAATCTCTTTGGAGGGAGAGACTATTATGGTGTCTACACTATTCCTAGAAGGTGTTACACCATTTCAATTAAAAGATTTATCGTGATAGGAACTCCTTCAGAAGTTAAATTTATATGGAGTCACAATCTGATACAATCTTAGATTAACTTCCCTCTCTCACTACTAGTGGCCTAGTAGTAAGGAGAGTGGCACCCCGAGTAGTTTTTACACCTCCTCCTCTATAGATGATGTAGTGGGATACATGTAGTAATGTACCCTAACATCCTCTAATAGAGTGGATGGGTCAAAACCCTCGATTGGGGGCCTATGGCCAATTATTGGTGAATGCTCAGTTTTGGCTTGATTGATCTCTTCTATGTAGTGGTCATAAGGGTATAGTGGAGATTGCACTACTCTTCTCACAACATCCCTCATTTGAGTAACAAGAGAAAGGTGGAAATGGTTTCCACCGAGGGGGTACGTGGAAGGAGCAATAAACTCTTGATTAGCCTCAAATTTGACTTTTCTTAAGGCTTCAGACTCAACGATCTTTCTTACTGTAAAATTCCTCTTTTTGCCTCTTCGAAGATAGTTCTTGTTTTGATTCTTGCTAATGAAAGGAGTGCTAGAACTTTACCCAATCTCATACTAAGATGGTAACTCTTCCATTTTTAATGATTCTTATCCTCCTGAGTACAGGGTGCAGTGGGCAAAGGGGCAACATTGATCTCCATCTTGGGGATGGGGGAGTCAACTTCTGACCCTAAAGTAATCTCAACTAAGGGGATATCTCTTTGCATCCCAATAGACCAGTCAATCAGAATTGATTTGAGTAATTTTGAAAAGAATTTTGAATGTTTAAAATTTGACAAAATCTTCCTCAAGTCTTTGAAACCCAATATGTTGAATTAGCATTCAACATAAAGGTTAACAAATTGACGAGAAGATTCAAGGGATTGACTTGACTCTTTCATCCCACCGATTGGCTTGGGAATAAAATGTCAAAGCTCGGATTTGATAAAGGTTTGAATTTTGGAATTGAAATTGAATATACTGATTAGAGAGAATTTTCTAAGAGTTTTTGAAACTCAATATGTCGAATTTTTACTCAACATAAAAGTTTAGCAATTAATAAGAAAATTCAAAGGATTAGCTTGACTCTTTCATCCACCAATTGGCTTGGGGGTGAAATATTCAAACTTAGATTTGAATTTGAAATCAAAATTGAACTTCAATTTGAGGTAGAAATTAAGTTTAAACTTAAGGTTGAAATTGTATTTGGACTCAAAATTGGATTTACATTTGATCTTGAGGTTAAAGTCGAATGAAACTTTCTTTAAATTTTGTAACTCAACATGTTGAGTTTCACTCATTCATGTAGGTTCACAAAATCCATATAAAAATCCAAAGATTGGACTTGACTCCTTCTTTTCACCAATTGACTTGGGGCAAAATGTTTAAGCTCGGATTTGAAGTTGAAATCAAAACTGAAGCTGCATTTAAGGTTGAAATTAAACTTGAAAATAATGTTGAGATAAATTTGGATTTAAGATTGAATTTGAATTTGAAGTTAGAATTGAATGGATCTTTGTCAAACTTTGAAACTCAACATTTTGAGTTTTACTCGAATATCCAAGTTTAAAAAATTAACATGAAGATCCTTAGAATTAGGCTTGACTCTTTCAGCCAACCATGTGATTTGGGGGTGAAATATTAAAGCCCAGAATTGACTGGAGAGTTTTGAATTTGCATTGCATATGTTCAACTATAACAAAATGTTGTAGAAGACACATGGCTACGATGGTTGAAATTGATTTGAAAGATTTTGAAAGAGATTTTGAATTTTTAAAAATTAGAAGCTCTTCCCTAAAACTCAACATATTAAATGTATATTCAACATGAAGGTTTACAAATTTAGGGGAATATCAAGGAGTTTCAGCTCGACTTTTTTACCTTGCTGATTGACTAGAGGGTAAAATATCGAAGCTCGGATTTGAGAAGAATTGAAATTTGAAGTTAAATTTGGAAAGGGTTGATTTTGCATTGTCTATGTTAATCTACAAAAAAGTTTTGTAGGAAATATACGATAATGATAATTAGATAAATGATTTTGGAAGGAATTTAAAAATCTGGCAGTATTTTTCCTTATTTTTGAAACTCAGTATGTTCAATTCATATTCAACATAAAGGTTTATAAATTTTGGGTTGAGATTCTTAAAAATCGACTCGACTCTTTCATCCCGAAGACCAACTTTGCTAGAAGGATCGATTAGGATTTGAAAGAAATCAAATTTTGATTAGAAAATTGAAGTTTTGACTTTAAAATCGAAGAATATTCTGTAAGTTATGAAATTTAAGATGCTTGAAATATATTTAAGCATGAAAGTTTGCAACATTTACAAGATAATTTTGAAAGGATTTTGGCTTAACTCTTTTGCTCTACCAATAAACTTGGAGGCAAAATATCAAAGCCCAACTTTGATAGAGGTTTCCTAAGCTCACCTCTCTTTTGGCATGTCTTAATTGATGTTGGCCATACTCACCCAAGAAAGAAATGGGTAGAGGGATCAACGGAACGAAGGGTAGTCAAAATTATCGATGTAATGAAATTTATACTAATATTAAAGATGGAGAGAGAGATTTATCACCAGTGGAGCCACCATTTTTTTGTTTGATTGAAAAAGGATGTTATTTTGAAAACTTAATTTTCTTTACGAGAATTAAATTTCTAAAATTTTAGTTTTAAAATTGAACACATCACTATGAATAATATATCACCTTGGGAGGTGAATATATTGTTCCCTAATGGGTTCAGATTATAAAACTTTGAATTCAGCCTGAATATCATAATCAAACTCTGGAAAGAATTAAATATGGCCCTTGAGGGTCAAAATAAAATTTGATCGTGTGTTTGACTATGTTAATTTGGATAAAGGGATCATTAATTTCATAATAAAAATTATGATTGTAATTGATATATCTCTCTAAGAAAAGAAGATATTAATCTCTATCGATCATTTAAAAATGATGATAATGATCGTCAGATTTTATTTCCTAAAGATAATTAATTAAAGTTTTGAAAAGATTAATTTTGAAAAATTGATTTGAGTTTCTAAATCTCCTATGAGCGTAAGCCCTCATAGTTAATTACATCGTAGGGAAATAAGAGTTTCCTATGAATACTCTCGATTAAAATAGTGGTAGAAATTTTATTTTTGATTTTTAAAGCTTGTTGTCAAAGGAAGCGAGGATTGGAAATTTAATTGGGATTTGATCAAAGTTGAACACTTATTTCTGGAGGTCAATAGAAGAAAAGTAGGAGGTGCTTTAAGATTTTGTTGAAAGTTTGACAGGGATGTTAAGCCATAGTGAACTAGTCCCGAGGCTAACCAAGAGGGGGGTGAATTGGTTATTTAAAAATTTCACTAGTAACAGAAACATCTTTTCGATACTTAGCAGTGAAAACAAGTAAACAGGAACGAAAAGATCAATCACAGATATTCACCCAAGCAGTTAATATCAGAAAAGTAAAGTATAAAATAGAATCATAAAAGTAAACCAGATTTTATAGTGGTTCGGTCAACTTGACCTACGTCCACTCCCCGGAGCCTCCCCTCCGGGTATTGCACTAAACAGAAAAAGTGACTCTCCTTTTGCTCCCACAGCAAGGCGGAGAAGCCTGTATAAGAAAACTCCTTTCCACCACCACGTGAGGCAGAGAACCTAACCTCCTTTTGCTTCCACCTGAAGCAGGCAGAGAACCCAATGTCCTTTTGCTTCCTCCTGAAGCAGGCAGAGAACCTTGGATCTTCTTGCCGACGATCCTCTCCCAAAGAACACCGACACGATGAAAGACGACGAGCGGAGAAGACGACTCTGATCCGTGCTTGGAGCAACCTTAGTGAATCACTCACTAAGTCCCCCTCACAAGATCCTTTCTCTCTCTCCCAAACTCTCTTTCTCTAGGGTTTCTCTGGGAAGGAAAGTGGCAAAAGATCTTTCTTGTTGAAAGAAAAAGATCTTTTATAGGAGGGCTTAAAATTTTTCCTAAATCTCAACTGGTTGGCCAAGATCATTCAGGACGATCGGTAGATTGTCCTGTACAATTAGTTCAAATTCAGCTGATTCAGCCTGGACGATCTGGCTCTTCTAGACGATCAGTTCAAAAAGTTGTTCATATCATCCCGTACGATTCTGCGATCGTCCGGGATGATTAGTGTAAATCAAGGAATATCATCCAGAAGACAGTTCGGGTCGTCCAGAGCAAACTGTGTTGGACGACCAAAAAATGACTTGATCGTCCAGGATGATAAGGGTATCATCCTGTACAATTAGTTCAAAAAGTGCCAAAATCATCCTGAGCGCAGTTCAGGTCGTACAGCTAAAATGCACTTAGACGATCATGATCGTCTAGGACGATCCTGCGATCGTCCAGGATGATCCTGCGACCGTCCAGGATGATATGATCGTATCAATTAAATATTAATTGCTTACCTTAATTACCAGAATAATTTAGGCATAATTGTACTGAATCATCCAGGACGATACACGTATCGTCCGGGACGATCAGATCAAATAACTTAAAATAAAAACTTGCCTAACTTGATCTGGCGGCTGAAAATTTTTGATTTGAGCATATCATCCCATACAATCTAAAGATCATCCAGGATGATCTGCTTAATCAGACGCACTTAACTTGGTCGCCCTAATTAGGGTTTCTATTTTACTGGATCGTCCAGGACGATCTGAACAAAAAATGAACAGAAACTCTAATTCACTCAAGCTCTCCCCCTGAGTGTGTGTGTGCAAGGTTACTTAGCTGGGGGATCAGTTACATTACAATTGACTCAAGAAAAGGAAAAACAGTACAATGGACACATTTGGACCCGATATTGAATTGGCTTGAGTTGCTTGTGATCTTTTGTGCCTGAAATGGGTTAGCCAAGCAAAATACACTGGAAACATATTTGTCATCATCAAAACAAGATTTATAACAATCTTCCCCTTTTTGATGATGATAAACATTTGTACAGATGTTTGAGAATAACAATAACTAGGAGATCGAAAAACACATAGATTTTTTTTTTAATTTTTCATTTAACAACTAAATCAATACAGGAAACATAACACATAACAAAAATAGAAATGACTAAAACTGACTCCCCTTTTTGACATCACAAAAAGGAGGAGGGAAAACAGAAACACTAAAATAGCAGTACAAAACAAAAAAGAAAATAACTACAAAACAGAAAACTAGAACGGAGGCGGATCCTAATCGGAAGGAGGTGGCGATGGTGGGTTGAAGTAGTTGTGAGTGGCTTGAAAGTGAGCTCCAATCCAGACAATGTCCTTGTCATGCTGCTGTTGCTGCTGCGCAGCATAGTCCGTGAAGCGCTGGATGTCCTCGGTGTGATGCTGCTCCTGGGTAGCCACATAGGAGTCAAATCTGGCCTCTCATTGATCGAAGCGCTGCAATAGGTGGTCAAAGGGAGAGGCAATACGAAGGGGAGCAGGTGCATCAGGTGCAGCAGAAACTGGAATAGCCTCTTCCTCTTCCTCCTCAACATTCGGGGCGGGCTCCGGATGTAGTCCGGTGCTGTGTAGGACATGGAAGGAATTATTGGTGAAGAAGGAAGGAGGGACATTTGGAGCTACGGGATACTGTAGGTCATATTCGGTTTCTAGGGCATAGGCAATGATATGTCCTAAGGCTAGATTGGGACGACGGCGATGACCTGGATCCCTAATAGTGGTGAGGTGCTCGATGTATCGAATAATAAGGTCAGTGGCATTAAATTCCCTATGGTCAAAGACGTAGTATGTGGTCAAGGATAGTAGTGGGGTGATGTGAATTCGATCCCCTGCTTTTGGAATGATGGAGGAACGAAGGACATGCTGAATGGTCCGTGCGTCCTTAAGACGTGTAGTGCAAGCATTGTCATGATAGGGGTCATTTATATTTCGAAGGAAATGATTGGCGACACTCCAATCATAGTCAGGGTCGGTGATAAGAGTGTGGTGTTTGTCGCTAGTGACAGAAAGTTGGAGAATGTTATGAAAGTCTTGGTAAGTGAGTTTGACGGGACGCTGGTTTACATACGAGCGGAGGGTGGAATAATCAGCAGAGATATGCAAGTTTGCAAAGAAAATGCGAAGAAGTTTCATGCTAAAATGAAAGGCGAGAGTCATGATGACAGTGAGGGAGGTATGTGCGAAGAGATCAAGAACAAGATAAGTAAGAGTGCGGGGATTTACTATTTTTGACTGTGTGATCTTCACCTTACAATAGTGCTCGTAAGCAGCCTGATCGGCAGCATTTGGGAAGCGAGGATCAACATGTCCCCTGGAGGAACTCGCACCCTTTTGCCTCGAATGTTTGCCACCAGCCATTAGAAATCAAAAGTGAAGGGAAGTAGAGGGAGATTGGAAGAAGGAGTGTGAAAAATCCTTAAGAAAATGGCTGTTTAAATAGATCTTGGCCTGATCGTCCCATACGATCGCGAGATCATCCAGGACGATAGGTGCAATTATTACGGCTTGGACGATTGGTCAAAAAGGCGGTCCGATCGTCCTGGATGATTAGACATAGACGATCATCCCGAGGAGTCAGGTTGGACGATCGTTGACGAAAAGGTATCGTCTAGGATGATTAGGTGGATCGTCCTGGACGATGTGCAATAAGTGTGACAGACGGGCCAAATTCCAATCGTCCAGCGGCTGACATGTGGATCGTCTAGGATGATGAGGTGGATCATCCAGGATGATGGATAATAATTGGTGCAATCTCAATTGTTTGATCAGATCAGGAAGATATGGATAATATCGTCCAGGACGATGAAAGGATCGTCCAGGACGATCACCAATAATTAGAGTTTTTTCAGCAACAGGAGCAGTGTGGGGACGATTTTGAATGAATCATCCAGGACGAAGAGGATCGTCCAGGACGATCGGGGTATCGTCCAGGATGATGTAAAGAAAACTGAAAAAATTGAGGATGAAGATGACAGATAAGGATCCTAAAAACAAAACCATGAAAAGTAAAACAAAAATAAAAATGAACAAAACTCGAAGCGAGAACACATAAAAGCAATGTTTTTTTTTTTTGATTAAGCTGCTCCAGTAAATAAGAATTTTTCCTTGATTTTATATTCAAAAACTAATAAGGAGAAGATTGACAACGCTGAAAACCAGAAAAAGTTGGAAAAATTGACTTTCGTAACTCTCACCTCGGGCACCTTATCGATGCAAATCTCTTTTAAAATAAAAATCCAATTCAGAAGAAAAGAAATTAGATTCGAAAAGAGATTCTTCCAAGCCTCGTTCCAAAAAAATATCTGATATAATAGTGTTACAAAGTAAAAAATCAGAAATCAGGATTTTCAAACACAAGCTGTTGAAAATATTAAGTGGCGCACAGATTTTTCTAAGACATTTAACGATCTGAAAGGAAAGAAAGCTTGGTTGGGCTCATTTTGTGCCTCTTTTTCAATTTATTTGGCGTTTTATGCATCTTTTCATTTTTGATACACTTTGTGTATCTTTTAGTTGGAGACATTTCGCATCTTTTCAGCTTTGGGCTCATTTTGTGCCTCTTTTTCAATTGATTTGGCGCACTGCGTATCTTTTGTAAGCTTTCTCCCTTTCAAAATCATTAAAAGATCTCAGCTATAAAATTACCTTCCAGATATAAGAGATGCTCTCCACGATAAGGAAGAGTAATTCACAAAATAAAAGTAAAACATCATATAATAAGTGCAATCACTTAGTTTAGAAGATCAAAATAATGACTCAAGACTTTGAAAACACTAATTATATGAAGTAGATTACTGTAGGAGGATAAAATCAATCTTTATTTCAAAAACTAAAATTTTAATTTTGAAAAGGATATTTATCCAAAAGAAACAATACACCAGCAAAGGAGTTAAAGGAAGAGAAATAATCATCAATGTTTCTTCCCTTTAATAGATCTAGTGGAATCAATCACTACTTACCAGCTTCCAAAAAAAAAAAAGGTAAAACACTTAGTCAAAAATTTAGTTTAGCAGAAGTAGTGAGCAGTGATCAGATTTTGAAAAACATAAAATAGTACGTGCAAGAGATAAACCAGTGAATAAAAATAGATAGAAAATCATATTGAAGTAAATACTCAAATCAAACTAACAATAAGGCTAACACATAAATCAGTTAAAGAAATAAAACCAACTAAAAGCAAATAATCAAATCAAAAATAAAAACTAACTAACAGAAAATAGAATAACAATCAGAATAATCAGAAATCAACAGTCATCAGAATCAAGCATTTATATCAATCACTCCTAATCTGGTTCTCAAAATACTGAATGAGTCAAAGGCCAGTGGTTTAGTGAATATGTCAGCCAATTGATTTTCAGTTGCTACATGATGTAGCTCAATGTCCCCTTTTGTAACATGGTCCCTAATGAAGTGATGCCTTATGTCAATGTGTTTGGTCCCAAAATGTTGGATTGGATTCTTAGAGATGCATATGGCACTAGTATTATCACACATAATAGAAATTGTGCCAACAGGTAAACCTAAATCCAAAACATGTTGCTTTAACCAAAGAACTTGGGCCACACAACTTCCTAAGGCAATATACTCAGCTTCAGCAGTGGAAAGTATAACTGTGTTCTATTTTCTACTGGACCAGGAGACTAGAGACTGTCCTATGAATTGATAAGTTCCAGAAGTGCTTTTTCTATCCACCCTACACCCCGCAAAGTCAGAATCAGAATATCCAATGATCTCAAAAGAGGTGCTGTGCCTAGGGTACCAGATTCCTAGGTTTGGGGTCCCTAAAAGATATCTAAGAATTCTCTTAACAGCAATCAGGTGGGACTCTTTAGGATCAGCCTGAAACCTAGCACAAAGACAGACACTAAATATGATATCAGGTCGGCTAGAAGTCAAGTAAAGTAGTGATCCTATTATTCCTCTATACTTCTTCTAATCAACAGATTTTCCACTTGAATCCTTATCTAACTGAACAGAGGAGCTCATGGGAGTATTGATTGGCTTGGCTTTGTCCATTTCATATTTCTTCAAAATGTCCTTAGTGTATTTAGATTGATTGAGAAAGGTTACATCATCCGTTTGCCTTATGCTAAACCCCAACAAGTAGGATAATTCTCTCATCATACTTATCTCAAACTCCTTACTCATTATCTTAGAAAACTCATCACATAAATACTTATCAGAAGATCCAAAAATTATATCATCAACATAGATCTTGACAATAAGTAAATCATCCCCTATTCTCCTCAAAAAAAGGGTGATGTCTACGCTCCCCTTAATAAACTCTCTTTCTAACAGGAATGTGCTAAGCCTCTCATACCAAGCTCTTGGTGCCTGTTTCAATCCATACAAGGCCTTTTTTAATTTATAAATATGATTTGGATATTGGGAACTCTCAAAACCTGGGGATTGTTCTACAAAAATATCCTCTTTTATTACCCCATTTAAAAAGGCACTCTCGACATCCATTTGAAACAGCTTAAATCCCTTATAATAGGCAAAGGCTAGCAGTACTTTAATGGCTTTCAATCTAGCTACAGGGGTGAAAGTCTCCTCAAAATCAATCCATTCAATCTGATTATACCCCTTAGCCACCAATCTTGCCTTATTCCTAACCACCACACCAGAATCATTCATCTTATTCTTAAAGACCCACTTGGTTCCCACAATACTTTGATTTCTAGGTCTTTCTACTAACTCCCAAACATCATTCCTTACAAATTGATTCAATTCTTCCTGCATAGCTAAAATCCAAAACTCATTCGAGAGGGCTTGATTGATGTTGGTGGGTTCAGTCAATGAGATAAAGGCAGAATGGTTTACTTCCTTCCTAAGTCCATGCCTAGTCCTAACACCTTCAGAAGGGTCTCCTAAGATCAGTTCTTTAGGATGACTCGAAGAATATCTCCAATCTCTAAGCAATGTGGTTTGAGGTTCTACCCTTTCCTCCAGATTTACATTTCCAACCCCTTGGGTAATTTCCTCTACCTCTTCTTCTTCCTCAATTATATTCACCTTAGGATCAGATTCATCAAACACCACATGGGTTGTTTCTTCCACCACCAAAGTCCTTTTATTGAACACCCTAAAGGATTTCCCCACACTAGAATAACTTAAAAACACTCCTTCATCAGATTTGGGGTCAAACTTTCCTAAGGATGATTTCTCGTTATTCAGAATGAAAACCTTACAGCCAAAGACATGGAGGTGGGACAGGTTTAAAGTTCTACCCTTAATGATCTCATAGGATATCTTGTTCAGTTTTGATCTCACATTCAGCCTACTCAGCACATAACAGGCAGTGTTCACCACTTCAGCCCAAAAGTATTTAGGTAGTGAATACTCAGCAAGCATGGCTCTAGCAGCTTCCACTAAGGTCCTGTTCTTCCTTTCAGCTACCCCGTTCTGCTGAGGGGTCCTAGGAGCTGAAAAATTGTGACTGATCCCTTGCTCCTCATAAAAACTTCCAAACTTCACATTCTCAAACTCTTCACCATGATCACTATGAATAGTCAAGATCTCACAACCTAACTTCCTCTAAATCTAAGTGGAGAAGGACTTAAACTCATCAAATGACTCAGATTTGTGTGACAAGAATTTAATCCAAGTGAACTTCGAGTAGTCATCTACAATCACAAAACCATAGACTCTCCCCCCTAAGCTGGCAGTGCTAATGGGTCCAAAGAGGTCCATATGAAGAACTTCTAAAGGTCTAAAGGTGCTAATGTCCTTAACAGAGTGAAAAGAGGACTAGACTTGCTTCCCTAACTGACAGGCATCACACAGGTGATCCTTAGTGAACTTAAGCTTGGGCACACCTCTAACTAAGTCCTTTTGGGTGACTCTCCTAAGAGTTTTCCTACTGGCATGACACAATCTCCTATGCCTTAACCAAGACTCATCAGCAGCAGTTTTTAAGCAAATTGAATTCTCAGATCTAATGTAACTTACATCCAGCTTGTAGACATTTTTGATCCTTTGCCCCTGCAAAACAAATTTATCTTTTAAGCTTAAAATGTAGCCAGTGGGCAGGAATTTGATGTTGTATCCTTTGTCATAAAGTTGACTGAGGCTCAGCAAGTTGTATTTCAGTCCATCTACAAGGAAAATATTGTCAATCATAAAATTCTTTGAATCACTAATTATACCTGAGCCTACCACCCTCCTGGTGGTGTTATCTCCATGTGTAACCTTACCTCCAGCTCTGGCCTCCAGCGAAATGAACTAATTTGCATCTCCAATCATGTGTCTAGAACATCTATTGTTCAGGTACCACATGCTCTCACGAGGTCTTGTATGAGAGCACCCCTACAAAAATATCAAACGTCAGTCTTAGGAACCCAAACAGGTTTGGGTTCCTTCTTATGAAAAGAAGAATGAAATGCATGCGTGCTGTGCTGTGAAACAGGCAGTTTGGGTCTCCACACCCAATGTGTACTACGGTGAATAGTGCAGGTGTGGGAAATATGTCCTAACATGCCACATGAAAAATATCTAACACCAGAAAAAGGTTTAACTAATCTACGTGGGTGATAGTGCCTCTTCCTAGATGTATATGAAACATGCTTTGATGAACTTGCAACAGATTTTTCAAAAGGTGGCAGTGCATAAAACTCTTCAAAAGTAGGTGGTTTTTTGATCTTTTCAAAAGCAGTAATTTTTACTCTTAAAAATTCGTTCTCCTTGTTAAGACTAGTAATCCCAAAAGTTCTTGCACTTTCATTACTTTCTAATTCACATGTCATATCATTCAATTTCTTAAAGGCAGCTTCTAATTCAACATGAGATGTTTTTAATACATCATGCTCAACAATTAAATCAGAATTCTTTCTATTCAGTTCATCAAACTCATCAAGTAAAGATATGTGATTGCTATCAATAGTTGAATGATCTTTAATCAAAACATCAGGCTCTTTTTGCAAAGTCAAATAATTCAGTTTCAAGCTAGCATGGGTTTTCTTAAGCTTCCTATACGATGCATGAATTTTTTTAGATACTTCAAGTAATTGATCATAAGTAAGCTCACATACCTCTTCCTGGTCCGACTGACCAGGGTGATCATCAGCCATCAGACATAAATTTATTTCCTCCTCTTCAGCTTCAGTCTTAGAAGAGTCAGATGTAGAGTCTGCCCAGAATGCCTTTTGTATCCACTTCTTATCCTTTCTGAACTTTGGTTTCTCCTCACCCTTCTTATTGCTTGGGTGATCCTTGAGTGTAGGAAAATCTACCTTTATGTGTCCTGGCTTTGTGCATTCAAAACAAACAGATTCAGATGAACCTTTAAAATTTCTACTGGTCTTACCTTTGTTCCACTTTTGAAAGTTCTTATTCTTCTTCCTTAGAAAGCTCTTGAATTTTCTTGTGATTAAGGCAACATCATCGCTATTAGACCCAGAAGTACTAGCATCTGAATCTTTGGCCTTTAGCGCCACTGTCTTCTCTTTCTTTCGTTCACCTGCATCAAGTTGTCTTTGGTTCACCCCTTACTCGTAAGCAATGAGTGATCCAAGTAAGCTGTTAATGGAGTAAGTATTTAAATCTTTAGATTCTGTGATTGTAGTAATCTAAGCATCGTATGAAGAAGGCAAACATCTAAGAATTTTTTTTACTCTTTCATAATTTGTTAGTTCTCTTCCTAGAGCATGCAAAGAGGTAACGATTTGAGTGAAACTTATGTATATTTCTGAAATCGTCTCACTAGGTTTCATGCAAAAGAGTTTGTAATCATGTAATAAGATGTTTAACCTAGACTGTTTGACTTCAGTTGTACCTTTATATGTTATACACAATCTATCCTAGATTTCTTTACCCGTTGTACAAGTAAAAACACGCATATAGTCTTCAGATTTTAAAGCACAAAAGAAATAGTTCAAACATTTAGCATTTAACTGTGATAAATCACGATCATCAAAAGTCCAATCTGCAAATGGGAGTTCAGTTTTAACATTGTTAATCAATCTAAAAGGTGGTTCATATCCATCCTTAACTAACATCAACATGTGATAGTCGATTGATTGAAGAAAAGTAGACATGCATGTTTTCCAAAAATCAAAAGGAATATTATCAAACAACGGTTGTCTTGTAATAGAATAACCTTCAGCAGTATTACGATTGTTATAGTTAGCCATGGATCAAATTCAAAAGTTTTTAAACTTAAATTTTGAATCCCGCTCTGATACCACTTGAAAGTTCGATAGGGATGTTAAGCCCTAGTGAACTAGTCCCGAGGCTAACCAAGAGGGGGGGTGAATTAATTATTTAAAAATTTCACTAGTAACAGAAAAATCTTTTCGATACTTAGCAGCAGAAATAAGTAAATAAGAATGAAAAGATCAATCACAGATATTCACCCAAGCAGTTAATATCGAAAAAGTAAAGTACAAAACAGAATCAGAAAAGTAAACCAGATTTTATAGTGGTTCGGTCAACTTGACATACGTCCACTCCTCGGAGCCTCCCCTCCGGGTATTGCACTAAACAAAAAGTGACTCTCCTTTTGCTCCCACAGCAAGGCGGAGAAGCCTGTACAAGAAAATTCCTTTCCACCATCAGGTGAGGGAGAGAACCTAACCTCCTTTTGCTTCCACCTGAAGCAGGTAGAAAACCCAACATCCTTTTGCTTCCTCCTGAAGAAGGCAGAGAACCTTCGATCTTCTTGCCGACGATCCTCTCCCAAAGAACACCGACACGATGAAAGATGACGAGCGGAGAAGATGACTCTGATCCGTGCTTAGAGCAACCTTAGTGAATCCCTCACTAACTCCCCCTCACAAGATCCTCTCTCTCTCTCCCAAACTCTCTCTCTCTAGGGTTTCTCTGGGATAGAAAGTGGAAAAAGATCTTTTTTATTGAAAGAAAAAGATCTTTTATAGGAGGGCTTAAAATTTGCCTTAAATCTCAACTGGTCGGCCAAGATCGTCCAGGAGGATCGATAGATCATCCTGTACGATCAGTTCAAATTCAGCTGATTCAACCTGGAAAGTCTGGCTCTTCTGGACATCAGTTCAAAAAGTTGTTCAGATCATCCCGTACGATTCTACGATCGTCCGGGATGATTAGTCTAAATCGAGGAATATCGTCTAGAAGACAGTTCGGGTTATCCAGAGCAAGCTATGCTAGACGACCAAAAAATGACTTGATCTTCCAGGACGATAAGGGTATCGTCTTGTATGATTAGTTCAAAAAGTGCCAAAATCGTCCTGAGCACAGTTCGGGTCGTACAGCTGAAATGCACTTAGACGATCATGATCGTCCAGGAAGATCCTGCGATCATCCAGGATGATATGATCGTATCAATTAAATATTAATTACTTTCCTTAATTACCAGACTAATTTAGGCATGATTGTACTGAATCGTCCAGGATGATACACGTATCGTCCGGGACGATTAGACCAAACAACATAAAATAAAAACTTGCCTAACTTGATCTAGCGGCTAAAAATTTCTGATTTGAGCATATCGTCCCGTACGATCCAAAGATCATCCAGGATGATCTGCTTAATCAGACGCACTTAACTTGGTCGCCCTAATTAGGGTTTCTATTTTTACTGGATCGTCCAGGATGATGTGAATATCGTCCAAGATGATCTAAACAAAAAATTAACATAAACTCTAATTCACTCAAGCTCTCCCCCTGAGTGTGTGTGCAAGGTTACTTAGCTGGGGGATCAGTTACATTACAATTGACTCAAGAAAAGGAAAAATAGTACATTGGACACACTTGGACCCAATCTTGAATTGGCTTGAGTTGCTCGTGATCTTTTATGCCTGAAACAGGTTAGCCAAGCAAAACACACTAGAAACATATTTATCTTCATCAAAACCAGATTTGCAACATTCGAAATATTTTAGAAGCACCCAAGCCTATCTTAAGTGTTAGGCTTAAATTTAATAGAAAGAGATTTAAATTTAAGTTATAAATTTTATTTGAGGGTTTGAGATTTGATTCCCAAGGGTTGAGATCTTATAGCCTGAGCCTGCCTCAGAACCTAAGACTAATTGGGTATTAAAAATCAGTGACCTAAACCTAACTAATGTAATGCAGGATCTAGACTTACCCTGGACTGGATTGGGGAGCCAACTAAACCAACTAGGCACTTCAAAACCACGTATTTGGTCTTTTATGAAAGAGTGGGTAAGGACATTAATTAGATTAAGTTTAAGGAGTTGAGGGCCAACATCTAGAGTAGATCATAATTGGTCCCTTGACTTATTTTGGGTAATATAAAACATGAAATAAAATACAATTAAAGTTTTAGATATATTTAAATTTATTTATAATGCAAGGAATATAAATTTGACTCGAATGCTTGAAATGTATATAAAGAAATTTTTGAAAAAGGCTTAAAAATAATTTTATCCTAGAGACTATACAACATCCCCTTGATAAGACTGTAATCTAATAGGTCAGGTGGCCTGCCAGAACCCGCAGGCGGGGAAATGCCTAACAAGGAAGAGAAGGTTAAAATATTAATGCATGAAAGACTCTCAGTGATCCCGAGCTTACTTCTTAAAGCGTTAGAATTTCTATATTAACTTAAATATTTAAATTTAATTAAAGTAGAAAAGATTTTGACGTTCCCTCATGAGCCTCCGATTGGGTTCCAGGCCAAATCAAATGCGGCATGCAATAAAAGAAACATTAAAAAAGCAAGCATTTTATATTGCACAATCAAATTCAAAAACATCACTTAAATTTAAATACTCAAATTGAAAGTCCATATGGCAAGTGTCACTTAATATTACAACCTAGAATTGCTTGAATTAAAAGTGGCAGGGTACCACTAACAACAACCCGGATTCTACTCCTAAGATACAAGTGACTTTGAAAATTGGGATTCTTCTTATTCTTCACTTGTTTTTCCTTCTGTGGCTCCTTCGATCCATATGGTTCATATATCTAAATGAAAAGAAACTCCCCCTCGAAAGGGGTGTTATCTTCTCCCTTTGGATATGTTATAGTTATCCAAATTTGGATCTCCAAATGGAGGACTCTCCCCTAAGGGATGTCCCTTCCACTTTGGATTCCAAATTAGATGTTTAATCTTATCTCAATGTACTTTGAACATTATAACTCTGGACTCAAATACATTGAATTACATTTGAAAATTAAAATAAAAAAAATTAGACTCAAATAACCTATATGGTTATCCTAAGCAATCAACAGTTAAATTGATATCCCAAGCAGTTAATATTAATAAAAAATATAAATACTCAAATCGCAGTCATACTTGGCCATGCTCTTTTAATTTTTAAAAGGGGGACTTAAGCATTCTGAAGCACCTATAGAAAATATCGTTAATTTTGAAGCTTGCTTTTATTTTACCCCCTTTAATTTTTAATGCCCTAATTGAGCATGGCCAGCTGCATAAGATTGAATTAGTCCAAATTATCCCTAACCTAAGGGTAATCTATTGTATAATCAAATTAAATATAGATTATATTAAATTAAATAAACACATTAATCTGCACTAATCACCAACATGTAGAGAAAATATGGAAAACCTAGCACATAGTAGAAAAGTAAACACCAACCTAGCCTAGATCTAGAAGTGGTTGTCCTGGTAAACCATCTAAAGTGTGTGATGTAGACTGTATAGTTTAGATATGTCCTATGTAGGATTGAACTATTAGAGTTATTTCGATGTTCTAGTTGGTTGAAAGGCTTGAGAGAAATTTTTGATTAAAATTTAAATTTTATTACATTATTTTAAAGTTAAATGGCTACCACCTTTTATTGCTCTCTGAGGCCATAAATTTTATTTCACTTTCCTTGTGGGCTAACTTAATAGTCTCGTAGGCCTCGGTTACCTAGTGGTAAACGGTATATTTAAGTGAATTAAATTAATTAAAGTTTGAAGGTTGATAAATTTTAGTTAAGATTGATTGGTTGTAGCTTTTAAAGTTAAATTAGAGTTTTCTAGAATTTTAAGTGATTGTTGAATTTTTAAAATTTTTTGAATTATTTTAATCATTGAATTAAGGGGTTAAAAGTTAAATTTTTGATTTAGATTCATTTCTAGAAAGTTAGTATTTTTATAAAATAATAGACCTTAATATGAGTAATTAGACACTAAGTTTGCTCGATTTAGATTTTTCTACATTTAATTACATAAGTTTAAAGTTTTGACTTGATTTTGACTTAAGGTTGACAGGATTGTTGACTTTTTTTTGAATTTGATTGATTTTTGAAGGTTTAACATTTTTTTAAATATATGATTTTAATTTGAGTTGAATGCCTTTAAGTTTGCTCAATTTGGAATTTTTTGAAATTAATTATGATTTTTAAAAGTTTAAGATTTATTTGTATTATTAAATTACTTTAATTAAGGGGTGTTTAATGGTTTTGCTCTAAATGAACTCCAAACTCCTTGTAATCACCTCCAAAGGTCAGGAATGACCTAAGGAGATTCCCAAGTGTTTAGGAATTTTATGAATTTTTTAATTATTTTTAATTAATTTAATTTAATTAATTTAATTAATTAATTATTGATTTTTAATTAAAATTAAATTAAGCAACTCAATATCAAATGAAAGGGGTTTTAATTTTTATAAGTTGAAAGTTGAATTTTTGTCAATTTGAGATATTATATGTATTTTTTAGATTTTATTTTGATTTATTTGAATTTTTAGATGTTTTGAGCTTAATTAATGCATTTAACTTAAGTTAATTAATTAAGAGGGTTTAATGATTTAAAAAATTGGTGCACACCTATCCTAAGGTAGATAGTGTCACTATATTTAAGTGTTTTGAGTTTCATCCCTAAAGGATGTATGCATGAATCCTAGGTTTGCCTAAGTTCACTGGGATAAAATTCTTAATTATTATCCTTAATGTTATTAGATTAGCTAAGTTTAAAACAATTATTCTCTCTAACCCTTGGACAAGCATATAAATGCATAAAGATCACATTCAAGTCTTTAGATCTAGGAGAGCCTAAAACTAAGTGAGTGTGTGCATCCTACATGCAAAGATTAAACATAACATACATAATTGAATACTAGATTAGTGAACAATCAGGATATGATTCTTCACTAATTATCCCCCATCAATTCTATTCATGAACACTCAATTTATGTTCAAAGTTTTAAGAGATCTTTCAAACATTCAAAAATTTAATATATATATAGTTTTAAAATATACATTTATTTACTTATATATGAAAATATAAGTATTAAAATTTAAAATTTCAAATATTATAAAAATAATTTCAAAACATTTTTGAGACAGCCTCTAATTTTTTTATATGTTTGAAAAAAAAAGTTATTTTTTGAAAATATTTAAAATAATATTTAATTAAGTACTAATTAAATATTAAAATATTTAAATAATTAGAATTATTTAAAAAAAATTAAGTTTTTTAAATTTGAAATTAATTTTAAATTAAATTATTTAAATTTTTGAAAATTTTTTTATAGTATTTTAAATTTTCTGATTTAATTTGAATTTATTTTGAATTTAATTTTTCAATAAAGGAATGAAATTTTGATATATATTTATTTATGACTAAAAAAAACTATCTACTAGAATGTTAGACCAAAATTTAGCTTATTTATAAAAATTCTCTACACTTCGAAGAGCTTTAGAGAAGGATCAAGAGCTTTTTAAATGATATGCATGGTAGTTATTGATGATGAATTCTTATCATTCGCTAGTTTGATGCCATTGTAGGCTTTAAAAACACTCACATCCTTGTGGTGTGATCTGATTTATTTCTTACTCTTTTAAAATTTTAAGAAGATACATATTATTGAGCTCCATGAACCTTGTGTACACTAGGATTTTAATGATTACAAACTTTATTATTTATACTAATCACAAGTTGAGAAAAAGATAAAAATTAGCTTTCACACTAACACTATAGAGAGCATACAAGTGACAAAATTAGGATGAGGACCTGATGAAACCAAAAGAAATAAACACATAGAAAAGTGCTTCAAATTTACGTCTCTATATTGTGAGATCTAAAAGAATTGAGAGACTTTGGCGAAAGTGCAAGGGATCTCTTAGAATGGTCTCCAAGAGATCAGTGTGCAAGAGTGGTGCACAAAAATCTCTCTTCTCATTCTAAGACCTTCTTTCCTCGGGTTTTATAGGGCAAGGACTCATGGGCGTAAGTGCTCTAAAGAGTCTTGGGGCAAAGAGTCTTGAGGAGAAGACTCTTGGTCTAGCCAAGAGGCTAGAAGCAAGGCATCTCCACTATGCTGGGTGCAAAAGGAAGGAAATAACTCTGGAGAGAGAAGTGGTATATAATGGTGTTCTCCATGCCTCCGTGAAGGGGAAAAGCTTCTCCACTATAACACCCAAGATCAAATTTTGGAAGAATTTCATATTTTAATCTCTTCATTAACCAACCAGAGCTTCTTTGAATCTATTATTATAAATTAATCTAGTGAAAGCAATTTAAAATTATATATATCAAAATATAAAACTACCTTCATTCCTCAAAATTCATATACAATAACTAAGAGTTCAATCTATTCATTCATTAGTCTATAAAAAATGAAACTAAAGGAAATGTAGAAATAAAATAAAACTTGAATCTCATATTTATCCTCACTCCACTAGATCCTGACCCCTTCCTAAAACTCATGTAAAACCAAAGAGTGAGCAGCAGCTCAGTACATTATCGAAACCTTTAAATGAAATCAATACAAGGTAATATGAATAGCATGCATATAACTATTCAATCACTATCAATATGGACATATAATTATAAAAGCATGCAATAATTAATGAAATAGTAACAAATTATATTATTAACAAACATCAATATAACTAGAGCATTGATTAATAACCAAGAGAATATGTATAAGAGGTTAGTAGACTTTATCATTTCTATACCCATTTATTAAGAATAGTTATATCTATATCAGTTTTAGAAATCTATATAGTTAAATGCATGTCATATAGTGTCTATGCTATATATGTATATCATATAAATTATGTGATTCATATATATCAAAAGTTTTTGTATCATTTTTATCAGTCTTATAAAATACTTGTATTAGTCATAGCCTATATTTTATATAAATTATATCATATCAATTATGCAATTTATTATATATATATATTCCTACCATATGCATATATCTGTGGTGTTTTTTCCTGTATTCAACTAGTAGGTGATGGGGGCAGTGGAGTAACCTAAAGAATTATGAATATGATTTAGGGCTCTGTCAATCCTTAAACAATGCTTAAGTTTTCATTGATTTAAAAAATTATAAAAATCCTACTTAATATATGCTAGTATACGTGTTGAATCAAGTAATATAGTGATAGAGTGGAGTATCTATCCAGAAGGAAGAATATTTACTTACAAATACAAGTACTATCTACTTTAAATATAATAACTATCCTACTCAATAAAAATAAGGTTTGGTGAAAAATTAATCATTTCAATAAAATTAATAACAAAGTAATGGATACACTTATATGAATAAAATATTTAGATTGATGAAATGTAAAATTAATATTTTTCCTACAGATTCTTTTAATAATATGATGTTATTCAAAGCATATGCATCATCGATTACTAAGTTAAGTGCAAAGAGATAAAGGATGCGTTTAACACATTCCACCTTCATTACCACTCCAAACTCCCATATAGCCTGTAACCCTACAAAAATATTAGAAGAGTAAGTAAAGCATTAATCACCCACTCATGATAATTCATCTCTATAAATTTGATAGATGAAAAGCACTATGCTTATACTTACATCATATCAATCTGACATACATGGTTGTGCCTATATTTCTATTCCTAGTCTCCATATTATACATGATATTATGGCCACTATATACATTAAATGAAGACCTGGTATATTAAAACATCATATCATTAATTTAAAAATTAAGTGAAATCATTAGTATTCTATATTTAATTTACACCATCTATCCAAAACTTTGGGAATTAGCCAAGTATAAAGAACAATTAGAGTAAACTTATTTTCATTAATAATATACAAGAAAGAAAGTACAGAAGAAAAGATATCACCAAATGGTTCAACGATCTCCTCTACACCAAATGGTTCAACGATTTCCTCTACACTCCTCCTTAAACTTACATAATTGATTCCACAAACACTGACCAAATACTTTAAAGAAGTGGATATAGTGCTCTCTGAATTCCCTTAGTTGTTACTCCTAAAGAAATTTCAGAGAGACACTCTGAAGTTTGAATTTTACTAAGTGACTGAAGTCTCCTACTAACATAATAAATAGACTATTTATAGAGAAATATAAAAAATGGATTCTGGTATCATGGTGCTCGAGACACTTATGCTATGACGCACACAAAATGAACTAACATAGTAGTGCTGAATGATTTTCTCCGCTGTGATGCTTGCTGACATGGATCCACTATTTAATGAATCAATGTGTCACTTCACTGGTAGATCATGACCTAAATAGTTATAACTATAGCATCATAGCACTATTAATATTTGAGCATGTGAAGTCCACATGGCACTCCTTTAACTAAGTAGTGCTAGAATTTGGTGCAATGGTGTTGTATAGACAGAGATTGGGCTTTGTAGTACTGACTCCTCTGGTGCTGTGATGTTGTTAAATAGAGACTAGGCACTGTCATGTCCATATTTGGGTGCTCCGGTGGTGCCAATGATGGAGCTGCGATAATATTATGTCTGACGCCACGACATTATGCCATACTTGAAAATTTTGCCTATTTCTTGTATTTTACTTCACAAACACAACTAAAATAACACATTTTTACTGATAAATTAACACAAAATACAATATTATTTATACTTATTAAATCCTTCCTAGCTTAAACTCTTTCTTGTCCTTGTTATAATCCAGGATCCCTAGTCTGTGATTTTGATGATGATAAATAATATTGATTAAATTATTGCATTCTTACTTGAATATTTTAGATGTTATTTTTGTTTGTGAGTGCTAATATTTTAGGTAAGATACACACCGCTCAAGATTGTTGAAGACTCAAGACTGGGCAGAATAAAATGTAAAAGAGATTGTAATTTATATTTTCTTCATTTTTTTATTTCTTGAGTCTGGCCATAAAAGTGTGTATGCAAATTGGGTGACCATGCACACACACACAGAGGGAGAGATTTTTTTTAAGTTAAAAATTTTTTTAAATAAATTGTATTGTATGATTTTTATTTATACTATATGATCTGTAATCTAAAAATAGGCTTAACGGCTAATTGGAAAATTAGTTTATATGATTAATCATACTGTACGATTTTTTTCGATCTGAAAACCCTCACCGCCAGATTAATTTATGTAAGATTTTTTAATTTGATTTTTAAACAATCCTACTGTACAATTCTAATCGAACAATATGATCATTTGAAATCTTGTTAAATTTAGCCCCCAAAATTAGGAAATTAAATCCTGGCTTAAATAAAGATTATTATTCGTATTGTACATCATGATCATACTGTACGAAGAGTAGAGATAAAATTAGGTCATCCTAGAGATCGTACTAGATGAAACCACAATTTTTAAACTAATCATATTATACGATATTCATATCATACCTAACGAATAAGTGGAAATCAACTAACTATACTATATGAAGTATATAGTGTGGGACGATTAATAGAGATGACTTTTGATTATCCTAGGATTTGTCCCGTATGAATAGAGGAAATAAAATAGTTTGTACTAGATGATCTTTAGATTGTACTATATGATGTGTTGAAAAATTATAAACTATTCACTTTCCTTCATACTAAATGGGACTAGTTTTGAACTAATCATACTATACGAACTTGGATCGTACTGTACGAACAGTGATGGATAACTTAAATTTTTAGGATTTTTTGAAGCCTAATATAACAACTATATTTTATGTTTTTCTTCAAATATTGAGAGAGGAACATAGCTGAAGAAGGAACTTTGAGAGGGAGCTCTTGAAGAAAATTAGGGTTGGTGAGAGGAAAGAGAAGGTGAGCTTGAGCGTGAGGGAGAAGTAGTGTGAGGGGATCACACGGTTGCTCCGGGCTAGCTGCACGCTTGCTCCTCCTTTGGCCTTGGTGGGTCTTTTGGGAGCTCTCTAGGGAGAGAGGCTTCGTAGTCTAGTCCTCGAGGTTCTCTGCCTTCTCCAGGAGAGAGAAAAAGAAAACAGGGTTCTCTGCCTGTGAAAGGAGCTTTGGTCCTCTGCCGCATTGGGTCGGTAGAAGAGAGTTTGTAAAGGCTTCTTCACCTTACTGAGGGAGGAAAAGGAGAGTCACTTTGTATTAGAGCAATACTCGGAGTGGAGGACTTCAGGGAGTTGACGTAGGTTAAGGTTGATCGAACCACTATAAAAATTTCTAGTGTGCTTTTTTCATTTTCTGCATTTTATATTTTTCATTTAATTTTCATTATAACTACATGGTGAATTTCTGAGATCAATGTTCTATTTTGTAATTTAGAATTTCATCTTCATTATTTTTGAATCATAGTTAATGTGTTAGCTTCTGCATTGTGAAATTAAATTGCTAATTTCAAAAGCCTAAAAAATCTTTAAAAATTATTACTCCTATTTAGATTTATTTTTAAAGTACCAATTCACCCCCTCTATTGGCACATCTCATACTTTCCAAGAAAATAAAAGCTTGTACGGTACAAATAGTTTAATTTCCTTTTATTCATACAGGATGATTACCTGGAAGATTTAAAATTATCTTTATTAATCACCTAGTGCAATTTACATTATATTGTATGCTTAGTTCAAATGTCAAGTATTCATATAGTATGATTAAAATCATACTATACAATCAATTCAAAAATTATGGTTTTTATCACGTACGATATCCATAATGATCGGATTTCAACCCTACCAGTCATACAGTATGATCTATATCATATATGATTGGCCATATTTATTAAACTTTGATTTGATTGACTAATCATAGTAATTAATTTAAGTAGGATTTTATTTATTATATAGTATGACAAGGATCATATTGTATGATTAGTTTAAAAATTGATTTTCAAAATACTTACTTAAAACATCTGATAGCTAGAGTTTCTTGATGGAAACACATCGTACAATATGATTACTTCATAAGCAATAATTATAAAACTAGTCATTAAAACTAATTTTATTGTATAACTAATTATACAGTGCAATCAAAATCATATGGTATGATTAGTTAAAAAGAACTTAAGCTCACTTTTCGCACTCCCCTGTGTGTGTGCATGATCACCAATTTAGTATACACCCTTATATGGCTAGACTCAAGAAATATAAAATAAAAAAATAAAAAATATACACTCTTTCAAAAAAACATCCTATTCTACCAAAACATGATCCTTGATCATTTTTTAGCAGTGTATGATGTACCTAAAATGTTAGTACATAAAAAAAGTAATATGTAATACATATGCTAGGAGAAATAAAATTTCAATCAATAATATTTGTTATCATCAAAATCATAAGTTAGGGATCCTAGATTACAATAATCTCCCCCTTTTAATGATGGCAAAATATTTTTAGTTAAAAATGTAAGTTAATATTATTGTCCTAATCTTACCCTCACCAGGTGATAGATTTGAAAATAGGAGTAAGGTAGTTTTTAATTTTTATTTTTTAAAATTATTATTTTTTAAATATTTAATGCTAAATTCAAAAGTAAAAGTGCACTGTAAACATAAGTTGCACGAAATGAACTGCATAATAGAGATGAACAAATACACAAACAACCAAACTACTACTCCCCTTTTGACATCAATAAAAAGGCGGGTCAAGTAGAGACACAAGAAAAAACTACATGATAGAGAAAAATAAATACACAAATCATAAAACATAGATCCTAAAACAAGGAAGGCCCCTGATCGGGTGGTAATGGTGGAGGCTGGAAATACTTATGGATGGATGAAAATTATTTGCAAAACTAAGCCATATCTACCTCATATTATTGTTGATGTCATTGAATATGGTTGTCTAGTCGGGACTCCAATCAATCAAAATGTAGTATCAACTCCTCATAGGGATAAGGTCGGTGTGCTGGCACTAGTCGGGTGTAGGCTCTAGTGCAGGTGCTAGTGCAGGACGTGCTCCCCCTTTCTCAATAAAAATTAAGTTTTTCTTCTTCCTCATGCTCCTGGTGATGATGAAAAAGAATGTGGATGGAATCATCAATATAGAAAATTAGAAAATGATCAGTGGTAGAAGGATAGGTAAGCTCATATTTTTTGATCAAGATGTAGGCAATGACATAACCAAGAGTAATGGTTTGCTTCCTTCTAGTGGAAGGAAGGCGAATGGGAGAAAGATTTTGAATGTAATCAATGATCATTTGGGCTTCTTGAAATTGTATTTCAGACATAATGAAGTAGGTAATTAAGGAAAGAAGTAAAGTAATATTTACACAATCTCTAGCTTTAGTAATAATTGAGGTTCAAATGACATGCTAGATAATACGTGTATTTTGATTCAAGCAGTGGACCAAGGGTTGATGTTGATTTAGGGAAACACTTCTAATGGTGAAATTAACTACACTCCAATCAAATTCTCCCCTACAAGCCATTGATTGGGGTCGAGGTCCTTCCATATATAGGTGGAGATATTCCTAAGTCTTCCTTGGTTATTTCTATGGATCGATACTAACATATGATCGCATAATGGAAGCAGTAACACTAACACTTTGGTTTTCAAAGAATTCATAGAGGAGTTCATAATTGAAGGAAAAGGTAAGTGTAAGAAAGAATTGGAGAGTGGTGGATGAGAAGAGGTTCATCACCTCATAATTCAGGGCTTATCGATTCAGCATTCTGGATGGAGTGATGTGGGCTTCCTTGTATTGATAATATGCAACTTCATCTTCTATGGTCTGGAAGTAGTCGTTAATAGGTCGATGAGAGGAAGGACCTCCTTAGGTCAAATGACCACATTTACTACCTTTGGCCATTTGAGTAATTGAAGTTATGAGTCAAGAAGGATGAAGGGATTTGAAGGATTGGATGAGTTAAGCTTTAGAAAATCCCTTTAGTTTATAGAGTTTTCATGCAATTGAATAATATGATTTACAAACGTATAATATGATCACATAAATTTAAATCATCTATATAACTTGTCAGAAAAAGAGGTCAAATCGTACAGTATGATCAGGATCATATTAGATGTTCTTAAGAAGAAACATTCATCCTAAGGTGTCATTTGTACGACTTTTGACCAAATTAATTACATAGTATGAATGGGTATTCGTATAGTATGATAGGTCAATTAATATCATACCTATAGATTTGAATTCATCTAATGGATTTTGACATGTGTACTGTACTGTATGAAGAAGTATTCATATGGTACGATCACCAATAATTGATCAGATCAAGATTATTGATTTCACTGAAGGAAAAAATTATACAGGGATGTGTAGATCATATAGTATGAAGGGAATCATACAGTACAATGTGAATAAGTTTTAACTTTAAAATTTTTTTTTAATTTAAAATAAAATGTGTATGAAGATTAGGGAATATCTACCAAATATAAAATGATAAAATAAATAAAAAAATAAAAAACACAAATCAATAAATAAATAGCCATAAAAATTCAAAATGTGACACACATTAGAACACACATAAAAATGGTTGATTTCAAAATGATAGAGATATTCAGATTCATCCTGAATCAAGCATGAATACCTATAACACATAGTCTAGTCCTTAAGGTGCTAAAGGTGTCACAGGCAAGGGTTTAATAAAGATGTCTACCAATTGATCTTCAGTAGCTATATGATGTAGTTTTATATCTCCCTTGGGTATATTATCTCTAATGAAGTGATGCCAAATGTCTATATACTTAGTGTGGGAGTGTTGGATTAGATATATAGATGGCACTAGTATTGTCACATATAATAGGAATGGTGCCTATAGGTAATCCAAGATCTATGATTTGTTACTTTAGCCATAAGACTTGAGTAACACAACTTTCTATAGAAATGTATTATACCTTAATAGTGGATAGGGCTAATAAATTCTACTTTCTACTAGACCAGGAAACTAATGATTGGCCTATGAATTAATAAGTTTTTGAGGTGCTTTTTCTATCTACCCTCCATCCTTTAAAGTTAGAGTCTGAAAATCCTATCATTTCAAAGGATAAGCTATGTCTAGGATACCAGATACTTAGTTTTGGGTGCCTAATAAGTATCTAAGGATTCTCTTAACAATAATCATATGAGATTCTTTGGAATAAGCCTGAATTCTAACATAAAGACATTACATTAAACATAATATCAGGTTTACTGGCAGTCAAATAAAGAAGTGATCCAATTATGCCTCTATATTTCTTCTGATCAACTGATTTTTTATTGGGATCCTAATTTAATTGAATGGTAGAGCTCATGGGAGTATTGATTGCCTTAGCATTATCTATCTCATATTTCTTAAGGATATCTTTTATATATTTTGATTGGCTAAGAAAGGTTTCATCATCCCTTAGGAAATAAGTAAGCTCTCCCATCATGCTCATCTCAAACTCCTTACTCATTATTTTTTAAAATTTATCACAAAGATTCTTATTTGTGGATCCAAAAAGTATATCATGAACATAGATTTGAACAATGAGTAGTTTTTCTCCTACTTTCTTAATGAACAGGGTGGTGTCTACACGACCCTTAACAAAGGCTCTATCTATGAAGAATGTACTCAGCCTCTCTTACTAAGCTCCAAGTGCTTGTTGTAATCTATATAATGCCTTCTTTAATTTGAATATACGATTGGGAAATTAAGAATTCTCAAAACTTGGGGGTGGCTCAACATATACATCTTTCTTAATAACCCTATTTAAGAAGACACTCTTAACATCCATCTTACATACTTGAATGCTCTAAAGCAAGAAAGGCTAATAATACTCTAATGTCTTCTAACCTAGCTACAGGGGCAAAAGTTTCCTCAAAATTAATTCCTTCAATTTGATTATACCCATCAGCTACTAATATAGCCTTATTCCTAATCACTATTTCATAATTGAATTTTTAGGGTTTTTTTAAGACCTCTATTTAAGCTTTCTCATAAGACTTTATAAGTGCCTTTTTATCATTGATTGAGTTATTTTCCTTCTGAAGAAAGCATGAAGAGAGAGCCTAGAACTTGGGATAGAAAGGATGGAGTTTGTGAGAGAGGGAGAAGATCCTTATGTTTTTCAAGAGAGTGTGAGAGGGACTTCCACACTGTTGCTTAAGTGAACTTGCACATGAGTTCCTCCATGTGTCATGGTTTGTATTAAGGGAAGCTTTGGGAAGAAGACCTCTTTGGTGTCAAAGAACCTGGCTATTTTGTCACATCGGGGGAGCTGAAAGTGATTCCAAGTTTTTTTCCTTCACTAGGAGGGTGAAAAATGATTTCAGGTTCTTTACCTTCACTAAACGGGTAAAAAAGATTTCAGGCACTCTACCTCACCAGAAGGGTGAAAAGATTACGGTCCTTTGCCGCATCGGGTTACTGGAAGAGATTTTGTATGGACTTCTTTTCCTAGTTGTGTGGGATAAAGGAGAGTCACTAAAGATTTAGTGCAATACCTAGAGAGGAATCCGGGGAGTGGGCGTAGATTATAGTTTGATCAAACCACTATAAAATTCTGATGTGTTTATTCTGATTTCTTATTTTCAACATTTCACTTTTCTACACTTTTTGATTTTCTAAGATTGCAAGATAGATTTATTTTTGTGATAATTACTTTGTGAAAATCTATGGTTGATAGTCCGCTATGTTGATTAAATTATCATCACCATTATTATAACTTTTAAAGAGTTTATTAAATTCCACATTAAGAGATAGTATTGCTTTCATATTAGTATGCCTAGGGATAGTTCACTTAGGCTTAACATCCTACATCGAACTTTCAATTGGTATCAGAGAGGTACTCAAAATAGTATTTTAGAAAACCTATAAGAAAATGATCCGTGGCATAATTTGGAAATAGGAACACTGTGGAAGGCTATTCTATGATTTATCCACCAATATTTGATAATATTTTGTTTGATTTTTAAAAAATTCACATGTTTACATTTTTACAATCTATTGATTTTCGAATATGGCATATGATTCAAACTAGTTATTCTGTACCATCATGTATTATAACTAACATTCCTTTTACGGAATGGAGTAGAGAAGACCAAATTCTTACACAATTAAATACTAAATACTTAAACTACTTTTTATGTTCACTTAAGTCTGAAGATTATATGAGAGTTTCTACCTATACCACTAGTAAAGATATTTGGGATAGACTATGCATTAAATAAGAAGGTACTAGCGATATCAAAGAATCTAGGTTAAATGTATTATTACAAGATTATAAACTTTTTTGCATAAAATCTTATGAGACTATCATAGACATGAACACTAGGTTTACTTAGATAGTGACATCATTGCATGATTTAGGTAAGAGAAATTTCAAACTCAAAGAAGGTCAACAAAATTCTACATTGTCAACCTGATAAGTTTGATGCCAAAGTCACTTCTATATATGAATCAAAAGACTTGAATACTTATTCTATTGATAATCTGCTTAGCTCACTCATTGCCTATGAGCAAAATATGAGTCAAAGAATTTTGGAAGCAGGTGATAAGAAGATAGAGATCCATATAGTGCTACAGGCTAAAGACATAGATGAAAATGGCTTAGGAGATCAGAAGTGAGGAGATAATGTTAATAACAAGCCAATTCAAACATTTTATGAAGCACAAGCATAAGCATCAACTAAAGTGGAACAAAGGTAAATGTTAAAAATGATAAGATTTCACCTGACATTATTTTCTTTTGCTGTAGGAAATCTAGTCATTTGAAATATGACTACCCCAATTTTAAGAGACACCCTATAAAGGAAAAGGGTGAGGATAAGCCAATTATAATAAGAGGAAAAGATAGAAGCAAAAAATCTCCTTGGCAAACAACCTCTGATTCATCAGAATAGGAGCAAGATGATGAGGTAACAAACTTATGCTGAATAGTCAAAGATTTAATTATTAATTTCGATTAAGTATAAGTTTTGGTTGTGTGTTTGTTTATTTGTTTTGTTTGTCTTTTTTTAATAATTATATTTTATTATTAATTTTATGTTGTCATTTTTATATGTATGTAGTTCAATTCAAAAGGGGGAGAAGATATTTGGTTGCATTTATTCATTTATCATTTATTTTCAAAATTTTGCATTTATTCATCTAATATTTCATTTCAATTTTTCTTAAATAAATTTTTAAAAAAATTTGTTGAAAAAATATTTAAAAAATATTTACCTCTTTTTTTAATATAATTTATTTAGTGAGGGAGAGATTAGGAAAATATAATATTAGTATTAAAATTCTACAAAAAATATTTGTCATCATCAAAAGGGGGGAGATTATTACAACTCGGGCTCCTGAGTTTATGTTTTTGATGATAACAAATAATATTGATTGCATCTTTATGCCTCCTTGTATTTGTAGTACATATTTACTTTTATTGTACTAACATTTCAGATACATCATGAACCACTCAATGAAGATTTAGGGCTCAAGATTATATAGAGTAGGATATGTTGTAAGAGTGTATAATTTTCATTTACTGATTTTTTTTATTTCTTGAGTCAAGTCCTGTAAGGGTGTATGCTAGCCTGGTGATCGTACATACACAATCAGGGGAGTGACATAATGAAAATTATACTGTATGATCCATATTATACTATATGATCAGCTAATTAGAAAATTATTAAATGGCTAATTATAATAATTAAAGCTATTTGAACTAATTATACTATATAATATAGATCATATAAGACGATTAGTTGAAAGCAAGATCTCAATCGCCAATTATAATTTTGGTAATATTTTGAAATTCAAAATATGAACTAATCATATTGTATGATATATATAGTACAGTACGATGTAATAAAATCTTGCCTAAATTAATCCTATAATTAGGAAAAAGATTTTGGTTAATTTGTCCAATCAGATCTTATAGGACGATTAGAGGCAATCCTACTACATGACCAGATCCCTGCATGGGGAAATAATTTATTGTCGCCAATCATATGAGATGATAAACCAAGTCATTTAAACTAATCGTACTAGTTGACTCTTTATATCATACTAGACGATCAACACAATTAGATGAACTAATCATACAACACTTTATTATTTGTACAGTACTAACATGGTGAATAAACAAATCGTACCATACGATCTTTGACCATACTGTATGATCAGAGTAAGCAGAATTAAATTTTTAGGGTTTTTTTGAGCCCTCTATTTAAGCTTTCTCATAAGACTTTGCAAGTGTCCTTTTGCCATTCATTGAGTTATTTTTCTTCTGAAGAAAGCTTAAAGAGAGAGCCTAGAACTTGGAGAGAAAGAGTGGAGTTTGTGAGAGAGGGAGAAGATCCTTCTCGATTTCAAGGGAGTGTGAGAGGAGTTCCACACTGTTACTTCAGCAAACTTACACTGAGTTCCTTCATGTGTCATGGTTGGTCTTGAGGGAAGCTTTGGGAAGAGGTCCTCTTTGGTGTCAAAGGACCTAGCTACTCCGACGCACTGGGGGAGGTGAAATTGATTCCATGTTCTCTGCCATTACCAAGAGGGTGAAAATGGATTCTAGGTTCTCTACCATCACTAGGAGGGTAAACAAGGATTTCAAGATCTCTGCCTCATCAGAAGGCTAAAAAGATTATGGTCCTTTGCCACACCGGGTTGGTGGAAGAGATTTTGTAAGGGCTTCTTCGCCTAGTTGTAGGGCTAAAGGAGAGTTACTAAAGGTTTAGTGCAATATCTGGAGAGAAGGACTCCAAGGAGTAGACATAGGTCATGATTTGACCAAACCACTATAAAATTCTAGTGTGTTTGTTCCGATTTCTTATTTTTCATATTTTACTTTTATGCACTTTTTAATTTATTAAGATTACATAATAGATTTATTTATGTGATAATTGATTGGTGAAAATCTATGGTTGATAGTATATTATGTTAACTAAATTGTCATCATTATTATTATAACTTTTGAAAAGTTTATTAGATTCTACATTAAGAGATAGTATTGCTTCGGTATTAGCGTGCTTAGGGAAAGTTTACTTAGGCTTAACATCCTAGATCAAACTTTCACATAGGCCTACAACCAGTTCCCACACATCATTCCTAATAAACTGATTTAATTCTTCTTGCATAGCTAGGATCCAAAATTCATCGGCTAGAGCTTGATCTATATTGGTGTGTTCTACTATGGAGATTAATATAGAATGACTAATCTCCTTTCTAAGTCTATGCCTAGTTCAACACCTACAGATAGATCTCCTAGGATGATTTCTCTAGGGTGACTAAATGAGTATGTCCTTTCTCTAGGAAAATGGCTCCTAAGGTTCTACTTTGTCTCTCAAGTCAATGATTCTACCCCTTGGGTGACTTCTACTTCTTCTTCTAACCTAGGCTCAAAAGATTTTTCTAATTCATCAAATATGACATGGGTGTACTCTTCTACTACTAAGGTCCTCTTATTAAAAATCCTATAGTATGTATCTACAGATGAATATCCTAAGAAGACCCCTTAATTAGATTTGGGATCATGAATCAGTACCTTATTGAGATTAAAACTACAGTTGACAAAATTGCTACTGCGGGAGCTAAAATTGATACTGAAGATATCATACTTTATACCCTTGATGGACTGCCACCATCTTATTAAGCATTTAAAATATCCATTAGAACTATGTTACATCCGATCAGCTTTGAAGACCTATACTCACTACTTCTTAGGGAGGAAAAAAATATCAAGGTAGAGCTATCCCATAACCATTAAACTGCAAATTTAAACATGGCGTTATACTCCTATTATGGTCGCAATCAAATAGGCAAATGTAGATCAGCTCCATTCAATAGTAGACCTCAAGTATAATCCTCCCCTACTTGTCAGATTGCAACAACAAAGGCCACTCAACAGCAAACTATTGGCACCGCCTCAAGATAAATTTTGACCCAACAGCAACTCAGAATCTTTTGAAAGTCATGGTTACTATGAATGATTCCCCCAACCCTAATTAGGATCTAGACTCTGGTGCCTCCTCCAACCTTACAAACTACATCAATACTCCTGCCAATCCTAAACCTTACCATAGCAGTGACAACATCATGATTAGACATGGAAGATCGATTCCTATAGCTCATACCAGCGACTACATTCTCCCAACCCCATCTCGTAAGATACTCTTATATCCCCTACTTCACATTCCCAATCTATCTCACACTTTATTATCTATCTCCAAATTAACTAAAGCTAATAACATATCTGCTTGCTTCGATGCATCTGGCTTTGCTCTCAAGGACACCATAACAAATCAAGTACTTTTCAAGGGTCCTTGATATAGCAGACTCTATCCGATCCCATCCCACAACAACCACTGCTCCATCCCGATAGCCCTCTCAGCCACCAACACATCTAGCTCTCTCTGGAAAACAAGTTGGGACATCTTTACCACTAGACACTTCTCAAATTCTCCAATAGCAATTAACATTTACATATTCCAGCAACTTCCTTTTTATGCTTTTCTTGTACGGTCTCAAAAGGCCACAAATAAAAGTTATCCAAATCTGTATCTCATTCATCTACTCCTTTATAAGTCATTCACTTGGATTTATGGGTTCATCCCCTATTATCTCTAATCAAGGATATCACTATTACATATTATTTATTGATGATTTCTCTCACTTCAATTGGCTTTTTTTGATGAGATTCAATCTGAAGTAAATTCTATATTTATCAAATTTAAAACTATGGTTGAGAAATAATTATCATACTAAATTAAAAGACTGAGATCTGATGGTGGGACTAAATATCTCAATCAGCAACTTCAATCCTATCTCTAGCTACATGGCATAATTCATCAAATATATTGTCCCTACACTCCTGAATAGAATGGATTAGCAGAGTGCAAACATAGACATCTGATCAAAACAACAAGAACACTATTACATATGGCAGCCATTCCATAGACCTATTGGCAGATGATGTGCACATAGCCTTCTACCTCATCAACCGACTACCTTCCAAAGCAACTAAACATCAATCCCCTCTTAAACCTCTCTATCACCAACAACCCGACTACTTCCTTCGCACTTTTGGCTGATGCTATTTTTTATGGATTCCACCATCATGCAGGCATAAACTATAATTCTGCACCACTCCATTTGTGTTTCTAGGCTATTCAAACTCTCATAAAGTCCATAAGTACCTCAAAAACACTAATAACCATATAATTATTTCCCATATGTCATTTTTGACTAAACGACCTTTCCATTTCATACCATATCCCCACCAGATAAATCTCTTACTACCACATCATCCATTAATCCATTCTTACTCCACCTACCACATCCTCTATCATCCTAGTTCGACAAGTGATAGTACAAGTTTCTCCTCCTATTTTAGCTCCGTATCCCACACCTATATCCCTAAGCCAATCGATTGATCCCACTCCTCTACCTCCACCACAACCCTCTTGTGATCCTATCTCAACTCATACTATGATCATAAGATTTAAAATAGGTTATCTCAAATTGAAAACAATTCTCAACCTTCTTCACCAACAATTCACCATCAATAATGCCTTTGTACTAGACCCGACAAACTGCTATGCAGCCTCCCAATTTCCTCACTAGCGGTAAATAATGGCTACTAAGTTTCATGCTCTCCAACAGCAAGGCACCTGGACACTTGTACCACCATCAGCAAACACACCTATCCTTGGTTGCAAATGGACATACCACACCAAATTTCATTCCAATGGCTCGATTGCCTGCTACAGAGCATGATTTATATATTAAGGACACCGATAGGAATACGGTCTCCTTTACCTTGAGACATTTAATCTAGTGGCTAAGTTTCCCACTATCCGAGCTCTCTTAACCATTACTATAAATAAATAATGGAAAATTCATCAGCTTAATGTAACAAATGCATTTCTACATGGTGAACTCACTGACATGATATACATGTCACAGACTTATTGCACCGAATCATGTATGCTTACTTAAGAAATCCATATATGACCTTAAATACGTTGGAGCCAAACCTTCTCAATAGCTCTACAATAACTATGCTTCCTTTCCCAGTCTTGCAGATCTAGCTCTCATCACTTTCACTAAAGCAGACACTTAACTATATTTGATTATCTATATGGACGACATACTTGTAACAGGTACTGATCCCACTCTCATTTCAAGCATTATTCTATAACTTAACAAGAAATTTGCTAAGAAGCACTTGGGGACAGTAAATACATTCCTTGGCATCTCCATTGAACATCACTCCAATGCCTATTTCCTATCCCAGACCTAATATGCTGATTCTCATTTAGCAGATGTAGGCATGTGGTAATGCAAACTTTGATTTAACCCGTCCTGCACTAAACCACCACCAATCAGTTCAGCTAATCCAATTTTCATAGACCCTCATACATATCACAAACTAACTGGATCACTTCAGTACCTCACACTTACCAGCCTTGATTTAGCCTATTGAGTTAACATTCTGTGCTAACACATGCACAACCCACAGCCCCAAACACACTCATCTCTTCAAGATGCTCCTCTGTTGCATCAAAGGCACTGTTCACTATGGTCTCCCCATCTCTAAAGACCTGCTTTGACTAGTATCATTTTTAGATGTTGATTGGGCTGGTGATCCCTCTACGTGAAAGTCCACATCCAGATATTGCACTTCCCTGGGCAATACTTTACTATCCTAGAGTGTAAAGAAAGAACACACCATTGCTAGGTCCTCCAAAGAGGTGGAGTACAGGGCTCTTACCGCTACCATTATAGATGTTATCAGGCTTAGACAACTTCTCTAAGACTTTAACATAGCCATATCACAAGCAATAGATCTCTATTGTGATAATATTTCTGCCACAGCTTTGGCCAACAACCTGATTTTCCATGCCAAAACAAAACATATGAAAGTGGATCATCACTTTATCTATCATCATATTCACTCCAACATAGTCACGATTATCACCATCAGTACACAAGATCAGATTGCTGACATTCTTACTAAACCATTATCAATGACAAGATTTCATCTTCTTCACACCAATCTAACTGTCCAACCAGAACCATCAAATTGTAGGGGCCTAAAATCATCTCAAGGAATAATCTCTGACAAGGGTACATCATCAATGTGCAAGGAATAAATCACAACATTCAAATTATAGTAAACTACTTTAATTCTATGCGTCCATGTGTAAAGAGGCACATGCTTACATTAGTATATATTAGAGTCTATACTTTAAAGCACACTATGAATAGAATGCTACATTAAAACTATACTATGTTCTTCCTGCTACTTACTTCATCTGTATGAGCTACATGTACTCTTTATCTTATCTTCTTTATGTGCAGTAACTTTATTTCTTCACTTATATCTACAAGAATTTTAAAATTTTAATACTGTATATTCTCCCATCTCCATTTCTTTGTGATATTTTGCAGGGGATGCCTCAAGTATGCACTCATAAATTCATTTTATTTTATAATATTATCTTGGTAAAATGCATTCTTTGTGAAGTGAAATACCATGATTTTGTTTATGTGATAATTAGATTAATTCTTTTGATGATGTAAAATTAAAATTAGCATTATGACTGGTACTTCCCATTGTCCATGTATTTTAACACACTTACCTGTTTATATATATATATAATATTAGCTTAATGTGAGTATTATTTGGATTTGGGTTCCATTATCAATGGTACTTCCTTACAATATTAAAAGCCTAATTGTTAACGTAAATGGAAGTAGATTGATCTAAACATGAAAACTTTATATGTTTCATACATATCCTACACATGTGATTGTACATTCTCCTTTCCCTAACATTTTTTTTCATAGATTCATTCAATTCAAATGCAACATCAAGGTCACTTTCTCCTTGAATATACTAGCAATTGTAGCTATTATAGTCAAGTCTGATTATTTCATATTATATTAGCATGCTTATGTATTATGTATAATTAATACTTTGTCTTTATGAAGAACTTTAGGTTAGCAAATGACATATGTATAATAGCTAGGATCTACACTCTATAATATTCTCTTTATTTAATTAGGCATTGGGTTGGCCAAATGTCATTAACTTTATGACATTTATATGTTACCTAATTTGATGCTCATCGAGATAGTCACATATTCATTTATAGGTTAGGTTAACTAGAATATGAAACCAACCTGTCTTGTGGTCTTGGCAAGAGATGTTGGGTATAAGTAGAAACCCTAGGCACTAGGGTCCCACTAGTCTACATCTTTCATGAGTATATATGTAGTTCAAGGTTGACATCGTAAGGTAGATAATCTAGAAATAGGCCCACTATAAATATGCATGTGCATCTTCTCCGTCTATCAGCCTAGGACTTGGCCCATGCCCTTAGCCTATGAGGTCCCCTTGAATGAGATAACCCATGATTGCTAAAAAAGATCTTCAAGTCGGCACTCGACAAAGTAGACTAAGGGCACCAACGAACCTAGGACAATTGAACTATGGGATCTTAACTAGAGACATCATACTCACTTGGTAGGTTAGTTTCTATCCTCTAGTTATCAACCTATTTGGACACTTAGTTCACCTCACCCACATAAATCATTTCTAAGAGCCAAACCAACTATTAAATCATTAGTAAGGAATAAACCAACAATGTGTATTCAAGTGATAAGCATAATTAAATTGAATTTTATTTTATATTTAAATTAAATCAATTCATATCATTATTCAAGTTACACTTAAAATTAAATCAAACATAAAGCTAACCTAAACCAATAAATAAAAATAAATGACAAATAGAACTAATACAATTATATTATCTATTAAATTAAACTAATTCTGAAATTATATAAGTTCAAATTTTAATCTAAAACTAATTTTAAAATGATAATAGAGAGAAAATTAAATGAAAGGTAATAATAAAATAATGAATAATTAATTAAAAATCTAAGAAAATTCAAAAAATCTCAAAGAAATTTCCATAAATGAATAAGAGCATGACGAACATTAAACTAAACAAACATTTCAACAAATACCTCAACTTCACCTCCAAATTTAATAAATAACCATATAGGCTTAGGAAGAGAGAAATTCATAAAATATAAAATAAATATAAAAAATATAAAATAAACTTCTATGAAATTTTAAAATAATAATGAATAATAAACTAAATGAATATATCAATTAACAACACATTTTTACCTCTAAATCAAATGAATTCCCTAATAGAAATAAAACTTAGAAAATCTATTAAAAATCCAATAAAAAAAATACAAAATAAACTCCAATAAACTCATAAAGTTATAACAAACAATAGTCTATCTAGATTGAAGTAATATTAAGCTAAAAAGTATAACTTTATTTACAAGCCATTTAAAAGTTGAATAAAAAGGGTAAAAGGCTAATATTTGAATTGAAATCATCCTTGGATAAAAGTTAAATATATTTAAAATTGAGAATTGAAATACAAATTAATAATATAATTTACTATCCACACGACCTAGAATGCACTATATGTAGTACAGGCCACCAGCCTTAGATCCTTTAGGTTAAAATATTTACATTCTTACATATATTGTTTACTTTTATATATATATATATATATATTGTGTTATGGAAGCCATACATTTATTGAGAGGTTTGATGGAGAAGTATAGAGAGAATAAGGAGCATCTACATATGATATATCAATTAACAACACATTTTTACCTCTAAATCAAATGAATTCCCTAATAGAAATAAAACTTAGAAAATTTATTAAAAATCTAATAAAAATAAAAAAAATAAAAAATAAACTCCAATAAACTTATAAAGTTATAACAAACAATTGTTTATCTAGATTGAAGTAATATTAAGCTAAAAAGTATAGATTTATTTACAAGCCATTTAAAAGCTGAATAAAAAGGGTAAAAGGCTAATATTTGAATTGAAATCATCCTTGGATAAAAGTTAAATATATTTAAATATGAGAATTGAAATACAAATTAATAATATAATTTACCATCCACACGACCTAGAATGCACTATATGTAGTACAAGCCACCAGCCTTATATCCTTTAGGTTAGAATAGTTACATTCTTACATATATTATTTACTTTTTTTTTTTTTTGCTTTTTATATTTTGTGTTATGGAAGTCATACATTTATTGAGAGGTTTGATGGAGAAGTATAGAGAGAATAAGGAGCATCTACATATGATATTTATTGGTTTAGAGAAAGCATATGATAAAGTTCCAAGAGAAGTGCTATGGATAGTTCTAAAAAAGAAAGGGGTAAATAATGCTTATATTCAAGTCATTAGGGACATGTATGTTGGAGCTATTACTTATGTTCAAATAAAAGGTAGTTTGACCAAGTATTTTCCAATTTCAGTTGGATTACATCAAGGATGAGCTTTAAGTCCATATCATTTTGCTTTAGTCATGGATGTTCTTACTAGAGATTTGCAAGAAGTTATTCCCTGGTGTATGCTTTTTGCTGATGATATTCTTCTTGTTGATAAGACTAAAGTGGGAGTTGAAGGTAAACTTGAATTATGGAGGTCAACCTTCGAGTCCAATGATTTTTATTTGAGTAGATCTAAAACTAAATACATTGAGTGCAATTTTAGTAGTAATAGATCTAGTGGGTCTTTTGTGACTTTGTGCAATCAAGTCATTAATAAGAGTACATGTTTTAGCTATATTGGGTCTTTTGTTCAAAGTGCTGGTGAAATAGATAGGGATATTATTAGTAGAATTCAAGTTGGATGGTTGAAAGGAGGAATGCATCGGACTTATTGTGTGATAGAAAAGTACCACTTAAACTTATGGGAAAATTCTTTAAGATGGTGGTTAGACCTACAATGCTTTATGGCGTAGAATGTTGGCCATTAAAAGAGAAGCATAATATTAAGTTAAGTGTTGCAGAAATGAGGATGCTCAGGTGGATGAGTGATGTTACTCTTACAGATAGGATTCAGAATGAGCATATACGTAAAAAGGTTGGAGTAACTCCAGTGGCACATAAGATTAGAGAGAGTGGCCTTAGATGGTTTGGTCACATAAAACAGTGGCCTTCCGATGACCCGTTTAGGAGAGTAGATGCATTAGATTTGGCCTTTGTTAAGAAAGGTAGAGGTAGAACTAAAAAGACTTGGTTAGAAAATATTAGAAATGACCTTTCTTTATTAGATTTAAATGAGAATTTGACTCTTAACAGGACAAAATGGAGAAAAAGGATTCATGTCGCCGACCCCACGTAGTGGGATAAAGGCTTGATGTTGTTGTTATTGTTGTATATTTTGTGCTATGCTTTATTTTCTCACTCTGATATAAATGTTAAGCTACTAATTATAAACATAAACCCCAAATTTAAAATAAAAGATACCTGGTTATAATTTTGACCAGAAGTATAAATTAAAACCCTTAGTTGGGAAATAAAACAACCGATAACAAAACATTAATCGACATTTTAAACCCCATGATTTATACATATTAAAACTTCTTAATTTTTACACCAAATCAAATAGGTGTGCTATAGACACTTACATGCTTATTTAGGACAGAATGGAGATTCAGTCTCATTTTTCTTTAGAAGACAAATTTTTTACTCAAAATAACATAAAAAATTTCTTAAAATAACATAAAAAGATAAGCAGTTAAAAAGATATAAGTAATGTTTGACCAGGTCCATAATAGGTTATTTCTATCCCTTTTTTAGATACTTCTTCACCTATGGGTTTGGGGTAGACTACCTAACCTATTAGGGTATAGTTCTATCTAAGAAGAGATCTACTTCATAAAATAAAACCAACATGCATTGCATTAACAACCCATAAAAATAAATGTTAATTTCATTTAAGACTAGGAGCATGATCTACCATTCATAGTCTAGAGCTATTTCAGACTTATGAGATATCGGTCTCAAATGTCTAATTAAAGCAACAACCTACCCTATATTACATTTACACAATAACAGACATAACAGTTTTAAAGCGTTAAATGAAGTTTACCTGACAGTCATAGCAAGGTAAGATTATAAGTCAAGAAGAGTCTGGTCTTCTTAAACCCTTAGCGGGTGAGAGATATAAATGCCATAGTATTTTGTTAGATTTGGTTTGAGTCACTACCATGTATTGACTCACCATAGTTCTTTGTTCTGAGACTTGTTCCTATATTATAAGTCCTCATCTCTTGGGCATCATACTAATTTGGTGATAGAGAATATAAGTCCCAAGTTTATACTAAAATTTTATCTTGAATAAAAATAAATCTTAATTTCAAATTACTAAAGCCCAACCATAGGATAAATTGGGGTTAGTTTTGAGCTTACAGAGAACTTGTAACTCCAAAATAAAATAAATCATATATTATTCTTGTAAGGTAGGAGAAAGATCTCTGAGAATGTAGATGGTCTTTTCAAAATTTATTTCTATTTTTAAATGCCTTTATAGAATGTTGTCATCATTTTTCCCAATGATATGACATTCTCTAGGTCATATTTGATTATAGAGATGACACATTTTCTAAAACCTATTCTAACTTTCAGATCTTTTGTATAAGAAGTTTGTCTATAGAGATGATTTATTGTTCTCATCATTACATTTGATTGTAGTAATGGTTAAAATCTCAAAATCTCATTTATCTTTTCAAACACTTATATAGGACATCATGTTTATCTTTTAGGATGATATTTTTTTCCCTTGATTGTGTTTGATTATAAAAATGTTATTTTCTAAAATCCTAATTTTCCATTGAATCCATTATAGAATACTGTGTTCGTCTCTCGAGATGGTATGCTATTCTTAATGGAGCATTCAATTGCAAAATAGGAGAGCACATCGAATTTACATGGTTTTATTTTCCCACACTTTTTTTAATATTAAAATATTAAATAATAAATTTTTGATTATTTAAATATTAGGTATGATTATAATGGATTTCAATGTTAACTGATGTAAGTGTGGATTTTAACTAATGTAATGTATTATTTTTATATAATGGTAACACATTTCATTTTTAATTATCCTATGGCTGCTTGTTAAGTTGTTTATATTTTTTGATAGAAAATTTAGTCCTTATGAGCCTAACATCATAATAATTTCAAGCCACTAGCACAAAGAAAGATGAAGAATTATACAAAAAGCATGTAGTTCTAATGTAACACCCAACTAGACTATCACAATCAAGAAAGCAAAACACAAGCAATAACCTAGAAAGATAGGTGTGGCTGGTCCACAATATACCCCAAAAATAGAAACATTAAATTTAGTTAAGCTCTACCATAGTACAACATAGCCTAGCTATATACAAAATTAGGTTTTGGTTAGTGGGTCTTCAATATTTATCTTCAAAGTTATCCAGAGTTGGAAAACATCACCATAGGTCTCATCCTTGCATATCCTTTCCATTTTTAGCCGATGTGTCTTATATGTCATTTATATTGTAAAAAGTGTATTCATAAAAGCTAAAATTAAGTAATGCCCCTAAAAAATAAATGTTAGTAAGAAAAAAAATGTATATTTCATTTACCAATTCACAATCAATTATGTGCATAAATGCACATATAATTCCCACCAAATTTTAACAAATAAATATCACGCAATCATCTAGAATTGAATAATCCTAACCTTGAAAGTATAAGGCTAATATCATATCTAATATTTAGTGTGCAATAGACTATGAGGGTGTCACTATATTTATTGTTGTATTTCATTTTTTATTTTAAAGAGAGATTCAAATTATATTTAAGGTTGAATAAAATTTAAGCTCTTAATTATTTAAAGTTTTTATTTTATTTCAAATATAGTGTTCCATAGTTTTATTTCAATTATAAGGAATCCTATGAATAAATATTCTCTACCCTAAAGTTGACCTTGCTATTTAAGTTGTCTTAAGACATAATAGGTTTATACTTCACTCTAAGGTGAAGTAACTCCTCATTGTATTCTGAAAAAGAGAAAATGACTTTTATGGTTTCTTTTATGTTCCTTTTTTCTTAAGGGATCCACTATACCCCTTCAAACGATGGTAGAGAGAGCTTATTTGATTAGGTCAAGTAAAGATGCTTTAGTGTTTGGTATAGGATTTAAAGTTTTAATTTAATTTGAGGATATTAATGATGATCGTGAGTGGTCCATTAGATTTGGCCAAGTGGACAAGTTTAAGTGTTGAACTAGGACTTGGGATACAATGTCTACTAAATCAACTTGGGCTCAATAAAACTTGGTAGTCCACTTATCAATTTCAAAAGTAAATTAGGATAATGTAGGCTAGGTAAACCACGAAGGATTTTGATGACTTTGATTTAATTTGTGGGGTCCTTACTAGTTAACTATGTTAGACATTAGTGACTAAGGAACATTTAAGATTCATAGGAATCCCAAAGTCAAATTTGGCTCAAAATGCTCTAAAAAGATTTAGGCATGAATTTGATTTGATTTTAATTTGACTTAATCATTTTGATTATAACATGCATTTTATTTTTTTTATTTTGTCTTGGGATTTAAAGATGAATTTGGCTTAAATTTTTTTATTTGTTTTAAGCTTGATTTAATTTTGATTAATTCAGATTTATTTGTTTCATTTGATTTGATGTGAATGTGCATGTTTGATATGAGATTCATTGGTTCTAGGCTTTATTTGATTTCAATGTGATTTTATTGTAGTTTGATTATGATTTGATTTGAGATTAAATTTGGTTTAATTTGAATATTTTTGGTTGTCTTGATTTTTATTAATTCTATATAAGTTATAATTTTAAGAATAATCTTGAGATGATTAAGTTTTTATTTGGTTTCAAGTTCAAATATAATTTGGATTTATTGCAAGAATTTAGACTAGTTAGTATACTTTGAAAGTTTTAAGTAAACATCCTAAGTGTTACGGGTTTGTGAGTACACAAGCGGTATGATATGATATGATTACATAAGATGGCCCATTAGTGGCCGGTAGGGACAAGATCAATTGTTATCTAAGGCTCATAAAAGTCGAATAATTTGATCTAATCCATCTTGATCAAAGGACAATTAGTTCAGATTGTGAGTGTGATAGATGCAGACCACAATCAAAGATTGAATGATTCCATGCATACCATCGTAATCAGTTGAGTGCCTATAGTTTCTATTCGATCAAACTTTTACAAGGGTGGAAAAGTAAAAAAAGTCAGACATAGTGTGTTCACAAAAAATGATTGATCAAAGAGAGAATCTATAATGCATAGAAACCATATCTCATTAAGAGCCTCAACTGATTGGACGAGTGGAGTATGCCCACATATATATGCATCAAGCTGAGTAAGAGAACGTCACCTAAGGTTGGAGAAATGACAAAGCTACAACCAAGACACCAAATATCCCTCATAAGTAATATAAAAGAGGACATGTGTTTGTAAAATTGATAAAACCATGTGTCATGGTATGATGATCATGCATGCCAGTAATGGACATAAGAGTTAATGCAATTTAATTTGCAATAGTTCATGCCCTTCAAAAATCAATAAGAAAAACATATTCAAATTAATTTTTTCTGTGCTCACAACCATGTTATTTGTATGCATTTAAATGTGTAATACCAGAAGAATTCAATGGTTTATCTCATGAGCTTGGTAAGGGTAGGATTTTTATAATCATAAATATTGTTGGTTGCGATAATTAAGCTAATGAACTTACATTTGCGGTCCCTTTTTTTATTTAAGCTAACATTTCAGGTAAATAAAAAAAAGGTGGCAAATGATAATGAACACATATTTAATGGTAATCATAGTAGTATGATCAATCTAAATTGAAGAAATAACGTCCTAAAAGAAAAGATCGCCTAAGCATTAAACTTGTATTTTTAGTTTTATTTTGAGTATTTTTATATTATGTCATGTATAAGATTAGCCAAACAATCAAGCACACATACACCAGAGAAGAAGAGATTCAAAATAAGAAAATTCAAAGTTAATTAAAACTCTTGATTTATTGCAAGATTGTACTATATGACTTGATCATACTATATAAAGTGTGGCATGTTGATAATTTTGAAAAGTCGTGTTAATTAATAGAAAATATAAATTATTTTTTATAAAACTAATCATACTGTACAACTCAAAATAGGCCGCACAAGTTATACTCAAATTCAAACCAACAATTATATCTTCTTTCCTTAAATAAATAAATTCAAAATTAAACATATTATATTGTACGTCTAACATCATACGATATAATATTCTATGAGATTTACCTAAGACTAGTTAGCGACAAGAAGGGAGCTAAGGGCAACATAAATATTTGGGGGAATTTCCAATATAAGTATTTTTTTTTAGGTTGCTCACCCTCAGCCTACGTGATTCCGCCTATGAAGGAGAAGGAGAAAGATTAAAGTAGGAGATTTTCTTGAGGAAAACAAAGCAAAGAAGTTAAGACAATTTTTGCCTTTGTGCTAATGTGGATCATACGTTTGTTTTAGAACGAAATAAAGAGTTGATTTTGATTTGAAATAGGACATAAAAGAGAAAAAATTGGATTATTTTTTAATATAAGGGTTTTATTTTTTTTATTTTTAGACTCATTTTATTTCTTTTTTTATTATTTAATTATATTTTATTATTATTTGATTTCATTTTTAAAATTATTAATTTATTTTGCTTTTATTTGCATTATTTAATTTAATAATATTATTATTATTATATAAATTTTTATTATTATTCTTGATACATAATAAAAAAGCAATTTGATCAAACACAAATTTTGATACATATTTGAGTTAGAAATTTTTAGATTTAAATTCAAATCCATTCAAACTCTGAATTCAGCAAGCTTATAATCAAACTGAACTTCTCAACAAGATAAACCAATAGACATCAAAAGTGATTTTATTCAAAGTCCAAATGAGTCCAGATCTTGCTATTGAAATATAATTAGAAATTTTGGGATATTGATTAGAGGACCAAACCATTTGAAAATCTGACATGCTTATTGTCAAATTGAGCAACTCAATAAGTCAAATCAATAAGCCTAAAATTGTTTAATTTTGATAACATTAAGACACTTAAATTATGAAAAACTAGTCTAATCGAGAAAACTTATATTGCTCATCTGATGGATTAATCTAATTATGACTATATTTATGGACACGCCACTCTTGATCTATAAATAATCCCCCACTCTCTACATGAAGGGGATCTTGAATCGTGGCTTGTGATTGAGAGAACTTAAAGGCTTGAAAAATCCTAAAGCTCCACCAAAGCGCAACGGCTCAACCATCATCATTGAACTACCAGTTGATTGAATGAACATGATGCTTGAAAAATCATCAATCATGTCACATGAGTCTACAAATATGATGATGATGAACAATGATGCAACTCACATAATTAAATTCTGAGATCAAAGTCAAATCAGGGCGATGGTGAGTCCACCTATCATCACATGCAATCGCACAAAAAAATGCAACATATGAACTCGACTGAAGCTATCAAAGACAATGATAATCAAGACTAAGGAAAAGAGTAACCTACAGGACATGTAGGAAGACCAAAAAAGTGATCTACATCAAGAATAAGGTCAGCAGTCACCTACAACAAAATATCTTAGATGGTGGTATTTAGCCTGATTGTACCAAAACTCACCTATGCTAGTTTTTAGCTCGATCTTTTAAACATTAATTGTTAGGGGATAAAATAAGCATTGATATCTAAGTAGAATATAAATGAGAATGTTAGGATTCTTATGTGATAAAACCTGAAAGAATAAATCAATGAATGATTATACTATAAAAAGAAAAAAAAATGATTATACTAAATTGATAGGGAGTTGCATCTATTGAAGAGCACATAACTCAAAATTGACTTCAGTGGTTTGGAAAATTATTATAGAGGGTGGAAAATGAACCCATTAAAAAACTACGTAAAATTGACTTCGAAGGATTATGAAGGGATAGGCCTAAGCTTACGAGGATGAAAGATAAGCAGAAATGATACGTGAAGAATAGGTTTAACAATTCTGACAACATTTAATAGCAACAAATGAAATTTGAGGATTCATAAAGCAGACCCCAAATAAATGGGACCATGCAATGTTGTTGATGATGATGGAGTAGCTCCCTAGCTTAGACCAACTCAGCTTTGGCTTTGCTGCAGTAGATAGTTTGCTTAGGTTGGTGGCTTATGGCTCCCGTATCTGGAAGTAATGGGATCCCATAAACATACCACCTAGACCCATGCAGCTTTAGTGACTCGCTTTTTACAAATATGCTTCGTTGTCAATTTTAGTAACTAACTTTAGCTGTAAACTATGTGAGTCGTTTGCCATTTTGGCCTGTATCAGTTTTGATGAGCGGACTCTTCTTGATTGCACCAGAACCAGAGTTCTCCTTTAGATCGCTTTTTTTACCTTTCCATACGTCTACAATCAATGTTACTCTACGAGTCTCACTAAACTTTTCCCAATGAAGCTGGGAAAGAAAAAACATTAGTTGAAACTGATGCTCCATAAAAGCATTTGTCAGTCTCTCATTAAGTCATACTAATACATAAATATAGACTCGAATAGTGCTGCTTCAAGAAGAATCTATTATTTACTTTGGAGAAGATTTCCTCTCATATTCTTTGGTATTTCAGGTCATTGTTGAGTGATATGCATGAATGTTTGGCGTGGAGACTAATCATGATTCATGATGGCTTACCTGTTTCTTGATGATGTGGCCTTTCCTTCTGTATTACTTTTTTTTATTTATTTAAAGAAACACCTTCCAAAGATTTCATCATCCAAGTGCTATTTTCTGGTGCATTGAAGGAGGGAATCTGTATTCAATATATTTAAGCCATTTTATTCTTTCGAAGCTGACTTACAATATAAAGGAAAGCCTTACAAATTGAATGGGTTGGATTTGACGTATTTATTTTTGCACTTAATTTTTTAAAGGAAATGAACTATGAATTAAATTGAATTAAGAACCAAACAAGTAAATTACTTTGCAGGTGACACATCATTATCTAATTTTAACCAAACAAAACAACCCTTTTATTGATTTTTATGGAAATAGGCTAGTTTCACTTTTCTACTGGTATAGAGAGAACATATAATGTTGTACGAATCTTTTCTGGATGCTGCGGACTGAGATCATTGCCTAATTCAGGCATATTTGACAGCACCCTGAATGCAAAGAGAAATGCAATGTTGCCCTAGGCACACATGGAAAAATAGAAAGAAGATATATAAAGAAAGGTTAATAACCCTATGTGGTTTTATTGCATTCAACCCCTTCATACTAACTCAGTTGTTAACACATCAAGACCATTTTTGCGCTATGAATGGGACATTGTTAGTATCACGCGATTGAAATTCGTTAGTTTAGACCATATTTTACTAGGATGGGACAAAGGAAAGGAATTTAAAGGCAAATAGATCAAATTTTGGGCATCATTTCCATTCTATGATTAGCAAAGTTGGGAAAATGATGTGATCTACTGGAAAGAAACTTCCATGGCTTGCATTAGTTTTAGTCTCATGAATGTCAACTAGCTTAATTGACAAAATTTTTAAATTTATTGTTAAAATGGAAGTTAGAATCCCACAAACATCAAATTTATACATTGGCACTCACATCCAACAACAACAACAACAAGCCTTTATCCTACTACATGGGGTCAGCTACATCAACCAAAATCAGAATGTTCTAGACCTCATATGCTCTCTCGCGCGCTCTGCTAGGGTTTTGCTCCTAGCGGGTCACCGGCCGTTTTCGGCCTCTTTTGGCCGCAGATATCTAGGTTATTCTAGTTTTTCTTGGTTTTGATGTGTCCTTAGTCTTGTTTTGTTTGTCTTTTTTGCGATTATCCACCTCTGGCCTTCTTCGGTTAGCATGGCCGTTAATCGCGTGAAGGACCCTGGATTCCTTGACAGTAAATCGTCTTCTCGATCTTTTATTGAGGCGCTTTCTAGTGGTTCGACCCCAACTGCTTTTCCCGAACTTAAAGCGGTTACTCACCGTGGTTTACCTTCTCTTTGGGTTTCTGAGGAAGAAGTGCTCGCTTTGGCGGCGCCGTTCGAGTTTTCCTTGGTTGGTTTCTTCCCGGATCATCGGCCGTCCATCGATACTATTCGGAATTTTTTCTTTAACCTCAAACTGAATGGTATTGTCTCTGTTACGGTGCTTAATGCTAAGCATGTATTGATTAAATTAAGCAATGACTTGGATTATAGTAGGATCTTTTCTCATCGTTCTTTTTTCGTTCTTAACTGTTACATGAAGCTTACCAAATGGTCCCCTTTCTTTGATGTCAATGTTGAATCCCCTGTTATACCTATTTGGGTCTATTTTCCTTACTTACGCCCCCATTTTTTTCTCTCACCATGTTCTTCATGGATTGGGATCATTGTTCGGTAAGCCACTAAAAATGGACAATGCTACGGCTATCGGTTCCTGTCTGCCTATTCTTCGTGTGCTCGTCGAAATTGATATTAGCAAACGTTATCTGGATCGTATTTGGCTTGGCCCGGATAAGCTTGGTTATGTCCAATTGGTTGAAATGGAAGAGCTTCCTAAATATTGTGGTCATTGCATGTCAATTGGACATTCGAATTTGGAATGTGTTCATTTGCAGCCTAAGCGTTCCGACAAGTCTAAGATTGTTTATAATTCCTATATCAATGAGGTTGAGGGTGGGGATCCGGTTGTGATAACCTTGCCTGTTGCGCAAATTCAGTCGGATACTGCTGCTAATGAGGCGATGGTGTTAGCCGTGGTGATGGAGTTGAGGGTGGGGATTCGTCTCTCGCTACTTTGGTTGTTCCAACACAGGTTATTACCTCTCTATTGAACTTGTCTGGATTGAATTTTCCTGTTATGCCATTAACTTCCCCTTCCTTAGTTGTTGCTAATGTCACAGGGAGACCTAATGTTCCTGAATTGGATCCGTCACTTTTTAGTGGTAGTTCTGATCCTATCTTGGATGTCGAACATAATTATCAGGGTGTGGTTGACATTGAACTAGCTATGTGTGAGGTAATGACTTTTCTGTCAGCCATTTTGGTGCGAATTTTGTGGCTAATTCTGGTGTTAGGTCTATTGCGATGGGTTCTAAGGATAGTGGCCAATCTGGTGAGGTTTTGATTACTTTTGTTGTGGCAGATTTTTCTCCTATTATGGATCTTGCTCAGAGAAATGCGGAGTTTGTGGATATTCCTATTTCTGTTATGTCTAACACAGATTTGAAAGCCCATCTGGCCCGGTCGTCGAATAACTCGATTTTGGCTCAAATTGATTGGTTGGATATGGATGAGGATGTCTCCACTTCTGTTGGGGTTGATGGGGATGTTTTGGGTGACAATGTGAAAGATGATTTTACTCTTATTGGTGAAGGTAGAAAACATAAAAGTAAATCTACGATGAAATAGCAATTGGGCTGCCCTTTCGATTTTGTTACCATGGGTTTTACTGATGCTTTGGACGATGAGGAGGCAGCTTCCTGCTTATGACCTTGCTGGCCAGGTCTTGTTGGCAACCTTCGTGGTAAGCCTTCTACTTGGTGGTTGCCTAGGCTGATAATGTGGTTTCTTTTGTGTTTTATCACCAATGGATGGCCCATGACTAGCTGCTGGGTCATTGCTGGGGGCGGACACCCTGAGTCCGCTTTTGGCTCATTTTCCTTCTTTTTTGATTGTTTGTTTCCTTCTTTATTGATTTAGCTTTTTGGTTCCTTCTCTTATGTATTTTGATTCTCGACTTTTGCATGTACTTTCTTTTTCATATTTGAAATAAAATTTTCTTATTATAAAAAAATGGGGTCAGCTACATGAATCCTTTTTCTCCATTGTGTCATGTTAAGAGTCAAATTCTCATTTAAATCTAAAAAAGAAATGTCATTTCTAATACTTTCTAATCAAGTCTTTTTAGATCTACATCTATCTTTCTTAACATAAGCCAAATCTAATACATCTACTCTCCTAACTGATTCATTGGAAGGCCGCCATTTTATGTGACCAAACCATCTAAGACGGATCTCTATAAATCTTATCTTCCACTTGAGCTACTTTAATTTTTTTACGTATATGCTTGTTTCAAATCCTATTTCTAAGAGTAAAGCCACTCATCCGCAGAAGCATCCTCATCCCCAAGAAAATATGTATAAATGAAAAAGAAAACTACCGTCCCAATCAACTCAGAGAATTTCCTCCTTTGATTTTCTGAAGTCCATCCAAAATCTGAAAAGGAGACAATAGTATTTTGCAGCTTAGAAAGCTTAAGTTGTGCTGGCCATCTACATGTGACATGCTGCACTTTAAATTATCATATGTAATGTTAACAGGTTGCTACTAAATATGGTCATCTGAGATAATTTATGATGACTTTGCGCTCTGCATTGTAATAAAGTTATAGACATTAGCATTACAGTGGATTCATAAGGGTCCTGCAGAAAGTCAAGCAACAAGTTCATATCATGTAGCACTATTCTTGTGTATTTTCTAGCACTATTTTGGTGGCAATTCCTACGAGCCTACTTATTTTTATCATTTTTTTGTAATTGCCTAACTAATTCTTTAATGTTTGTCCAATTAATTGATCCCATAATACTTGATCTTTTCTGCTTGCAGGTTTCTTTGAATTGATCCAAATTTTATGGATTTTCAGCTTTATTCATCCACTTGAAAAATAACTTAATCTATTTTATGCGTATAAGTTATACTCAACCATTTAAAAATAAACTCAAGCTTTTAGAACTTCTATAACTACTTTAATTAAGCATTGTAAGCTGGGAGACTACTTGTTTATTTAGCTTGATCATTATAAAAGAAGGAACCTGGGCTTTTGGTCTTTGTATATATTTTCAAAATGGACAAATTTTTAAAAGTGCTATGCGGTAAAGTTTAATAAGGAGAAAGAGCAAGCTAGTGGAGAAATTTGTGCACGCAACCCAGTTGTTAGTTTTGTTATCAATTTGCTTGTCACCATTTGGTCCCCTCCACCGTGGCATCACAGCTGGTCATGCTGGTCAATTTGGTCGGTCAGGTTGAGCTAGTCGGGCAGGATGTTCTAGCGTGCTGGTCGGATGGTCAAGGTGGTCGGGTGGGTCTCGGGAAGTTGCATTTATGGGCCCGATTGTCGACTTGTTTAGAAGGCAAACAATTTGGGCAAATCATTCAGAGTCGTGATGACTGGCAACTCATCCAGAAGGGGGATGACTAGCAACTCATCCTGTAGGCCAATGACTCGGAACTCGTCCGAAGTCATGATGATTCAGAAGGGAGATGATTGCCGAGTGGGGACCGGGCGCGGTCTTGCGGTGCATGGTAGAGAGCTTTTCCTTTCCCTTTTCACTCTTGTGTTTTCCTCTCTTCTGTGCAATTTTTGCTTCTCCGGCCTTCTGAAAAATTTCGCTTCTCTAGTCTTTTACCCGTGACAACAAAAGTGAAGAACAAATCTTACATCACCGGTTTGTTGTCTTTATCATCTTTAATTTTTTTTTACATGATTTCTGTTATATGCTGGCTTAATGTATGAATGTTAAGGAAATGAAAATAGAGAAATTTTATTGCAGCCATTTTTGAAAGATCATTTGATAATTATATATATCATCGGTTGATTTTGTTTTGCTTGTAAAGAAGTTGCATGTGTTGTGTCTTCCAGTTACGAAGATTTGTATAGAATGGTAGAATTAATATTAAAAATTAAAAACATATTAGGTAGTATAGATGTTACTTATTTTTTATTAGGTATGGTAGTATTTTTGAGTGTTTTTTCTATAATTAAAAATGATTTTCCAGTTAAAAAGTTAGAAATTAGTTAGTTAATTATTAGTAGTTAGAAATGTTGTAAGAATGATCAAATGAGTGTTCATGATCATGAATTAAGAGCCTATATTTGGTAAAAATGTATTATGTATATTAGGTATAATGACAAAACTTGATCACGCTAGCATTGTAGGATGGACTCAAGCATTGCTATGTTGATGTTAGTGTATGGGGGTCAGTTGGATATTGATGATCAATTCTATCCCACATATTACTGAGGGCATAATCATCCTCTTAATGTTTCAATGAATACCTCATTGGAGCAGTTGAAATTGGAAGTACTGAGAGTCCTTGGATATGATGCATCATTTTGTAAAGTAAACTTGATTAGTCACCTCCCCGTTGTCAATGGAGTAATTGCATCACCTCTTATTGATGATGAGGTGTGCTCTACTATTGTACACTATGCTAATATGCAACATGTGATAATTTATGTTGAAATTGAGAGTTTCGACAATACACTATCGAATATGACTTACTTGACAACCACTTTAGCAGAGCACCGTAATTTATTAAGCAATAATGAAATGCAGATTTATAGTTTAACGGTGCCTATAGACCATCTTCTCAGTACCTTGTAAGTTTGACCTTATTAGCCTATTATTACATATTTATAAATTTGATCATAGTGGCTTAGTAATGGTTTTATTATGATTGCACTACTATTATGTCTCTCAATGAACACATTGTTTCTGGTAGTGGTGGGCCCTCATTGCGGTATTCACCCAATAATGAGCCCTGAGTAGAAGATTTGTTAGAGAATCTTAATTTAGTCAATGAAGGGTATGGAAGTATGAGCAGTGAGTCAACTGATGGGTCATCAAATTTGGGTGAAAGAAATGAATAAGAGTTTCATGAGGTGCAAACTTTACTGCAATAGTATTGTGGAGCAACTAGTGACACTATAGATGTAATGGTTAGCACAAATTACTTTACAAGGACATGCTAGAATGTTGAGGAATGGGACAACAATCTTGACTTTGATGGTTCTATAGATTGTGACACTATTATGTATGAATAATATATTCCTGAGGAAATTATTAAAGGCATGTGTTTTGCTACAAAAGGAGAGTTGTAATTTTCCCTTTATAGTTGGACAATCATGAACAACATCGAGTTTGAAGTCATTTTGTCAAATAAATTGAAATATACCTTTTGTAATGTGCATTACAAATCTATGAATAGACCGTGTAAGTGGCATCAACATGCCAGTTCCTACAAGTGCTTAGGTGGAAAATGAAAGATATCATCTGCTAGGTATGATCACACTTGCACCAATCTCATTCTTCTTGCAGGACATAAACAGTGCAATTCAAGATTCATAAGCTATTTTATTCAGCCAGTTGTGCGACAACATATATATATAAAGCCCCATGAAATAATTGGTAAGATTGAGTCAAATTTTAATATTAGTGAGTCTAATATGAAGGCTTGGGATGCCAGAAGAAAGGCTATCAAATCAATTTTTGGTAGCTGGGAAGAGTCATGGCGAACTATTAATCTTATGATGAAAGAAATTATAATCCATTCCAGGAATGGTGTATAGATTACACTGCACAGATAGACATAGATTTGAAAGGCTTTTTGAGCATTTTGTCCTTGCATCTTTGGTTGGGCTTACTACGGACCAGTCTTTAGGCTTGAAAGTATGTTCGTACTTTGCGCACTACTATTGGGATCAATGTGAATAATGGTCTATTTCCTTTGGCTTTTGTTGTAGTTTAGTCAGAGTCTACTGCATCTTGTACATGGTTCCTCCAATGCTTATCTGATCTTCTCCCAATTATAACCTCCAAAGAAAATATATGAATTATAATAGATAGACATGCTGGTATTATTCATGGGTGTAGGGATATATTCCCCATGGCATCTCACCGTGCATGTTTAAGGCATCTACGCGAGAACTTCAAGAACGTAGCAAGGGGTATGGGGGTTCAAGATGCTAAATTTCTATGCTAGAAGATGTATTTTGCTAGGAATATGGATGACTTGCTGATATTTCATTATCACATGAGGGATATTAAAATTGTAAGGGTTGAAGACTACAAATGGCTAGTTAATCGTGACTTTGCATGGTGGACATTAACACATGATGGTGGGTTTCATTTTGGAAAAATGACCACAAATTTTTCTGAATTGTTCAATGGAGTCCTCAAGCGTGTTAGAGGGTTGCCAATGCAGGCCCTTATATTAGCTATATATTATGACATTGTTGGGATATTCATGAGATGACTATAGGCCATTGGATCTGAACCAGTTGATTCAAACTATGTCTTCATGGGAAAAGTTGAAGTTGGTTTGCAAAGATTTGAACAAGAAGCTAAAAGGCTTGTGGAACTAATCAGAATCAATTTATATAAATTTCAAGTACTCGACACGATGAATAAATTAAATTAGGTTGAGTTTAAGGAGAATGGTGTTTATATTTGCAATTGTGGAGCCCTACAATCCACCACTTTCCATGTGCACATGTCATAAGTTCTTTATCAATAATGCAACAAAATCACTATAAATACGTCTCACATTACTACACTACTCATAACTACAGATAAACCTACTTGGGTGATTTTCACAACATACCCAATAAGGCTGATTGGCCACCACACGACCCAAATATGGGTTTAATCCTAATAATTCCTCCTATTTATAGGAGACATTCGAGAAGACCTCACACTAATTACTTTAAGAATACAATGGATGAGCGTAGAAGCAATGGTACGAGGATGTACAATGTATGTAAAGGACGTGGTCACAATAAAAGCACTTGTCCCCTTAGCAGATATCTACTATTTAACATTTCTGAGATTATTTAAAATTTTAAAGTTGATTACTAATGTTGGCTTAACGTTCATAAAATGCAATCAACATCAGGGTGGATGACACATCAGAGATTTAATATGTGCATTCAATCTAGTTTTCGTGGTAACTAAATTATATGGGAATTTGTTGTTTGTAATGGAAATTTCAGAACTTGTAAACTTTGAGTCAGAGATAACTATTTGATGATTAAACTCAAAAAAAATTTCTAATGAACTATTCTATTGTTATATTATTAATGTTTGTTATGCTATTGTTAAGAATTATGTTATTATTATTTCAGTTCAATCTCACAATGCATTGGCCGACCAATGAGAAGTCTTGTGTCATCCCGACTAAGAATTTTATCGATATTTATAGTGCATGAAATCATGAATGTGTTACAAGGAATGTTGATAGTCCCCTTGAGAAATAGGCCATGGAATCCAGCTAAGGAAGCTCTCATTTTGGATTTATATAAGAAAAGAATGAAGAAGTTATTGCTGGGAGGTTTTTGAACCTGATGATTGGCAAGACTTGCAGTACGAGTTTCACTTCTATTTTTGTTGTTGTCCAACATAAACTCAACTCCAATCACGTATACCTAAACATCTAAAGGAGGGGGACTAGTGTAATCTTATACATGTATTGCTTATATACTATTATAAATTTTAAGCATATTATTATTAACTTGAGACACGTAGATGTTCATTTTATATAAAATATTTTCAAGTGGATATTTATAATCCTTCCATAAAATATATGCCAACATGAAAATATTTCTCAGTGAAATAATTTTATTAAAATTTAATGAGATAATTTTTTTAAGTATATTAATTCAATAAATCTCTTTTACTGATATTTGTTTATCTACAATTACTACTGAAAAATTTGCATAAACTTCAACATTTCTTTTTTTACATTTAAGCATATGTTTAATGTCCTCCGATAAAAAAAATGGACTAATTTGATGGCTAAATCATTATATTATTTTTTAAATTTAAGATTATGGCTGAAGATAAACCTCGCAATCGTAAGCACCATGGGAGGAGGGAGCAATTCTGGATGAGGTTGTATATGGACTAGCACCTCCATCTGTTCACCCCAGCATTGCCTCACTTTGGGGTCAACATAAGGTAGCACATCCAGATCAAGTATTATAGGAAAAAAATGTTAATATTTTTTTTTTTACATGGGTGTCAAAGGATTATTATCTGTTTCAATCTAAACTTTATATAGGGAAATATTTTGGTCCCCTACTCTCACATGCTTATGGTACACGATAGGACCATCACTTGTCCAAGGTTTAAGGAGGATATTAGAAGAGCAGGGTTACATTGTTTTTTTTAGTTGCTGTATATTCAGCTAGACCATTATCTACGAACAGTATTGTGTTACAACTCAGATTTTTGAGTTTATGGTTTTGAGATAAAAATATTACTGATTGCAACCTTATATCTCCTAGCATTTATACTGTGTATTTATTTCAAGTGCATCATTCAATAAAGATTCAAGGTTTAAGATTGTGTAGGATAAGATATGTTGAAAGAGTGTAAAATTCAGTTATATATTTTTCAATTTCTTATGTCAAGTCCTTTAAAGGTGTACGCTAGTCTGGTGACCGTGCAAACACACACTCAAGGGAATGAGTTAGTGACAAAATTAGAAGTTTAATTTCTGATCTAATCGTACTATACAATCCATATCGTACTGCACGATCAGCTTATTAAAAAATAAGTAAAGTGGCTAATGGTATAATTAAATTTATATGAACTATTCGTACTTGACGATGCTGATCGTGCCGGATGATCAGTTAAAATCATGATCTTAACTGCCAATTATAATTTAGGTAATATTTTAAAATACAAATTATGAGCTAATTGTACTATACAATAAGTATTATACTTTATGATGTCATTAAATCTTGCATAAATTATTCCTATAATTAGGGATCAAATTTAGATTAATTGGTCTAGTAATATCATACTATACGATTGGATAAATTGTACTGTACGATCTGATCTTTACATGGGACAATAATTTATTATCGCCAATCATATGGGATGATAAACTAATTTGATTATACTAATCATATTGGATGATGATCATATTGTACTGGATGATCAGCTTAAGTACTTGAACTAATCGTGCAGTGCCTTACTCTTCGTATAGTACTCACAGGGCTATAGTGAACTAATCATATTTTATGATCAGAGAAGACAAAATTGAGTCTTTAGGGTTTCTTGAAGCCCTCTATTTAAGGTTTCTTATAAGACTTTGAATGAGTCTTATTTTCATTCACTGAGTTATTTCTTCTAAAGAAAGCATGAAGAGTGAGCCTTGAGCTAGGGAGAGAGAGGGTGAAGTTTGTGAGAGAGGGAGAAGATCTTTGTGGGTTGCAAGGGAGTATAATAGGGAGTTCCATATTCAGAATGGGGATAGTGATTCCAAGTTCTTTACCTCACTAGGAGAATGAAAAGTATTCCAGGTTCTGTGCCTCACCAGGAGGGTGAAAAGGATGTCAGGTTTTATGCCTCACCAGGAGGGTGAAAAGGATTCTAGATTCTCTACCTCCCTAGGAGGGTGAAAAGGATTCCAGATTCTCTGCCTCATTAGGAGGGTGAAAAGGATTACGGTCCTTTGCCGCACTAGGTTGGTGAAAGAGATTTTATAATGGCTTCTCTACCTTGTTATGGGGACTAAAGGAGAGACACGATAGTGATAGTGCAATACCTAGAGAGGAGGACTCCGGGGAGTAGACATATGTCATTATTTGATCGAAACACTATAAATCTCTCATGTGTTTATTCTGATTTTTTATTTTCTGAACTTTTTTTTGGTATTTTATTTATGTGATAATTATATGTTGAAAATTTATTATAGCTATTTTTATTGTGTTAATTAGAATATCATCATCGCTATTGGTTCTACTTATATGTTAATTAGCTTCCGCATCAAAGTGAAAGTATTGATTTCGTATTAGTGTGCTTAGGGACAAGTTCACTTAGGCTTAACATTCTTATCAAAATTTCAATTGGTATCAGAGAGGTACTCAAAATAGTGTTTTAAAAAACCTAGAGGAAAATGATCAATGGCACATTTCAAAAATAGGAACATTGTAAAATGTTACTCTATTATTCATCTACCTTTATTTGATAGTATTTCATTTAATTTTTAGAAAATTTGTATGTTTACTTTTCTATAATAAATTGATTTTTGAAGGTGGCATATGATTCAAACTGGTTATTTTGTACCATCACGAATTATTAAAGAAGTCAAAACTAACATTCATTTTACTGAATGGAGTAGAGAAGAATAATTTTTATACAAATGAATGCTAAATGCTTAAACTATATTTTTATGTACACTTAAGTCTGAAGATTATATGAGAGTTTTTAACTGTACCACTAGCAAGAAATTTTGGGATAAATTATGCATTACATACAAATGTACTGTTATTTGATTGAAAAGTGTTGGAAAGTTATTTTTTGGGAGATTTTAATTTCTGAGATTTTAGTTTTGAAATTGAATATGTCATTATGAATTATATATTGCCATGTGAGGCAAAAATATCATTCTCTAATGGGTTCAGATTATAAAATTTCGAATTCATCATGATTATCATAATTAACTCATAGAAGAATAATATTTGATCCCGAAGGGTTAAAATAATGTTTATCGAGTGTTTGGCTATAATAATCTTGATAGAGGATCATTAATTTCATAATCAAAATCATGATGACAGAATGATATATCTCCTGAGGAAAGAAGATATCATTTATTATCAATAATTTTAATATGACGATAATGATAGTTGACCATGATTTTTCTAAAGATAACTAATTAAATTTTGGAAACTTAATTTTGAAGATTGATTTAGGTTCTAAATCTCCTACGAGTGCAAGTTCTCAGAGTTAATTACATCATAGGAAACTGGCATTTCCTACAAAAACCCTCGATTAAAATAATGGTACAAATTTTATTTAAAGACTTTTAAGGATTAATATTAAAGGGTTGAAGTTTGAATTTTAAATGGGATTGGAACAAAGTTGAACACTTATTTCTAGAGGTTAAGGGATGAAAGGTAGGAGGTGCTTTGGGATTTTGAAATATTTTAGAAGTACCCCAACCTATCCTATATATTGGGCTTAAATTTTAGATTAAAGGAGATTTAATTTAAACTGTCAATTTAATTAAAAAGTTAAGACTATATTCCTAGAAGGTTGAGGTCTTATGGTATGAACCTACCTTAGAGCCTAAATCTAAATTGGGCACTAAAAATTAGTAGCCCAAATATAGCTAATAGAGTGTAAATCTAGACTTACCTTGACCTAAATTGGGGAGTCAGCTAACCACCCAGGCTCCTTAAAACAATGTGTCTAGTTTTTTATGCAAGAGTGGTAAGAACATTATGTAATTATATTTGAGGAGTTGATCCTAATTGGCCCTCTGACTTATATATGGTGATATGAACTTTAAAATAAAGTACAATTAAATTTTAGACTCGTTTAAGTTTGTTTCTAATGCAATGCATGCTAGTTAACCTTGAATGCATGAATCAGATTGAAGCAATTTTAAAAAGGCTTAAAAATAGATTTTTTTTCTTAAAGATTGCATAACTTCCTCTTGACAGGACTGCACCCTAATATGTCAGGTGGCCTGCTAGAACCACAGGCAAGGAGGTGCCTAATAAGGAAGAGAAAGTATAATATATATGCATTAGACCCTTGAGGATCCTTGCTTACTTCCTAAGTTCATTAGAGTTTCTATATAAGCTTAAAACTTTTAAACTTTATTAAAATAAAAAACATTTTTAATGTGCCCTCATGGGCCTCCGATCGAATTCCAGGCAAAAATAAAATACAACAACCAATCACTAAAAAATTAAGAATAGTAGGTTATCCTAATCGTAATTAGAGTAAACAATCAATTGAATCAAATTAATTAAATAAATTCAAAAATCCATATGACAAGTGCCACTTAATATTTCATAAATTACAGAAAGTAAATTGGCCGGGTACCACTGACAACAACTGAGATTTTATTCCTAAGACTCAAGAAACTTTGAGAACGGGATTCTTCTCAGTCTTCACTTCTTTGTCCTTCTACAAACTCCTTGGATTTTTTGGGTCCAGATATCCAAGTAAAAAGAAACTCCTCCCTGAAGGAGTTTTTTCTTTTCTCCTGGGATACTAGAAAGTATCCTAACCTGAATCTCCAAATGAAGAAAAACTCTCCCCTATGGGACGTTACCCTTCAGGTTAGATAAATATTATCCCATTTTAGAATACTTTTACAATACTTGATTAAAACTCAAATTACATCAAATTACATTTGAGAATTAAAAGAAAAAAAATATAGACTCAAACCACCTCTTGGGTTATCTTATGCAATTATCATCTAAATAATACCAAGCAGTTTTAGAGTATTAAAATGCTCAATCCAGCCATACTTGGCCATACTCTTTTAAATTTAAAGGGGGACATATGCATGTGATGTACCTAGAAAATTTATTAACTTTAAAGCTTTAATTCATGCCCCCTTTATTTTAATAGCCCTATATGTGCATGGCTTCTACATAAGATTATGTTAGCATTTAAATCATCTCTAACCTAAGGGTAATCTAACACCTATCACATTAGTACATAGATTACATTGAATATAAGTAAACAAGCACATCAGATAGTTATTTTTAACAAGCAATATATAGTGAAAGCTCAAAAAACATGGCATAAAGTAACAGGAAAGTAAAGCACCAGCCTAGCATAAGATTAAAGTTAGTTTTCTTAGCAAACCATCTAAAGTGTGCGAGGTAGGGTGGTGTGGTTTGGATACGTCCTATGTAGGATAATTTGTTGAAGTTGTTTGACATTCTAATTAGTTGAAAGGATTAAGGAGAAGTTTAGTTATAGTTTAAATATTAATTATTAAAAATAATTTTTAAGATGTATTTTAAATGTTAGATGACTACCATCTTTATTACTCACCAGGGCTGTGAAGTTTATTTCACTTTCCTTGGGGCTAAGCTATTAGCCTCATAGGGCCAGGTTACGTAGTGGTAACCGATATAGTTAAGTGAATTTAATAAGTTGAAGCTTAAAGGTTAATGATTTTTAATGAAATTGATTGGTTACTGGCTTTAAAGTTGGATTAAAATTTTTTGAAAATTTAAATTAAAAACTGAATTTCTTTAAATTATTTGAATTACTTAAATGCATTAATTAAAGGGGTCAAAACTTAGCTTTTGATTAAAAGTTAAATTCTAGAGTTTTATAATTTTTCTTAAATATTATACCTTAAGATGAGTAATTAGACACTAAGTTTGCTGGATTTGGATTTCTCTATATTTAGTTATAAATTTTTTACGTTTGATTTCAAATTTTGACTTAAAGTTAACCAAAAAGTTAACTTTTCAATTTTGAATTATTTCTTATGGTTTGAAATTTTTAATAAATATTAAACCCAAATGGAGTCGAATGCCTTTGATTTTTTTCAATTTGAATTTTTTGAAATTAGTTATAATTTTTTAAATTTTTGGTATTTTTTTGAATTTTTTAAAATTATTTAATTAAAAGGGTTTTATTGATTTGAATCCAAATGAACTCCAAACTTCTTGAAAGCACCTCCAACGATCAGAAATAACCTAAGGAGGTGTTCTCAAGTGTTTGAGATTTTTTTGGAATTTTTAATTTTTTTAATTAGTTAAATGAATTAAATATTAATTTTTTACTTAAAATTAAACTAATCTTAATATTGAAGTTCGGTTAAGAGTCTTTTAATTTGCTCTGATTAAGGGTTAAATTTTGATCAGTTTGATATATTATTTATAATTTTTGGATTTAAATTTGATTTGTGATAATTTTTAGAAGTTTTAATGCTTAATTAAGGGTTTAATTTTAAGTTAAAAAAATAATTAGCTTAAGGATTTTTAAAATCAGTGGGAAAATTTCTTAAGGTTGGAGAAGTCACTATGTTTGAATGGTTCAAGTTTTATGCCTATTAGATCTATATTTTAATTGCTAAAATTAATCTAAATTTCTAAACAGGTCCTTAATTTTTTTCCTTAAGATGTCACTAAGTTTAATGGATTTAAATCAAAGTTTTACTAACCCTTAACATACATATAGAAGCACACACAATCACCAATCAAGTCCTTAGAACTAGGAGAGCCTAAAGCTAGGTGCAAGTGCAATCCTACACATGATAATCAAAATAAAACTTGAAAATTTAGAAATTTAGAAAATGATTAATTATGAAATGACTATCCAATAACCATTCCCCATTAATCTTATTCAATCAAACTCAAGATATGCTTAAAATTTCATGACTTAAATCAAAACACTCAAAGATTTAAAGTATATAGTTTAAAATTAAATTAATTTTTAAAATATATATATATAATAAAATATAAGCTTTAAATCTTATAAATTTAAAATAATATGAAATTATAATTCAAAATATTATTAAAAAAGGCATGAAAAATTAGTGATAACTTAAATTTTTTTAAAATTTTAAAATTATTTGAATTAATATTTAATTAAATATTAATTAAATATCAAAAAATTTAAAATTTAAAATTATTTAAAATATATTAAGTATTTAATTTTAAAATTAATCCTAAATTAAAATATTTGAAATTCCAAAAATTTTGATATATTAAATGAATTTTTCTGATCTAATTTGAATTTTATTTAATTTTTTAAATTTCTAATATTAAAATAATTAAAAAAATAATTTTAAAAGCAAGTTAAAATAAATGTAGTATATTCACTAATTGTTTAAAATATTTTTAAATATAAATCTTTAAATGTTTGGAAAAATATTTAAATTAGTAATAGTTAAGTACTAATTAACTATTAATATGTTGAAATTATTTAAGATATTTAAATAAAATACCTTAAATTAAATTTAATTTTAAAATAAAATATTTTTTTAACTTCATCTTTGAATACCTAAAATATAAGTTTGAATTTTTAAATCTATTAAAATTAATATTAAATTAAATATTAGTTAAATATTTAATATTCAAAGTTTGAAAATTGTATTATATATATATATATATATATATATATATATATATATATATATGTATAACATTTTAAAATTATTTTAATTTTAAATTAAAGTATTTTAAATTTTGAAAAATTTGATATATTATAATTAATTTTCTAAAAGAATTTGATTTTTAATAATTTTTTGAAATTTTCTAGGCTTTAAAATAAAATTTAAATAATTTTAAAATGTTTCAAATATATTGGCGGTGCTAGTGGCAGTGGGAGGACGAGTGGCGTGACAGAATTCGTTGGACCAAACTACAACAATCCTTGGCCGAAGGCATGATTAATGGTTAATGATTGCGCTACGATAATCATTAGCTATTAATGCCAAATTATGGTGGCAACGAATGCATTTTCACTTATCCGCATCAGCAGCTGCTGCCCACCATAGGATCACATGTGGCTTGAAATTGATGGCCCAGATTAGGCCATATAAGAAGATCAACTACAAAATCAAATCTATGATTGAAACTAGCCGCAGAACAACACGGTCAGAACTGTTGATCTGGAAATCAATGGCCCGTAAAATGTGTTGTTGACACACACTATGTAAAACCCTTGGAATCAATAATATGCTTCATTTTTTTGATCCCCACGATAAAACTTAATGAAATTTTAAACATAGAAGATGCATATGAAGAGCATTAATGGGGTTTTTGTAAAATTGTTTAAAAAGTGCTTAATGACAAGCTAATTAATCCTAAGTGTTATGACCTGGGTTTAAGGTTTTTGAGAGATTTTACCATAAGATTTCAAATTTTTTGGATTATCTAAATTTGTTGTTTATCCACGCTTAAATTTATTGAAGACACCCTAGCTCAAAATGCTCTAGATCTTGAAATGTGGAGCTTGGATGTATTTAACTTAAGTTCACAAGAGATCTCATTGTCGTCGTGGATTTCATGGTGGATTCTAACTTGGGATGTGTGGAGGCATGGGTGGGGAGCTGGATTGAAATCTCAGAGAAACTTGAGAAGTTTTGGATTGTGAGAGAAGGTTGGATGTAGAATAAGCTCATTTTTTAGGATTTTTCCCTATTCAAATGACCCCAGGTGCTTTAAAAGGCTAGGATTGCTTTGTCTCTATCTCATGGTTACTAGCTATCCTAGAGTGGTTAGGAGCAAAGGATCAGATGACACAAGGATGGGTGACATGTAAAGGGATTTTTTTTGGCCTTTTGTCCTTGTTGGATGGTCTTAATTGCTGGTTGGATGGGTTGGAGAGGGTTTAATGCTTAATGATTAGAATTTGAATGAGAGTATAAAAGCTTAATGGATTTGACCAAGTCAAAATGAGTTGACTTGGTCAAAATTCATGTGATTTGACTAGAGGTGATCTAGGAAGTGTTCAAGGAATCAAATAAATTGATTTTGAGGTTCTTAAGGCATTCAGTTTAGAGTTTGAATGCTTGTGCACATATAATGCGAGGTTTTACTATAAATTGAAGTTTGATAATGTCAAATCAAGATGGTTTGACTTCAAATAAGCTTGAGCATGTTTGGCTCATTCTTTGAGATGGGTTTGAGAGCTTGAATGATTTCAATTGATTAAATGGGTTGAATTGACCAATTAGAACTTTAAGGGTTATTGGGTCATCCAAGTTGACCCAGGGTTTTGGTTTAGGCTCAACAGGTTTGGTTTGATGTTTGGAGTCTGGTGGAGGTAGTTCCATGGGTCAGAATGGTCTAGATGGTCAAAATGACCATTAGACCCTTAAAGGGCTATTTGGTCAACCAGGTTGACCCAAGGTATGGGTTTGAGCTCAATAGGTTTGAAATGATGTTGTGAGTTTAGTAGAAGTGGTTTCAAGGATTAAAATAATCATTTCAGTCAAATTGACTATTTGAACCCTTTTTGGGTTGTTTGGTCAATCTGGGTTAACTTAGTCAACTGGATTGACTCAGTGCCTATTTTTTGATCCAATAGGTTTGAAATGACATTTGGGGTCTCATAAAGGTGGTCCCAAGGGTCAGAATAGTCATTTTAATGGAAATGGTCATTTGGACCCTTAAGGGGTTATTAGGCCAACTCTTATTGACTTTGTCAACCAAGTTGACCCAGGGTCTGAGTTTGAGTCCAATGTACTTTTAATGATGTTTAAGATGCATTAGAGGAGGTTCCAGGGTTTGATTTGAATAGGTCATATTAAAGTTTGGAGAAAATTTCAAACCCTTAAGAGGCATTTTGGTCATTTTGACCCTGGTCAATTAGGGGTCAATGTGGGTCCACTAAAATATAATATAATGCTTAACATATTATAATAAATGGTATGTATATAATCAAAGGCTTTGGAGGAGGATCTAAGGTCAAATTCCACATGGTAGAGGGTCCAATGGCATAGGCCATAAATATTTGAAGGTTTTATGGTCTTTAAAAATAGATTCAATTTCTTAGGCTAGAGGTCTTAGAATGAGCTCAAATTTAGAGAGTAGACCCTAGGGACATGAATAATCAATTTATAATTGATAGATTATGAATTGGGAGTCATTATTAGGGTTTGAAATGTTTGAAAAATCACTAAAAAAAGGCTTTCAGGATAGGGCCCTTTAACCCAAGATTATGGTATGGATTTTTGGATTTGTGCTGGGTTTTAAATTTGAATGATTAAATTTAAATTATCCAAGTCAATTATAATTAGTTCAATGATTATTATCTACTGGATAAGGTTGAACCTAGATTGGAGATTGACTTGAAGGCTAGATTGAGGTTTGAACTAGAGTTTGGATTTTGAACTAGATTGAAGTCTGGATTTTTATTAAACTAAAGCTCTAGATGATTAACATTTCGATGAATGTCAACCTATCAGATCAACAAGTGGAAGTCTAGACAAGCCCTTATAACCTCAGATAAAAATGAGGTCAATAAATGGACCCTCCAATATGTGTAGTAGAATGAAGTTCTACTGAACTTATTGGCATTATCCGAATTGAAAGGTCAAGGCTAGAATTTTTTATTCTAAGGGAAGGGAAAACCTAATTCTAGAGGATCGAGTTTGAATTGATACTAGGGTAGTGCCATGAAAGGCATACTCTACAACTAATGGGTCTAATCCTAAAAGAAGGAAGCGTAAAGACTTATACCTATCCTTAAGGAAGAGAGGGTTGGATTTTGGAGTTTGAAACTAAAGGTAGGATGGTGCCATTGAGGGCGTTATCCACAACTAAGATGCTAAATCCTAAGGTGAGAAAGCACGATAACTCACATCTATCCATAAGGAGAAGAAAATTGGGAGATCTTATGGGAAGAAAGCATTACTTCCCATACAGGATAAGATCTGTATTTTAAAATTAAGATGGTGCCACAGAGGGCATGATCCATCACTAAGTTTTCTAATCCTAAGGAAAGAAATCATCTAAACTTAAGGAAGAGAAAACTGGATAATCATATAGGAAGGTAGCATTGCTTCCCACAAAGGATCATGTTTGAGGTTAGAAATTAGGATGGTGACACTGAAGGCGTGCTCCATCACTAATGGAGTTAAACTTGAATGGGGAATTTCTAGATAAGGAAACTAGGATGGTGCCACAGAAGGCATGACCATCACTACTAGATCTAACCCTAAGAAAAGAAAGTGTTACAAATCTGGGCCCAAGCATTATGGTTTTGATGATAATAAACATTATCGTTTCCATACTGGTATCTTCTATTAATTGTTACTATTGAATATCTATTTTATTGCCCTGCTCACTAACATTTCAGGTCAACAGTTCACTTGCAACTTCAATCAGCTCAAGATTAGATATACTAGAGTTGAGTCTGTTTGTAATTTTAACTTCAATATACTTTTATCTTTCTTAAGTCAAGTTATATATATGATGGATACTAAGCTGAGTAACCTTACACATACACACACATACTCAACAGAGTGAGTTGGTGAGTTAAAAAATATTTATTTTTTGAACTAATCGTATAGTATGATCTAGTGAATTCTATTTAAACAACAAACTTCCTTCATTCTCTTCACATAATTCTACTCATCAAATCCTTTTCCTTCCCTCTTGAGATCTCAATGGCTAGAGGAAAGCATTCCTGAGCACTTGCAGGTAGTTCCTCTTGGCTTCATCCTCACCCTTACTTGTCCATTCAATTCTGAACTTTTATTTGAATTTTTTAGAAGCCTTCGAATTAATAATGAATTTACTACCTTACAATCTTATGCTAATAGAAGGCCTGTTGAAATAACTTACTAAGACTTCCATGAATTTCTTCACCTTTCCACTATTAACGATAAAATTCAAATTTTTTTCTCAGATCCTGACTATAATTGGACCCAACCCAACACTTTCTTACAGAATCCACTGTTAACTATTACATTCCTATTATCAACACATTAGTGCAAGATGCTAGGATCATCCAAAATATTCTTCAAAATTCTGTCATTCCTAAAACTGGTGATAGGATTAACATTATACCTGTTCTCTCACTTGCTACCTATTATATCATGGCTCAAATTGACTTTAATGTAGCTAATCTGATAATTCATTATCTTGATAATCTAACTTGCATTAGAGATCCTAGACATAAAAAAAAGCCTAACCTTGTCTTAGGATATCTCGTTGTCTTTTGTCCTATTGTTCAACTATAATCTTTAATTTCCTGCTCCACCTGATCACCTCCCAATATTCTATTCCAATAGCTCCTTCCACATCCTTCATAGTGCTTATTGCCACAATATTTGATATACTGACCATGAGCCAGAGGAGGGAGAGGGAGAACAACCTCAAGCACCTGCCCCCTATCCGCCAGCAGTCTTAGATTAATCAACTAGTTCAAAGATTTGATCTATGGGAGGCCCATTTTGACTCCTACTTAGTACAATAGTAGCATCAACATGAATAAGATTTAGCTCGCTTTGACTCTTACGTAGCCCAACAGCAGCATCATGATCAGGATATGACATGGGTTGGAGAACTGTTTGCCTCCCTTCATCACTTCTTTCAGCCACAACCACCACCACCTCCACATGATCAGGGTCCTTATGGTTTCTAGCTTGTTATATTTTTATTTATTTCTATTTAGTATTTTTTCCTCCTTTTTATGATGTTAAAAGGGGGAGTAGCAGTGTGTTGTTAATTATTTACATCTTTTATTTTAATGAAGCTAGTTTCCTGCTTTACTTATTTTCTATTTTACTTAATTTCTATTTTATTATATATATATATATAAACAAAAAACATAAAAATTAAACTTTTTTTATTCTCAAAATTTCATCTTCTAAGGGGGAGTTTTAGAGAAGGTCAAAGTGCTTTAAATATCTTTAACAACAATATTTGTTATCATCAAAAATGGGGAGATTATTACAAATCTAGGCCTAAGCACTGTAATTTTGATGTCAATAAACATTATAATTTCAATACTGCTATCTTCTATTAATTATTACTATTGAATATCAATTTTATTGCCCTGCTCACTAACATTTCAGGTCCACAGTTCACTTGCAACTTTAATCAGCTCAAGATTGGGTGGACTAGGGTTGAGTCTATTTGTAATTTCACTTCAATATACTTTTACCTTTCTTTAGTCAAGTCATATATATAGTGGATACTTAGCTGAGTACCCTTGCATACACACACTCAAGAGAGTGAGTTGGTGAGTTAAAAAATTTTCTATTTTTGAACTGATCATATAATACGATTTATATCATACTGGACTATCCGTTAAAATAATATACCCTAATTAGGACATCTAAGTTAATTAAGATTAATTAAACTCATCATATTGTATGATTTTTATCATATAAAAGAATTAGTTATAATCAGTAAGATAGTTGTGATCACAATTTAGGTAATATTTTAAATATTCAAAATCTGTGTTTAATCATATCGTACGATAGTCATCATACTGTACGATCTATGACAATCATGTCTAAATTAATCCTGTGATTAGCTGTTTAATTATGGATAAATTATTCAATTAGATCATATAGGATAATCAATGATGATCGTACTATATGACCTGATTCTTATATGGGACAATAATTAAATGTCGCCCCTCAAACTGGATGATTAGCTATGTGTTTGTACTAATCATAGAGGATGATCAATATGATCGTACTGTACGACCGGATTCCTGTATGAGATGATAATTACAAGTCACCCCTTATATTAGATGATTAGGTAAGTGTTTATACTAATCCTATAGGATGATATGCCCAATCGTACATGATGATCAATATAAACACATAAACTTATTATACAGTGGGTTGTAGTTCATACTTGATGAAAGTGCTATCCCAAACTAATCGTACAATACGATCTTGGATCATACTGGATGATCAGAAGTGCCATATTAAAATTTAGGACTTTCTTGGTGGCTCTCTATTTAAAGTCTTCCATTATCTTATTTCAAATGACTTTTGGCTACTAAGTGTTTTGTGAAGGAGAAAAAAGGTGCATAGGAGAACTTTGGGAGAGAGAAGAGAGGGAGAGATTTTTGTAAGGGAGATTCGTGAGGGATTTACAAGGTTACTCCAAGCAAGGTTCTTCCTCATCTTCCTCAAGCTTTTGCCTTGATCCTTTGGAGGCTCCAGGAAGACATTCTACAGTAAAAGCCCCAGGTTCTCTACTTTCTCTAGGAGGGAGAAAAAGGATTACTGGTTCTCTGTCGTTACCAGGAGGGTGCAAAAGGAGTTTAGGTTCTCTGCCTTCACCGGGTTGGTGAAAAAGATTTTATAAGGGCTTCTCCGCCTTACTGTGGGGGCAAAAAGAGAGACACTACTTTAGTACAATACCTGGAAAGGAGATTTCCAGGGAGTGGACGTAGGTCTAGTTGGACTAAACAACTATAATTTTTTATGTGTTTTATTTTTATTATTTCATACTTTCATTTTTCTATGGTTTACTATTTGGTTGACTAATTTAATTTTTTTCTATCATAATGTTAATTTTCTTTCGCATTAAGGGGATTAAGGTGCTTCCTTTTTATTTAAAATTTTAAAATAATCAATTTAACCCCCCCCCCCCCCCCCTCCCACCCTCTTGGTTAGCCTCGAGTTGGTTCCTTTAGGTTTAAAAACCTACACGAACATTCAGAAAGCACGATGACTCACGTCTAACCTTAAGAAAAAGAAAACTATAAGATCTTATGGGAAGGAAGCATTGCTTCCCAAAAAATATCAGATTTAAATTTTGAAGCTAGGATGGTTCCATAGAGGGCATTATCCACCACTAGAATGTTTAATCCTAAGAAAAGAAAGCAGGATGACTCACATCTGACCTTAAGGAGAAGAAAACTGGAAGATCTCATAGGAAGGAAGTATTGCTTCCCATAGAAGGTTAGATCTAGAATTTAAACATTAGGATGGTGTCACAGAGGGCATGCTCCACCACTAGTGAATGATCTTATGAGGAGGAAGCTTGCTCCATATAAGATCAGGACTAGGACTTGAAATTCAGGATGGTGCCACATAAGACACTCTCCATCACTAAAGGATCTAATCCTAAGGTAAGAAAGCACGATATCTCACATCTAGCCTTAAGAAAAGAAAATAGGATTCTGGAATTTAAGAATTTAAATAAAATTGAGACAACTTGATTCAAAATTTAAAAATTTTATTGATTTAAAGATCGAGCTACATCGAACATAGTATCTCTTAAGGAATTGCCCATTTACAGGCAATATTTGGGGATTTCCCTTAAAATCCACTAGCTGATACGAGCCTCCTTCGTAGACTGTCTCTATAATGAAGGGTCCTTCCAAGGTTGGTTCAAACATCCCACTGATCTTTTAGTGAGCTAAAATAGGCATCCGAAGAACTAAGGCCAAGTCTCCTACTTGGAAGGTTCTAAGTCGCACTAACCATTTGGGCTTTGTACAACTCTAAGTTTTTTTGATCTTTTAGATGGCATTTTTCAAGGCCCACTAGCTCTTCTAACTGGAGTCGTGTATTTTATTCTATTGTAATTTAGTTCTGAATTAAAATATTGAGTGAAGGAATTTAGAATTCCAAAGGGAGTATGGCCTCGAACCCTTACACTAGTGCAATAGTGTGCATTGGGTCAGAGTCCTGTAAGTGGTCTGATAGGCCCACAAAGCTTCCACTAACCTCTCATCCCACTGATGTTTGTTATCATCCAGGGTCTTTTTAATGATTTGCACCAGAGTTTTTTTGAAGGCCTTAGCCAACCCATAATATGATGGATACTATGCTGTCTTACAAAATTATTAATTTTTGTAGACTTGAATGCTGGCCCATTATTAGATATAATTCTACAGGGTATGTTGAATCGATATACGACATGGTCATAAAAAAATTTCATGACAAGGTGTGATGTTATCTTGCGTAGGGAAACTGCTTCCGCCCACTTTAAAAAGTAATCATCCACGGCTAAAATGAAGCAATGACCCTGTATAAAGGGAGGGTCACTTGGCCTAATAACATTCATGCCCCAACTTTTGAAGGGCCATGAAGCTATCATAGGATGCAACACATTAGGCAGCTGATGTAAAACCACACTATGTACCTGCCATTAATGACAATATTTTATAATATTGATGTAATCATCAATGTAGGCCAGTAGTATCCAAGTCTCTTGATTTTTATTTTAATCTTAGGACTCAATTGATGAGCACCGCATTGTCCAGCATGGACATCATTAATGATCTTCAAGGCCTCTCATTTGTCTAAACATTATAGCCACATCTGATTAAACGATCGATAGTATAACCTACTGTTGACTAGTGCATATGATAGGATACATTTCTTGATTTGGTTGGCAAGTGACCTATCGTAAGGGAGCTTGCCTTCTTAAAGAAAATCAATCAGTGGTTGTCTCCAATCACCTTCTTTATAAATTTTTGAAGAGTTAGAAAGGACCTGGAAAGATTTTTTATTTATGTGCTCCAAATCTATAAGAGAAAGGACCTAATGACCCTAAACTTTTATATGAATGGATTCTTCTTCTGGACAAGAAAATTCTATTGCAAGCTTTACTAGGGCATCCACCGAAGAATTGCTTACACAGGAATCCTATATATAGTTACAACATGAATTTGCTCAAGCAAGTGACTTGTGTACTAGTGGTACTTCAAGAGTTTAGAATTCAAAATCATATAGGTCCCTGCAATCTGGTTGGTCACCAGCTGAGAGTCACCAAAGATCTTAATCTCTTTTATCTCCATCAGGATTATAAGTTCCAGGTTAATTATCAGAGATTCATACTCAGCCTCATTATTCGTACAAGGCTCTGATAAGTGGTAGGAAAAGTGCATCATTCCCTTATCAGGTGTTATGAGAATTAGGCCAATTCTGGCTTTTTTTGGGAATAGTAGACTATTATGCATTGCCTCATCAGGAAGACGTTGAGGCATCAAAATATTTTTCCCAAATTTGATTACTATATTTCTTGAAACACATGATTTATTGGTTTGGTAAATCTTCATTTAGAGGAGATTCTATCGACAGCGTGTATACCGCAAGGAAGCCAGTAACAGCCTATCCATTCACAGCATGTAGGGGAATGAAAATTATTTCAAACTGAAGCAATATAATAGACCACCATCCTAAATATCTTGACAATATAGGCTTGGTCATAAGATATTTCAGGGGATTAACACTTGAAATTAAATTGACTTGATGAGAAAGCCTATAATGCCTTAGTTTTTGTTCTGCAAAGATTAAGGCAAGGAAGTGTTTCTCAATTGAAGGGTACCAAATTTCCATTCAAAGAAGTCTTCGACTTAGGTAATAGAGAGATTTCGCTTTCCCTTCATCATTGAATTGAGTTAGAAGGGCACCAAGAGACTCATCAAGGGCTGCAGTGTAAAGGATTAAAGGTTTCCCTGGATCAGGGGCTGCCAAGACTAGCAGATTTATCAGGTATTTATGTTTTGAAAAGTAGATTAACATTTCTTATCCCATGTGAATTTGGCATCCTTTTCAGCTAGGATGGAGAATAGTTAAAATCTTCTAGAGAGGTTAGAAATGAATATTCTTATATACGCGAGCCTGCCCTGAAGAGACCTTAGTTGTGTAAGGCTCTTGAGAGGCAGCATATTTAAGATAGTTTTAATTTTGGCTGGATTAATTTTGATTCTGTGGTGCCTCACTACAAAACCTAAAAATTTCCTTGACATGATGCCAAAAGCGCATTTCAAAGGATTCATTTTAAGGTCGTATTAGCTCAACTGCTCAAAGAAGATTCTTAAGTCATAAAGATAAGCCTCTTTAATTTTATTATTGACAACCAAATCATCATCATAGCATTTAACTTGATTATGAATTAGGTCATAAAAAATTTAAGCCTTAGTTGTTGGTAGGTTGCACCATCATTTTTTAAGGCCAAATGGCATCACTTTATAACAAAAGATTCCCATAGGGTTTTGAATGTAGTGTTTCTCTCATCTTCTGGGGTCATCTTGATTTGATTATAACCAAATGAGCCATCTATAAAGGAGAAAATAATATGTGAGGAGGCAATGTCCACCATAAGTTCTAGTATGGGTAAAGGGAATTCATCCTTGGGACACTTCTAATTCAGATCTCTATAGTCAACACAGACTCAAATTTGACCGTTCTTCTTTTTAACTGGCAGGATGCTGGTTAGCCAAGAGGAATATTATTCCTCTTGAATAAACTCGTCCTCAGCTAACTTCATGAATTCAGAAATGACTTGTTGTTTGATCTCTGTATGCATGCATCTAGGAGCTTAATTGATAGGAATGGCATCATGCCAAATTCCAAATTTAACTGCTACATCAATAAATAAACCTGACATTTCATCATATGCCAGACGAAGTAGTCCATAAACTCAGAAAGATGTTAAACCAGATCCCTAGACATATCCTTACTCGATAAAGTACTTATAAAAGTGGGCGAGGGTTATCCTCTGTTCTAAGGTTAATTTTTTTGAGTTCATCAACTATTGTATTAATTTCCTCTTTAAATTTAGGGGGTGCATATTGAACTTGATGTTTATTGGAATCATCTAAAGTCACCAAACAAAGTCTGTCAAGTGAATCATTGACTTTAGTAGGGACAGTTTTAGATTCAGGATGACTAGTTTGTTGCAACTCGGGCTCACGAGTTCTTATTTTGATGATAATAAATATTATGGTTAATCTCCTAGTATTTGAAATATATATTTGTTTGTGTGTACTAACATTTCAGGAACAGCATGCATCAATCTAAGAAAGATTCAAGACTCAAGAATGAGTAGAATAGGCTTTGTTGTATTTCTCATTGATGTACTTTTTGATTTCTTGAGTCAAGTCCTGTAAGGGTGTATGCTTATTTGTGACTATGTGTACACATACTCAGGGGGAGTGAGATTCTGTCAAAACCAGAAGTTCAACTTTTGAACAAATCGTCCTGGACGATATTTATGTCATCCTAGATGATCCAATATGATCTCAAAACCCTAGCCGCCATGATAATTTATGCAAGGATTAAAGAGTCAAAATTGGTTCTAATCGTCCTGGACGATATGTATATCGTACTGGACAATTTGTGCAAAATTTGTGCTGATCGTCCTGGACTATCCCAGGATCGTACGGGACTATCAGGTCAAATTCTACACATCGTCCAGGACGATCCTGCGATCGTCTGGGACGATGTTTGGTGGCAGAATTGAGTTTTTAGGGTTTTCTGAAGCCGTCTTTTGGAGCACATCATCCTAGATGATCTTTGGCTGGAGAATTGAGTTTTTAGGGTTTTTTGAAGCCGTCTTTTGGAGCACATCATCCTGGATGATCCGGCGATCATCCTGGATGATCTTTGCCGCCAAAACTAATTTGGAAGGGTTTTTGGAGATCTTTATTTAAGCTTTCTCAAGGCACTTGGTAGGTGTCTTTGGCAGCCATTAAGGTTTCGTTCTTTTGAAGAAAACTTGAAGAGAGAGCTTGAAAGGGAGAGAGGAAAGGGTGGAGTTTGAGAGGGAGAAGAGCCTGGGAAGGGGGATTCTCGAGGGAGTGTGAGGGGGTTCACACTATTGCTCCGGCAAGCTTGCACCTAAGTACCATCGGATTCAAGGGTCGTCTCGAGGGAGGTTTTGGGAAGAAGAAGATCTCTTTGGTGTCAGAGGACCCGGTTACTCCGCCGCACCGGGGAAGGTGGAAGTGATTTTGTAAGGGCTTCTCCGCCTAGCTGTGGGGGCTGAAGGAGAGACACTATTTGGTTTAGTGCAATACTTGGAGGGTGCCTCCGAGGAGTGGACGTAGGTCAGGTTGGAGCGAACCACTATAAATCCGGTGTGTTCTTTCTTATTATTTTTCGCACTTTATTTTATTGCAATTATCTGCTTGGGTGATATCTGTGATTGATCTTTTTATCATTATTTTAATTTGTTTCCACTGCATGTTATAAAAAGATTCTTGTTTTGTTTCAAATATCCAATTCACCCCCCCTTGGTTAGCCTCGGGACTAGTTCATCAAGGCTTAACATCCCTATCAAACTTTCAAGTGGTATCAGAGAGGGATTCATAAAATCAAGTTTTCAAAAACTTTTGAATTCGATCCATGGCTAATTTTTGTAATCGTAATATTACGGAAGGTTATTCAATCACCCGGCCACCACTTTTTGAAAATACTACTTTTGATTTTTGGAAAATTCGCATGTCTACTTTCTTGCAATCTATGGATTATCGCATGTGGCATATGATTCAAGTTGGTTATTCTGTACCGTCACATATTATAAATGAAATTAAAGTTGATATTCCTTTTTTTGAATGGAGAAGATCAGATCAGATCAATGCTCAATTGAATGCTAAATGTTTGAATTATTTTTTCTGTGCTTTGAATTCTGATGATTATATGTTAATATCTGCATGCACTTCTGGAAAAGATATTTGGGATAAATTATGCACTACATATGAAGGTACTTATGAAATCAAGCAATTTAGGCTAAATATTTTAATGCATGATTATGAACTTTTTAGCATGAAATCTCTTGAAACGATCTTGGACATGTTTACTAGGTTTTCTCAAATTGTGACATCATTACATGCTTTAGGAAAAGAACTTTCAAATTTTGAAAAAGTTAATAAAATCCAACGTTCTCTACTTGCTAAATTTGATGCTATAGTCATTGTAATTTCTGAATCAAAAAATTTGAACGAATATTCTATTGATAATTTGATTGGCTCACTCTTTGCCTACGAGCAAAGTTTGGGTCAAAAGCTTTTGGATGCAGGTGAAACGATACTGCTGAAAATTGAAGACATTGAAAAGAGTAACTCAGAAAGTGATGAAAGTGAAGAGTTAGCATCAGCAACAAACAAATTGAAAAATCTACTAAAGTATAAACATCAACATCAAAATTGGAACAAAGGTAAAAATGGTAAGAATGTAAAGTTCTCTTTTGATGTTATCTGTTTTTGATGTAGGAAGCCTGGACATATAAAAAATTAGTGCCCAAACTTAAGAACCCTTTCTGAAAAGGAAAAGGTTAAAGCTAAGCAAATTATAATAAGGGCTGAAAATGCAAAACGAAAAATGCCCTGGGCAGATCTAGCTTCTGAATCATCTGATCAGGAGCAAACTGATGTAAATTAATGTTCTTTTTGTGTATTTATATTTTTTGTTTTGTTTTTCTGTTATTATTGTTTATTTATTATATTTTCTGTGTTTTAGTATTTTTATTTTTCCTTTTAAAATTTTTGATGTTTTTTATTATTCCTCTGATCAAGCACACACATAACACCTCTTATTTTAAATCATTTTTTTAAGATCTTATTTTCTAAAAATGGAAAATTTACCTCCTGTACTTTCTAAATACTTTGTTAGTTGTGGTTGATTTCTCTAAAATCAAGTAAAGGAAAAAAACTCATGATTTTATCTCTCTATCTCATTTATTTGAATAAGGCTATCTTCCTTTTGAGTCAAAATCTGTTTCAGATTATAAATTATTTTTTGAAATTAAAACTTTTTTCATCTCCCAACATTTTGTCTAACTCATAGGAATCTTTTGCAAATTATTGAACCAACTTCAAGATTATCTTATTCAGGTTGTTCGTCTTTATCATAAGAATAAGGTTTGTTGATTTTAAAGATTTAGAAAGGAGGCAATCAAAAGATGCGCAGTGCACCAAACAAATTGAAAAGAGGAACAAAATGAGCCCAAAACTAAAAAGATGCGAAATTGCCAAATTGAATACACAAAGTGTATCAAAAATCAAAGATGCGCAAAGCGCCAAACAAATTAAAAAAAGAGGCATAAAATTAGCCCATAAAAGCTGCTTCCATTCTTGTAAATCTCTAAAGTTTAGAAAACTCTTATAACTTTTTGATAGATTCTTACTTGAGTTTGAAAATCAAGATTTTTTTATTCATTACTTTGCATCAATCTTCTATTAGATGTATTTCATGAAAAGAGTTTTGAAAGATTTTTGTTTCCTTATCTAATTTATTCCTTGATTTAGATATTGGCTTAAAAATTTTTTTAGCCTTTTTAAAACCTGAGCTTGGTTTAACAATTTCTGAATTTCTAACCTTTCTGGGTTATGAGTAGTCAATTCATGCCTTACTTAGATTTTTGAATAAAATCAAGGGGTAGCTTTCACATTACAAGAAAATTCTTGATTTTATAAAAATTTCACAAGATCAGAGACCGTTTTCGATCTTTTAGTCTATTTTTGTTTTACTTTTGTTTTTTTCTGCTCCTTTTCTTTTTGATAATGTCAAAGGGGGAGAACGTACTGTTGTATTTATTGTATTTGTGAAGTTTATTTGTATTGTAATTGTACTATTTTATTTGTGACATTTATTGTGTAATTTTTTTTAATAATAAAAAAAATTCAAAAAAATATGTTTCTCCCTATTTTTAAAAATCTTTTCTTAGTGAGGGGGAGTTTAGGAGAAAATACTATTATTTGCAAATCCAACCAGAAATATTTGCTATCATCAAAAAGGGGGAGATTGTTGCAACTCGGGCTCACGAGTTCTTATTTTGATGATAACAAATAATATGGTTCATCTCCTAGTATTTGAAATATATATTTGTTTGTGTGTACTAACATTTCAGGAACACCATGCATCAATCCAAGAAAGATTCAAGACTCAAGAATGAGTAGAATAGGCTTTGTTGTATTTCTCATTGATGTACTTTTTGATTTCTTGAGTCAAGTCCTGTAAGGGTGTATGCTTTTTTGTGACTATGTGTACACATACTCAGGGGGAGTGAGATTCTGTCAAAACCAGAAGTTCAACTTTTGAACAAATCGTCCTGGACGATATTTATATCGTCCTGGACGATCCAATATGATCTCAAAACCCTAGCCGCCATGATAATTTATGCAAGGATTAAAGAGTCAAAATTAGTTCTAATCGTCCTGGACGATATGTATATCGTACTGGATGATTTGTGTAAAATTTGTACTGATCGTCCTGGACTATCCCAGGATCGTACGGGACTATCAGGTCAAATTCTGCACATCATCCAGGACGATCCTGCAATCGTCCGGGGCGATGTTTGGTGGCAGAATTGAGTTTTTAGGGTTTTCTGAAGCCGTCTTTTGGAGCACATCGTCCTGGACGATCCTGCGATCGTCCTAGATGATCTTTGGCGGCAGAATTGAATTTTTAGGGTTTTCTGAAGCCGCCTTTTGGAGCACATCATCCTGGACGATCCGACGATCGTCCTGGATGATCTTCGCCGCCAGAACTAATTTGGAAGGGTTTTTGGAGCTCTTTATTTAAGCTTTCTGAAGGCACTTGATAGGTGTCTTTGGCAGCCATTGAGGTTTCGTTCTTTTGAAGAAAACTTGAAGAGAGAGCTTGAAAGGGAGAGAGGAAAGGGTGGAGTTTGAGAGGGAGAAGAGCCTAGGAAGGGGGATTCTCGAGGGAGTGTGAGGGGGTTCACACTGTTGCTCCAGCAAGCTTGCACCTAAGTACCATCGGATTCAAGAGTCATCTCGAGGGAGGTTTTGGGAAGAAGAAGATCTCTTTGGTGTCAGAGGACCCAGCTACTCCGCCGCACCGGGGAAGGTGGAAGTTATTTTGTAAGGGCTTCTCCGCCTAGCTGTGGGGGCTGAAGGAGAGACACTATTTGATTTAGTGCAATACTTGGAGGGTGCCTCCGAGGAGTGGACGTAGGTCAGGTTGGACCGAACCACTATAAATTCGGTGTGTTCTTTCTTATTATTTTCCGCACTTTATTTTATTACGATTATCTGCTTAGGTGATATTTGTGATTGATCTTTTTATCATTATTTTAATTCATTTCCGCTGCACGTTATAAAAAGATTCTTATTTTGTTTCAAATTTCAAATTAACCCCCCCTCTTGGTTAGCCTCGGGACTAGTTCATCACGGCTTAACATCCCTATCGAACTTTCATAATTATCATTAAATAGTATTCATCATTATCAAATAAACTAACAGTATCAAAGCCAATACCACTTATCCAATTTTTATTAATTTTTGAATTCTAGATATTTTTATGGTATTTAGCTTGACCGTTAGTCCATCAACTCAGAGTAAGACCTTTAAAGATAAGAGTTTTAACACTAACACGGGTAGCAAAAAGGTAATTTCATTAATTTATTAAAATCTGCCTCCTTATGGGTTACATGACCTTTATTCCTTGAGGAGGAGGAGCTAGGGAAGAACTTCTGAACTTTCTTTACTTCTCCATCTAAATTAAGGGCATCCTTAGTCACTAACCATAAGACGCTGTCAGTAGATATTGGGGTTAAGGTTAAGGATTCAACTGATCTTTCAAGCTTTTATAAAGAGTTAATTCAGGCTTAACACTTTGAACTTTTGAATTGTCACCCTCTTGATTACTACCTAGTTCTAAGGTGAGATCAAACTTTTGAGGAGGATTTATTTTTGATAATCAAAAACAATTATGGCACCCCTCTTTTTTGATTCATCATGAGAACTGGATTCCAATTTGATGTGCATTGGGGGCATTCCTTTTTCAGCTGAAGCACAGCCTCTACCACGTGATCTTTGGGCATCCTCCCACCTCTTTGGGATAAATTTTTTAGAGGCCTAAAGATTATGCCCTTGATGTCATCTTCACTACTTGACTTTTATCTTTTTTTTTTAACTTTTTCTACTTTTGACTTTTGAATTACTTTTGAACTTTAATATTTTTTCTTTCACCTCTTTGAAATTGATCTCTACATTAAAAAAGGCAATGACCCTTTAGGTACATAGTACGTAACATCCTCATAGATCCCAATCTCATGAATAGAGAATTGTTATAGATCACATTTAATTTCATACTTAATGCCATCTCATTGGTACTTGATGTATTGGTGTAAGGTAGATGGAACCATCCTATACTTATGGAGGGCCTACCTAGGAGCATGTTAAAGGACATCGCAGAATCAATTATATGAAATTTTTCTTCCATTTTGAACTCCTCTATCTCTAGAATGAGGGTAATTTAACCTAAAGCCTTATCACCCTTCTCGTTGAACCTACAATGCACCAACTAGTCAATTGAGAGCTTACTAGTATCAACTCTAAGGTATGCAAGAGTCTTTATGTTTATCACATTGACCGATGCACCTAGATCAATAAGGACTATATATAACTTGAACTTACCCACATTTATGGTGATGTGAAGTGGGTGATTATAATCAGCAGTTCCTAGGAGTAGATCCTTGTCAGAAAAGGTTACTCTTGGGATTTCCTTAAAGTACAAAGCTTCTTCTTGAGAAGTTAAAGCTAACTAAGCTAAGCAAATCTCTACGTCAAGAGGTGCTTTAATTACAGATTCTCTCATCTCCTTTGAGAGAATGAGGGCATCATAGATACTCAACTTAGCAGATAACTTCCTAAGATGAGCTAAGATATCATAATCAATTTTAGGAAGATTAGGACTAGGACCCGGTGGATTAGAAAGAGGATTTGATTGTTGAGTGGGAACTTGAATTGGATCACTAGAGGCAACTTGCTTGCCTTATTCCTAGGGAGGAAGCCTAGAGGGTAAGACCTTACCACCTTGTAATTGCACCTTGAAAGTTAATTTCAAGGGTGTCGCCATCTGATAAAACTTTAGATTCATTTTTCCATTAAGAGATCAAATTTAGAGAGCTTAGTTTTTGAACATCTTGAATGATCTCTACTAACTTTTGATTTTTATCATCAGAAGTGTCACTTGGAAATTGATTCTCAGTAGTAATCATCAAAAATTTTATAGAAGTATTATTTTTTATTGATTTTTGACCATTTACCTTTGATTAGGCAAAGTAAAAGTCAGATAACATCAATGGGGACAATAATTTTGAGCCACCATCCGCCACTTGTACACATCTCTCATTAACACATTTTCTCTCGATAAAAGTATCACACTTTTTTTTTAATAATTACAGTATTTTCTATAACTACTAGAGAGAAAACTGTCTCAATATCCTCTTGCAAAGCCTCCAAGTCAACCTCCTAAATTAAGCCCTGGGATCTCATCGATAGCTATTGAGAAAGAAGAAAAAATTTGTTAATTCACTCTTTAAATGCCTGGGATAAAGTTATATTCCAACCATCTTCAATGGCCATAGAAAAGTTTAAATTTTTACCAAAAATAGATTTGACAGTCCCCTGATCTGGATTGACCAGGTACTCCTTCAAAATTTTGATGTTGCCCTAATGAAAGTTCTTTTCAAGCCAATCTTTAAAGATAATACAGTCTTCGATTGTATGGTCCAATATGTGGTGATAGGGGAAAAATTTTGATGTAAGAGTAGTAATGACGTTGTTTAGTTAAGTTTGCGGAATCGGGGCCGACATCTAGAGTAAATCCTAATTAGCCCCTTGACCTATTTAGGGTGATATAAAGTTTAAAATAGAATGTAATTAAATTTTAGACTCATTTAAGTTTATTTCTAATGCAATATATGCTAGTTAACCTTGAATGCTTGAACCATAATTAAGTAGTTTTAAAAAGGCATAAAATAAATTTTTTATTAGGGATTGCACAACTTCCCCTTGACAGGACTGCACCCTAATAGATCAGGTGGCCTACCAAAATCAATAGGCGGGGAGGTGCCTAACAAGGAAGAGAAAGTATAATATATATGCTTGAGACCCTTGGCGATCCAAGCTTACTTATTAAATTTATTAGAGTTTTTATTTGTGCATAAAAAATTTAAATTTTATTAACATATGAAATATTTTTAACGTACCCTCACGAGCCTCCGATCGAATTCTAGGCTAAAAAAACACGACATGCAATCGCCAAAAAACTAAGAAAATAAGGTAATCCTAATCATAATTAGAGTAAATAATCAATTAAATTAAATTAATTAAATAAATTCAATAGACCATGCGACAAGTTCCACTTAATATTACAACTCAAAAATTATAGAAAGTAAAGTGGCTGGGTACCACTGACAATAATCAAGATTCTACTCCTAAGACTCAAATGAGTTTGAGAACGGGATTCTTCTCGGTGTTCACTTATTCTTCCTTTTGAGAATTCTTTGGATTCATCAGGTTTGGATATCTGAGTGAAAAGAAACTCCTCCCTAAATGGGTGTTTTCATTTCTCCTTTGATACTTGAAAGTATCTTAGCCTGAATTTCCAAATGAAGAACTCTCCCCTAAGGGATGTTACCCTTCCATTTGGATTTCAGGTTAGATAACTATTATCCCATCTTAAAATACTTTTACAACACTTGATTACAACTCAAATTACATCAAATTATATTTGAGAATTAAAAGAAAAAAAATCTAGACTCAAACCACCTGTAGGGTTATCTTAAGTTCATTTAAATAATCCCAAGTAGTTATCAAGTATTAAAATGCCCAACCCAACCACACATGGCCATACTCTTTTTAATTTAAAGGGGGACATAGGCATTCGTAGCACCTATAAAAAATTTGTTAACTTTAAAGCTTTATTTCATGCCCCCTTTATTTTAATAGCCCTATATGAGAATCACCACTTACATAAGATTATGTTAGCATTTAAATCATCCCTAACCTAAGGGTAATCTACTACCGATCAGATCAATACATAGATTACATAAAATTTAAATAAACAATTACCTCAGATAGTTATATCTAACAACTAACATGCAGTGAAAGCTTGAAAATCCCGACACACAGCAACAAGAAAGTAAAGCATCGGCCTAGCCTAAGACTTGAGTTGCTTTTCCTAACAAACCATTAAAGTGTATGAGGTAGTGTGGCATGGTTTGGATATGTCATATGTAGGATAATTTGTTAAAGTTCTTTGAAGTTCTGGTTGGTTAAATAGCTTAAGAAGAATGTTTAGTTAGAGTTTAAAATTAATTTTAAGATGTATTTTAAATGTTAGATGGCTATCATCTTTGTTGCTCACTGAGGTCATGAATTTATTTCACCTTTCTTAGGGCTAAGCTAATAGCCACATAGGCCCGGGTTACCTAGTGGTAACCAGTATAGTTAAGTGAATTTAATTATTTGAATCTTAAAGGTTGATGATTTTTAATGAAATTTATTGATTACTAATATTAAAGTAGGATTAAAGTTTTCTGGAATTTTAAATTAAATATTGAATTTCTTTGAGTTATTTGAACTACTAAAATGTATTAATTAAATGGGTCAAAATTTAGCTTTTTGATTCAAGTTGAATTCTAGAGTTTTAGTATTTTTCTCAAATATTAAATCTTAAGATGAGTAATTAGGCATGAAATTTGTTGGATTTAGATTACTCTACATTTAGTTATGAGTTTTTGAAGTTTGAGTTGAAACTTTGACTTAAGTTTGACCAAAAATTTAACTTTTTAATTTTAAATTATTTCTAGTGGTTTGATATTTTTAATAAATATTAGACCCTAAATGGAGTCCAATGCCTTTTAGTTTACTTAATTTAGAATTTTCTGGAATTAGTTATGATTTTTTAAGATTTTAGTAATTATTTGAATTTTTTAAAACTATTTAATTAAAAGGTTTTTAATGATTTGAATCCAAAAGAACTCCAAACTTCCTAAAATCATCTCCAAAGGTCAGAAATGATCTAAGGAGGTGTTCTCAACTTTTTGAAAGTTTTTTGGAATTTTTAATTACTTTTAATTATTTAAATTAATTAAATATTAATTTTTAATACTTAATTAAGGGTTTAACTTTAAATTAAATAAATAATTAGCTTAAGGATTTCTAAAATTAGTTGGAAAATTTCTTAAGGCTGGAGATGTCACTATGTTTGAATGGTTCAAGTTTCATGCCTATTAGATCTATATTTTAATTCCTTAAATTAATCTAAATTTTTTAAACAGGTCCTTAATTTTTGTCCTTAAGATTTCACTAAGTTGAATGTATTAAAATCAAAGTTTCATTAACCCTTGACACATATATAGATGCACACACAATCATAATCAAGTCTTTAGAACTAAGAGAGCCTAAAACTAGGTGCAAGTGCAAAATTACACATGATAATCAAAATAAAAATTGAAAATCTAGAAAATTGGAAAATGATTAATTATGAAATGACTATTCAATAATCATTCCCCATGAATCATATTCAATCAAACTCAAGATATATTTAAAATTTCAGGACTCAAATTAAAACACTCAAAGATTTAAAGTATATAGTTTGAAATTAAATTAATTTTTTAAAATATATACATAATAAAACATAAGCTTTAAATTTTATAAATTTAAAATAATATTAAAATATAATTCAAAATAATTTTAGAAAAGTTATGAAAAATCAGAGATAACTTAAATAAATTTTCTTAAATTTTAAAATTATTTGAATTAATATTTAATTAAATAATAATTAAATATCAAATAATTCAAAATTAATCATAAATTAAAATATTTGAAATACCAAAATATTTGAATTATTTTAATTAAATTTTGATATATTGCATGTGTTTTTCTAATTTAATTTGAATTTTCTTTCATTTTTTAAAATTTATTGTAATTAAAAAAATTAAAAAATAATAATTTTAAAATCAAGTTAAAATAAATGTTAAATATTCTTTGATTATTTAAAATATTTAATAAAAATCCTTACATTTTTGAAAAAATATTTAAATTAATAATAGTTAAGTACTAATTAACTATTAATATGTTGAAATTATTTAATATATTTTGATAAAATACCTTAAATTTATTTTAATTTTAAAATAAAATATTTTTTAATTTCACCTTTGAATATTTAAAATATAAGTTTGAATTTTTAAATATAATTAAATTAATATGAAATTAAATATTTGTTAAATATTTAAATATTCAAAGTTTTAAAATTGTTTAAAATTTATATATAACATTTTTTAAAAATTAATTTTAAATTAAATTATTTTAAATTTTAAATAAATTGATATAAAATAGTTAAATTTTTTAGTTACATTTGAATTTTTAATAAATTTTCTAAATATCCACTAGTTTAATATATTTAAAGTAATAAAAAATTGAATTAAAATAACTTCAAAATGTTTTCAAGAAATTAGAGAATGTTTTAAAACTTTTTCTTAAACTTTAAAAAATATTTGAATTTTTTTAATTAAATATTAATTAAAATATCAATTATTAAAATTTTGAAATAATTTAAAATATATTAATTATTTTAAATTAATTTTAATTTTAAAATAAGGAGCTTAAGAAATCAAAAAATTTGATATATTAAAATTAATTTTCTAAAAAATATTTAATTTTTAATAATGTTTTGAATTTTTTTAGTTATAAAATAATTTTTAAATAATTTTAAAACATTTTAAATAGAGTGGCGCCGGTGGCGGTGGAAGGACGCATGGTGTGATTGGATTCGCTGGAACAAACTGCAACAATCTTTGGCTGGTAATTTGATTAATGGCCAATGATTTTGTGGCGGCCATCAGTTGACATTAATGCCAAATGGCGGCGAGGACGGACATGGTTTCACTTATCCATGTCAGCAGTTGCCGCCCATCGTAGTATCATGTGTGGCTTGAAATCGATGGCCCAAATTGAGCCAGATAAGATCAACCACAGGATTTAGTGTGCGATTGAACTAGCCACGAAACGGCATGATCAAAAAATGTGTTGTAGACACAAACTATGTAAAACCCTAGGAATGAATAAAATGCTTCATTCTTTTGATCCACAAGATGAAACTTAATAAAATTGTAAACATAGATGGTGCATATGAAGAGTATTGATGGGCTTTTGATAGAATGGATTAAAAAGTGCTTAATGAAAAGCTAATTAATCCTAAGTGTTGTGACCAAAGGGTTAAGGTTTTTGAGAGATTTTACTATTGGATTTTGGATTTTTTGGATTCTTTGAATTTGTTATTTATCCATGCTTAAATTTGCTTAAGACTCTGCGGCTCAAAATGTTCGAGATCTTGAGATGTGGAGCTTGGGCGAATTTAACTTAAGTTCGCTAGAGATCTCATCACCGGCGGAGATTTTATGGTGCATTAAAATTTGGGATTTGTGGAGGCATGGGTGGGGAGCTTGAACAAAATCTTAGAGAGGCTTGAGGAGTTTTGTATTGTGAGAGAAGTTTGGATGTAGAATGTGCTCATATTTTTGGTTTTTCCCCTATTCAAGTGACCCCAAGTGGTTTAGACGGCTAGGATTTCTTTGTCTCTATTCCTTGATGGTTGCCAGCTATCCTAGGGTGGTTAGGAGTAGAGGATAAAAGGACACAAGGATGGTTGACGGATAAAGGGATATATTGGCCTTTAGTTAATGTGGGATGATTAAGGCTAGGTTAGACCTAATCCAAGGCTTAATCCTAGCATAAGAACATTCTAGAGAGTCCCTAAGGTTATTGGAAGGGTTGGGTTTGAAATAGATTAGCTTAATTAAGGAGTTTGACAATTTAAACCCTCTTGAATCTATTTGGTGACTTGTTGACTGGGTTGACTAGTCAACCAGTTTACATGGTTTATGAGGTGGCATAGAGGGAGGTCTTGAATGCTAGTTGGATGGGTTGGAGAGGGTTTAATGCCTAAGGATTGGAATTTTAATGAGAGTATAAAAGCTTAATGGATTTGACCAAGTCAAAATGAGTTGACTTGGTCAAAATGCATGTGATTTGACTTGAGGTAATCTTGGAAGTGTTCAAGGCATCAAATAAGTTAATTTTGAGGATTATTAAGGCACTGGATTTATAGTTTAAATGCTTGAGCACATATAATGCAAGGTTTTACTATAAATTAAAGTTTCACCATGTCAAATCAAGATGGTTTGACTTCAAACAAGCTTGATCCTGCTTAGATCATTCTTTGAGATGGGTTTGAGAGTTTGAATGATTTGATTAAATGGGTTGAATTGACCCAATTGAACCCTTAAAGATTTATTAGGTCAATCAAGGTTGACTTGGTTAACCCGGTTGACCTAGGGTTTGGTTTTGGGCTCAATAGGTTTAGGTTGATGTTTGGAGTCTAATGGAGGCAGTTCCATGGGTCAGAATGGTCTAAATGGTCTAAATGACTATTTAGACCCTTAAAGGGCTATTTGGTCAACCTAGGTTGACTTGGTCAACTAGGTTGACCCATGGTATAACTTTGGGCTCAACAGGTTTGAAATGATATTTGGAGTCTGATAGAAGTGGTTTAAGGATTAAAATAATCATTTCATTCAAATTAAATGTTTGAACCCTTAAGGGGTTGTTTGGCTAACCTGGGTTGACTGGGTCAACTAGGTTGACCCAAGGCTTAGTTTTGGATCCAATAGGTTTGAAATAAATTTTGGGGTTTCATAGAGGTGGTTCCAAGGGTTAAAATAGTCATTTCAGTGAAATGGCCATTTGGACCCTTAATGGGATGTTGGTTCAACCCTGATTAACTTGGTCAACTAGGTTATCCTAGGGTTTAGGTTTGAGTCCAATGTACTCCTAATGATGTTTAAAATGCATTAGAGGAGGTTCTCAGGTTTGATTTGAATAAGTCACATTGAAGTTTGGAGAAAACTTCAAAATTGCCTTTTAGGGGCATTTTGGTCATTTTAACCCCAGATCAACTGGGGGTCAAAATGGATCCACCAAAATATAATTTAAAGCTTAGCATATCATAATCAAGGTATGGATATGATCAAAGGCTTGGAGGAGGCTCCATGGTCAAATTCCATAAGATAGAGGGTCTAGTGGCATAGGCTTTAAATATTTAAAGATTTTATACCCTTTGAAAATAACATCAGTTTCTAGGGATAGAAATCTCATAATGAGCTCAAATTTGGAGGGTAGACCCTAAGGACAAGCCTAATCAATATTCAATTAATAGATCATGATTTGATGGTCATTTGACTCAGGTTTGAAATGTTTGAAAAAATCACTTAAAAAGGTTTTTTGGATAGGGCCCTTTAACACTGGATTCTAGTATGGATTTTTGGGATTAAGCTAGGTTTTAAATGTAAATAATTAAATTTGAATTATGCAAGTCAATTATCATTAGCTGAATGATTTTTAGTAATTATATAAGGTTGAAGCTAGAATGGAGATTGATTTGAAGGTTGGATTAAGGTTTGAACTAGAGTCTGGATTTTGAACTGGATTTAAGTCTAGAATTTGATTGAACTGAAGCTCTAGATGACTGATATTTAGATGAATGTCAACCATCATATCAATAAGTTGTAAAGTCTATATAGGTCCTTATGACCTCATGCAAAAATGAGGTCAACACTAGTGAAGTAAAATAATCTAGGTTAAATGTATTATTGTATGATTATGAACTTTTTGCATAAAATCTTATGAGACTATCTCAGACATGTACACTAGGTTTACTCAAATAGTGATATCATTACATGATAGAGAACTTTCAAACTTTAAGAAGGTCAACAAAATTCTATATTGTCTACCTAATAATTTTGATGCTAAAGTCATTATTATATATGAATTGAAAGACATGAATGCTTATTCTATTGATAATCTGCTTGGCTCACTCATTGCCTATGAGCAAAGTGTAAGTCAAAGACTTTTGGATGCTGGTGATGAGAAGGCTATAATACTAAAGTCAAAAGACACAGATAAAAATGACTTAGGAGATAATGAGAATAAATAGTTAATGTTAATAACAAGCCAATTCAAAAATCTCCTAAAGTACAGGCATAAGCATGAAGAAAGGTGGAGCAAAGGTAAAAATGGTAAATATGATAAGTTTTCTTTTGACATTATTTATTTTGGATATAAGAAACCAGAACATCTGAAATACGAATGCCCCAATTTGAAAAATTACCTTATGAAGAAAAAGGGAGAAAAAAAGCCAAATGTAAAAAGTGGAAATGTAAAGAAGTAAAAAATTTCCTAGACATACTTAGCCACTGACTCATCAGAATAGGAGCAAGATGATGAGGAAACAAACTTATGCTGAACAATCAAGGATTTAATTGTTAAATCCGATCATGTATATATTTTGGTTGTTTGTTTGTTTATCTATTCTACTTGCTTATTTATTTTTTTAATAATTATGGTTTATGTATGAGTGCATGTTATCATTTTTCTGTAGTAGTTCAATTTTAGGTGTTGTATTCTCTCTCTTTTTTGTGATTTTAAAAGGTGGAGAAGATATTTGGTTGCATTTATTTATCTGTTATTTATTTTCCAAATTTTGTATCTATTTAATTATTATCTAGTTTCATTTATTTATTAAATAATAATAATAATAATAATAATAATAATAATAAATAAATAATAAAAATAAATATTTCCCCCTATTTTTAATATAATTCTCTTAGTGAGGGGATGATTAGGAGAAAATAATTTTAATTTATAAATTCAACCAATAATGTTTTCCATCATAAAAAATGTGGATATTATTGTAACTCGGACTTCCATGTTTATTGTTTTGATGATAACAAATATTACTGATTGCATCCTTGTGTCTTCTAGCATTTATATTTTATATTTTTTTGAGTATACTAACATTTCAAGTACATCAGGCACCATTCAATAAAGATTTAGAGCTTAAAAATGGTTAGAATAGGATATTCTAAAAGAGTCTGTAAAATTTATTTTTGTATGTTTCAATTTCTTGAGTCAAGTTCTATAAAGGTGTATGCTAGCATGGTGACCATGCACACACACACTCAAGAGAGCTAGTTAGTGACAAAATCATAATTTGAATTTTTGAACTAATCATAATGTACGATCCAAATCATATTATACGTACTGCTTATCAAAAAATTAGTAAAACAACTAATTGTGTAATTAAAACTATTTAAACTAATCGTACTAGATGATCTTGATCATACAGGATGATTAATTTAGATCATGATCATAGCTGGCAATCATAATTTAAGAAATACTTTTAAATACAAATTATGTGCTAATTATACTGTGCGATAGATATTGTACTGCACGATATCATTAAATCTTGCCAAAATTAATCTTACAATTAGGGATTAAATTTGGATTAATTAGCCCAATTAGATTGTACTGTATGATTGGACAAATCATATTATACGACCAAATCTTTACATGGGACAATAATTTACCGTCATAAATCATACGGGATTATAATCAAATTTGATTATACTGATCGTACTGGACGATGATCATATCATACTGGACGATCAGCTCAAATACTTAAACTAATCGTACAATGTATTAATCTTCATATACTACTAACAGGGATATAGCGAACTAATTATATTGTATGATCTGGGGTCATACTGTACGATCAGAGATCACATAATTGAGTCTTTAGGGTTTCTTGAAGCCCTCTATTTAAGCTTTCTTATAATACTTTAAATGAGTCTTTTTACCATTCATTGAGTTCTTTCATCTAAAGAAAGCTTGAAGAGAGAGCCTTGAGCTAGGGAGAGAAAGGGTGAAGTTTCTAAGAGAGGGAGAAGATCCTTGTCGGTTGTAAGGGAGTGTGGGAGGGAGTTCCATACGGTTTCTCCTATGAACTTGCATCTGAGTTCCTCCATGTGTAAAGGTTTGCCTTAAGGGAATATTTGGGAAGAAGACCTCTTTAGTGTCAAAAGACCCGGCTACTCTGCCTCACCGGGGAAGGTGAAAGTTATTCAGGTTCTCTGTTTTACTAGGAGGGTGAAATGGGTTCCAGATTCTCTGCCTCACCAAGAGGGTAAAAAAGATTCCAGGTTCTCTGTCACTCCAGGAGGGTAAAAGGATTACGGTCCTTTGCCGCACCAGGCTGGTGAAAGAGATTTTATAAGGGCTTCTTCGCCTAGTTGTGGGGGCTAAAGGAGAGACACTATAGTAATAGTGCAAAACCTTGAGATAAGGACTCTGTGAAGTGGATGTAGGTCATTATTTAACTAAACCACTATAAATCTCTTGTGTATTTATTCTAATTTTTTATTTTTCACACTTTATTTTTTTTATATTTTATTTTTATGATAATTACATGTTGAAAATCTGTTATGGCTATTTTTGTTGTGTTGATTATAATATCATCATTACTATTGGTCCTACTTACATGTTAATTAGCTTCTACATCAAATTAAAAGTATTGCTTTCATATTAGTGTGCTTAGGGACAAGTTCAATTAGGCTTAACATCCTTATCGAACTTTCACATTTGCTTTGCTTTGGTGCCAATAAACAAACACATTCCATTTGGCCATCGGTGAGATGACAGTCACACTACAATATGCTACAATGCTGATGGTTGGTGTTGTGATTGGTCCATCACAAGTTGGAATGGGAAAATGATTGAGTACTTGGCCAAACTATTGTCATAAGCTATTAGGGGACCATCCAGAACCAAATGTGTTATACCATGGCCCAGGTAATCCTGACACTTTTGTAACCTTTAAGATTGGTCAAGCTCATTCGCAAACATACATGCCGTTAAGATGGATACACTACACATTCTTTCAAGGAAGTTACACAAAACTGGATGATGTGCTCTTTTGGTGTCCCATACGCACCTACATCCTCTTCATCATTGCCTGCTTTCTACTGCCTAATACTTTAGGATCAGGGATACACCTCAATTACCTCCCACTAGTAGTGGACATTGAAGTGTTCAACACTTACTCGTTAGGGGGTGTAGTGCTAGCCACCTTTACAGGCCGTTAAAGGAGGCTACAAAACTAAATGGCACAAAGTTTTCTAGTTGCATCCATTTATTACAAATTTGGGCATGGGAACATATACATGTGGGTCATCCTAGGCTGTACATTCCAATCCCAAAAACACTACAGGGGGATAATGTCGAGGTGAGGTTTAAAAATTTTAACCACCAAACCTTAACCATTTCAAATTAATTTATTTTTTTAATGCAAAGAACTTATAAAATATGATCTCCTTCAAACAGGTACAATGAGGAATAGCCTAGGGAAAGACCAGTAAAAAATATGGACATGTATAGGGATGAGCATGATAGCCTACTTCAAAGTTAGGTATAACTAAAACAAATTATTTCAAATTTAATCATTTGTAGAAGGATATCCATAACAATTACTTCTATAGATTATATGAGAGCCTTACACTGAGGTCATCTGTACTCATTTAGCATGCATATGCTTGAAGGGTATGCATATTTGGACGGCTCGAGCTCCATTGATCTATTGGAAAAGAGTAGAATAACACATTCCTAACAGGGTGATTTGCCAATTTGGATACTTTCCCAGAATGGACGTATTGTCAATAGAACATATTGGTTGCTCTATTGTCAGTGATATGTCGCTATGTGGGGGTAAAAGGAAATTAGTGGTGCACGGCCAAAGTGGAGTTGATGTAGGGGATCGTGCTGGAACCGGTACATGCTTTAGTATATTTCATGGGCTAGCTACATTATACTTGCTAAATGAGCCCTACCAGGCACTTGATATTACTATGCAAGGGCTCCAATAGAACGACTTATTGTAAACACCTACCCTTACTCATAATTAAAACTTATCTAATCATTACATATTATATGATATTACTAATTTTATATTACAACAGGAGCATATCTTGGAGACTGAAGAGGTATTTCGACCTTTACCTAGGCAAAATTCTAATTCTGACATGCAAAGAGCTATAAACTTATATGAAGAGCTCTACAATGCACTATGGAGCCAACTATACATTACAGATACTCGATACCATGAATAACCTGATTATGTGGCCATCGATTTAGAAAGTTTAGCTACATATGATAACCCGTCAGGCTTCTACGTAGGGCAATCCACTTGCGAATCCTGGTCCATTGTAACAATTTAGCAGTCCTCCCATAGAAGATTTGGGTATCAGGACTGAGTATCAGTAATGGCTAACCACCGAGATTCATTGGGGTCCATCAAATGCAGGTAATTCATCATAGCAGTGTACCCGAATGCCTACTCAGCTGTTTACTCTGGCATATATCTCACCATCTGTGAATCTTAGTGTCTGTCTTTGTGATGACCACACTGCTGATCATGTCAAAGAACATTATGAACTTCATCATAGGTCAGTTTGTTATCTGGATCACTACACCCCAGGCATAGATGCATTGCCCCGTAGACATCGAAAGAAATGATATATTCATCCTTTGCGAGTTGTTTTGTATTATATCCTAAATTGACCTTATTTTTTGTCTGTAATGCTTAACACAGCTAAGAATTACCATATTTTCAGCACTGTCTACATATTTGGATATTAATTTATTTAAGCTTATGATTAAAATATTTAAAACAAAATTTATGTTAACAAAATATGGTATAAAAATATAAATCAAAAGTGAAATTTATCCTAATTTACTAGCTATTTAATTAAAATAAGTAGTAGAACTAAATATTCAAATATTAAATTAATTCAGTTTTCTTATGAAGTTAGTAATCTCTTTTTTCAAATAAAAATGAGAGGTTAATTTTCATATTAAATTAGATGAGAAATTAAAAAAAATAAAGGAAAAGTTTAGAGAGAGATAGAGCATCGATGTTCCATGTTCATGTTAACCCGCACACTGAAGACGCACAAAACAAGGAAAAATTTAGAGATTTAAGTGATGCACATCGGCGTGCTGCATCACTTGAAGGGTTAAGTAATCTTTGATAGCCAAACGGACATTGTCATTGCATTCAGAATGTTGAATTTGCCTAGTCAGAACTCCTCGTAGCCAAATCAAGTGAAAATGGTTGAAATTGATGACTAACACACAAAATTGACGTGCAAATTTGCCCATATAACATCCGATCGCAAAATAGACTTAACTATTGCGGACAAAACATTGACAATACCTAAAATTTCACTCAAAGAAATTCACCTAAGAAAATTGATGCGGATCCCAAGCCTACATCACACATAAATTGAGGACAAATGAAAATTTTAGATTATTTTGTTATCTCTTTGATAATAAAATAAATAATGATAATAATATTATGATTATTTTTAACTTTATTATTAATAATAATAACAAAATAAATATATATTGTGCACATGCATACCACTATTCGGTACCGACGCCATGATTCCCACAAATCTTGTTATCGTCTGCTTTCGTTTGCATTAATAAAATGAAAATGAAGTCGCTTCTCTAGTTTTTTTCTTTTATGTGCCCGCATTCGACTGAGACCTCTAAACCCCAATATGTCTGATCCCTCAATCCATTGAACACCTCATTCCCAATTCCTCATCTTCATAGCTAATTCATTCAATCTAGTGCATGTGGCCATCCGAGACATTGTTGATCCTGCGCCCCAAAAATCCCTCCCATCATTACGCCATCTCTCTCTCTCTCTCTCTCTCTCTCTCTCTCTCTCTCTTTCAACTCCTGATCAGCCAACTATGTATTTTCTCAATTTATATGCCATATGACCTTCATTTAGCTGTAGATCCCTCACCACCATTTTCGAGGCCCATTTGGAATTGTCCAGTCGATTTAAGACCCCTTCATTGTACTAAGTGAAGATCCCTTCCCTCTCTACTCTCTTAACAACACAACAACTCTCACCGGCCAAGAGACTCTGACCCATATGCTATTCCCAATCAGCTCTATCCCAGACCTCCCACATCAGCTTGCATAAACTTTTATAACTTCATGTAATCGGCTCCCTATTTAAAGACACCACCAAGCAGCCCACCTTCTCACCTACTAAAGCCCAATAACTCCTCCATTAGTTGTTATTATAATATATGATACCGAATCAACCCCTTTCCTTCCATCTTCTATAGCTCAGCCCCTCAGCAGCCTACTCCCCTCCATTCACTCTACAACAATCCACTTATTATTCTCCCTCGCTATAACACTGTTGACCCTAATACACAAAAAGATGTGTAATGAGGCGAATTAAGAGATGCGTGCATCAGCGCGATGCATCACTTGAAGGGTCAAATGACCCTTAATCATCAAATGGATTTCACCTTTACGATTAGAGTATCAAGTACACCTAAGAGGGAACCCTGAACAATTAAATCAGATGTGATCAATCAAAAGGGACAACTGAAACCCAAAATTGACACATGACATCACCCAAAAGGTTTTTGATCACAAAATGGACTTCACCGTTGCATCCAAAATATCATCAAAAACAAAAATTGACTATCAATTTGTTTAATTAAATTTGTCCAACAAAATTGGCATAAATCTCAAGGCAATGACATATAAATTGAGAAAATTAACAAGCGATTTCATCCAAATGAATTGCAATAATAAAATTAGCTACGTTGTGGTAATTGGAACATCAACGATATCCAAAATAGACCATAATTTTGCTTAACAAAAGTCGCACACAAAATCGGCACAAGTTCTGAGGAAATTGGACACAACTTAAGAAAATCACACAAATCAAGGTAATTTTGAGAGATCGATAGATTTCTACTATTATTATTAATAATTTAACTAATTAATAAAATTTAAATAAGAAAAATCAACTCAAATTAAATATGAACCTCATATCAATTGAGATCCCTGTCAAAAATCTCATAAATCTGGCTATTCATGCTTCTTCTCCCATAATATCTACGATCTGCCTTGATCAAAGACTCCCCTCATTATTAAGATGAAGTAATACGATGCTCCACCTGTTCTTATATTCCATGAACTACCACAAGCTCCTGTGTCCAAGTTAAGCTCCATACCTTCGTCGTTCATTCGATCCTCCAAACTAGCCATTCAATCAATCTGCCTGATGCGATCATTACTGAGATGAATATCCTGCCTCTACCGATTTAAGCCAATGACCACTTCACCAAGTTGTTCCAATCTCGTTCAATCCTTGCATCCAGACGATCCCCCCAAGACATCTTCAAACGGTCATTCCCCCTCACCTAGACCTAATTTCTCAATCCCCAAAACGCACTTCACCTCTAACCTTGTCACCCTCATAAGTCAGATCTACCCAGATGACCACACCACGCTCTATTTGCTTGGCTGATCTACCTTCTATAGTAGCTTTTCTATTTACTTTGTTTGAGTAGCAAGCAAATACTACTTTTCTACATAATCCCTACCTACATCCACAAGCTCCCATGTACGGTCTCCCCTCCTCAAGTGAAGTGATCTTGCTCATCCCTTCTCTCCTTAGCAAGTCGACTCCTTCTTAGCTATTAGATCTACCATCTCTTCTCATCATATTACCCCTCTATTACAAGAAAAAAGTTCCAACTTTTCCTCATTTTTCATTCTACCAAGCCCCTCTTCCTTAATCCTTACAGCTTGTTCCCCACCTCCTTTAGCCAAGCCCACTACAATCAGCCCAATACAAGCCCAATAGTAGCTATTCTCCAACACTATACTTGAACTCAAGTAGCCCACATATGTATGTGCGTGTGTGTGTATAAGAAAAAAATGAAATGAAAAAATGATGGGAAAAAGGGAGAGAGAAAAAAAAATCTTGTGTCATATTCATCACCGTCATTGTTTCACTCGCATAGGTATAATGATTCCAAACTCAAAAACCCTCAAACCTCATATTGGGCAATTGTGGCGAGCCAAAAAAATCACCCATATATTCTTTCTTAGTATGGTAGGAGGGAATCTGATGTGAAACTTATGATGAGGCGAGTAAAACCTGTACACCCTTTTCTTAGCATGGTGGGGATAATTTTTAAGTGCCGGTATGTAGCTTAGTACCTATGGGGAAATAATTGCACATTTCAAATAGGTACCCCCAAGGACCCATATAAGCCTTTCTTGGCATGGTGGGAAGGCCCAAACTCCTTTAATTTCCCCTCAATGGGGGAGATGCCGAGAGGCTGCCAAAATTTTTGGTAAATAGCGGACTTGAATTTGATCTAACATAGAAGACTTGCTAACTTGAACTGAACAAAATAACAAGAGGACCTGAACAAAAAATATAGAGGAACTTAATTTGCATAGTAGGGAACTCGATTTGATTTGGACCAAATCAAAATGAACTTTGTATTCGAAAGGACTACATGGAACTGGACTAATATTTAAAATTAAATACATGTATCATAAAAATAACAAAGTTAAATGTGAACATAATAATAAGGACTCAAGCTGAAATCTCAATATGCATGACTTGTTTAAGTGAATGAACAATGAAGGTGTTGACTTGTTCATAAGTAATAGTGCAAACCTTCAATAACTAAGTGTGCAAACACCAAAAAGTAATGAGAAAGATGAATATGTAATTTGATGGCAGGTAGCACTACATGATCTTTAAAAAAATGAAGGGAACTATTGGTGGACATGACATGCAAGGAAGATGGTAATCCGCTGACAGAATATGCTTAGGAAGAGTAGAATGAACATGGCTTATTTATAGCCTCTGCCAATCAGGTTGCAAATGGATTCATTAATATTCCTTCAAGGAATGATGATTAATTAATGTGATAATCCCTCCTCATAAGAATGTTTGAAGAAATTTCATTGAACATAATGCACTACATGCATACAAATTGAAATGACAATTTCACGGTGAACATAATACACTGTATACCAATAAAGGTGACAAATTGGCACTAAACACAAAACTAACACGCAGGAAGATGTTGCAACTTGTCAATTAGTGTGTATGGGGAGAATCAGCGATGAATGCAACAACCTACTGACCATTGTGCATGAAGAAATTAGTGGCGAATGCAATTCACCCAGAGGCCTATATCAATACATAAATGAATACATATGCAGTGCAACATATGGTGAATATGAGTACTTACTGGTGACGGTGGAAGTATATTTGCACCCACAATGACATGCCCAATAGGTGTATAATGTAAGGAAATCCTTATAGCCCATGCTGATCAATAATAGGTAGTGAATGTAAGGAAATCCTTATAGCCCATGCTGATCAACAAGAAAATAGGTGTATAATGCCCTACAAATTGTGCTTGCCCGTAAGTGATATTAGGAGACTGGTGATGCATACAATGACTTTCCCATAAATATTGTTAGATGGATTATGGAGCATACAATAGCTTATTCACAAGTAGCTATAGAAAACTCATCGTGTGCCTAATACATTGTCTGCAAGAAAATATAAGAAAAATTATCGTAGAGGAGAACACGTGCTGGCAGCAACAATAACAATCAGTAATAGGCAATAGATGATATGATTCACCTGTAAGCAAAAGTAGGGAATAAGTAGTAAAAATTGTGGGCTACTGAAATTCAATGCCACACCACCAATTTCGTAACATGCATACAAGTTGATAGAAGGCATTTCTAAATTTCCTTGTGGAGCCTTGTGCATTTCTCATCAATAACTAACCTGTAAGATGCAGCAAACAACCATAGTGCAGCACCATGCCATCAGATTTACAATATGCACGCAAGCTGATAGAAGGTGTTTATAAATTTCCAAGTGGAGACCTAATTTTTTAAAGCTTTAGTTGCTTTAGAAAGATGCAAAATAATTAAAATTGAATTTCTTTAGGAAAATTTAATTTCTAAAATTTTAGTTTTGAAGTTGAACATATCATTATGAAAGACATATCACCTCGGGAGGTAAAAATATCATTCACTAATGGGTTTAGATAACAAAATTATAAGTTTCATCCTAATTATCATATTCAAATTTAGGGAAGAACTACATATGACCTCGAAGGGTCAAAATGGCATTCAATCGAGTATTTTACTATAATAGTCTAGATGAAGTGACATTAATTTCATATTCAAACTCATGATAATAAATGATATATTTTTCTAAGGAATGAAAACATGATTTATTATCGATCATCCAAATATGACAAAACTGATCATCATTGATTTTAATTTTTCCCAAAGAGAATTAATTGATTTTCTTAAAAATTGATCTCGGGGCTTTAAATCTATTATGAAAGCAAGCCTTTGTAGTTAATTATGTCGTAGAAAACTTAAATTTCCTATGAATAATTATTATTAAAATAATTGTCGAAATATCATTTTGAGTTTTCAAGGAGTGAATATCAAATGAGTAAGGATAGAATTTCAATTGGATTAGATCACAAAATACTTTAGAAACACCCCTATCTATCCTATGTGTTGGGCTTTAAATTTTGGTTTTAAGAGAAAGTTGAATTTGAGTTATAATTTTGTTAGAAAGTTGGGATTATATTCTCGAGGTTGGGGTCTTATGATTTTGAATCTACCTTAGATCTTAAGTCTAATTTAGGCACTAAATAATAGTGGCATGAACCTAACTAATGCAATGTAAATCTGAACTTATCCCAACCTAGAACGTCCTAATGCTTTAAAACTGTGTATCTGATCTTTTATGAAAGATGGGGATTTTTTTTAAGTTTTGAGGAATTGGGGTAGATGTCTAAAGAATGTCCTAAGTGGCCCCTTTACTTGTGTAGGGTGATTATGTTTGAAATATAATTAAAATTTTAATTCTTTAATTAGTTTCTAATACAATGCATGTTGAATGATTTTGAATGCTTAAATGATATAAAGCAGTTTTAAGTTTAGGCTTAGAAAATAAATTTTCCATAGAGATTGCATAATGTCCCCTAGATTGAGCTGCACCATAATAGGCCAGGTGGTCTGCCACAACCCGCTAGAGAAGAGGTGCCTAACAAGCCTGAGAAGATTTAAGATGTATGCATGAGACCCTCGGTGAGCCCAAGCTTACTTCTTAAAATTATTTATCTTACTATGTTCACTTAAAATTTTTATTTAAATTGTAAGTAAAAAAAATTGTCCTTAAAGAGCCTAAATGCTTCTAGGAAAAATAAAAAGCAACATGAAAGAGCAAGAAACCTAGAAAGATTACAAAATTCCTACTGTGCAAAATTAAACACATTAATGAAATCAATAAATCAAATGTGTAAAAAGTTTGTGTGGCAAATGCCACTTAATTATAACCCAAGGTGTATAGAAATTAAAAGTGGCTGGGTACTACTAACAATAACCCAAATTCTAATCCTATGAATAACGTAAGTAATTTTAAGAATGGGATATTCTTGGTTTCTTCCTTAGTTTATCATCCTCCCTTCTATGAGCTCCTTAGATTCATTGGGTTCAAATATCGAAATGGAAAAGAACTCCTCCCCGAAGGGGTGTTTCATTCCTTTTTGGACTTTTTTTTCAACTCATCATAACTTCAATTTCCAAATGAAAGGAACTCTCCCCTAAGGGATGCTTCCCTTCTCTTTGGATTTCAAGTTGGATTGTCAATATCCCATCTTAAAATTCAACTTTCACAAATCAATCAAATTAAATTACATATAAAAAATTTAAAAGACTTTAGACTACCTACATGTTATCCTAAGCAATTTATAATCAAAATCATTAACAACATTGCAAGCAGTTATATAATTAAATTCGCTCACATTTGAGCACAAACACACTTGGTCATGCTCTTTTAATTTTAAGGGAGACTTAGTACTTTTTAGCACATATAAAAAATTTTTCAATTAAATTTAAATTTTCCCCCCTTAATTTTAGCCCTACATGAGCATGGCCACCTGCAGAAGATCTAGTAAGCATCCAGATCATCCCTAAGTTATGAATAATCTAATGTCTATCAAATTAATTCATAGATTGCATAATAAAATTAACACTTTAATAAATATCATATCTATTAATTATAACAACAAGCATGCAGTGAAAACTACGAAAAACCTAGCACATAAGTAATACGAAAGGAAAATATTGAGCTAGCCTAAAACTAGAAGTAGTTCTCCTAGAAAACCATCTGAAGTGTGTATAACAAGCTGTGTGGTTTGGATATGTTCTATATCTGGTAGTTGTTAAGGTTATATAATATTTTAATATTTGTTGTAGGCCAAAGAGGGTTTTTTATTTGAATTTAAGTGTTAATTTTAAGATGTATTTTAAGTATTATATGATTACTATTTTTGTTTACACCAGGGTTGTAAAGTTTATTTCACCTTCCTTTGGGCTAAGTCAATACCCTCAAAGGCCCGGGTTATCCAGTAGCAATTATTATTATTTAATTAATTTAATTAGTTAAAATTAAGAGTTGGTAATTTTTAAATTAATTGGTCAGTTATTGATTTGAATGATTAAATTAATTATTTTTTTCCATTAATTAGTTTGTGGTGTTGCGGAGATGAGGATGCTTAGGTGGATGAGTGGATTTACTCTTAGAGATAGGATACGAAATGAGCATATACGTGAAAAGGTTGGAGTAGCTCCAGTGGAGGATAAGATTAGAGAGAGTCGCCTTAGATGGTTTGGTCACATAAAACGACGGCCTTCCGATGACCCAGTTAGGAAAGTAGAGGTATTAGATTTGACTTATGTTAAGAAAGGTAGAGGTAGACCTAAAAAGACTTGGTTAGAAAATATTAGAAATGATCTTTCTCTATTAGATTTAAACGAGAATTTGACTTTGAACCGGACACAATGGAGAAAAAGGATTCATGTTGCCGACCCCACGTAGTGGGATAAAGGCTTGTTATTGTTATTGTTGTATAATTAGTTTGTGGTGTTGTCACAGTGAGCTCGAGGAACCAGTCCTCCTTAAGACACGTAGCCCAATAATTCAAGGTAGTCAATCCTAAAAATTAGGTTGATGTAGTTGAATTGAAGGTTTAATTTTGATTAAAAAATTAATAATCAATTAGTTTTAAATTTTTATACTTTATTGAATTCGATCATGGAATTATCACAGTGGGCTCGAAGAACCAGACCGCCTTATGACACTTAGCCCTGATGTAGCTCAAGGTAGTCCATCCAAAAAACTTCATCACTAGAGTACTTATTGTGTATTTTACGATTGGTTATCTAATTTTAGAATAAAGTTAATTTTGTCGGTCATCAACAGATTCGTGGCATCGTCATAGTGGGCTCGAGAATTAGAGCTCCCAAGGACACGTAGCCCCACAGCTCAAGGTAGTCCGTCCTAAAAACTAGGTTGATGTAGTTGAATTGTAGGTTTAATTTTGGCTTTTTTTTTTGAGAAAATGCAACTAAGTGCATTGAATTTTATTAAAAGGGAAAAGTAAAAAAGCTAAGAAATAGCATCCGATTCCTCCTTTAACAATGAAATAAAAGAAGGAGGAATCTCATTCAAGACAATATCATCCCAAATAAAAGAGTTAAAAATGGCATAGTTAGCATAAAGATCCACTAACTTATAACAACTTCTATCTATACACCTAAAAATAACATGTTTGAACTCCTTGAACGAAAAAGACTCTTCCATACTTGGATGATTGTTGGAGAAAGCTAGGAGGAACTTGATGACGTTTGCATTGTCACCTTCAATGATGATACCATTTTAATTAAACATCCACTCTTTTAGAACTTCTTTGAGATGTTGAATTGCCAAGAGCTCCAACCAAGAAATATCCCACTACACACAAGAGTGTCCAAAAGCCAAAAGAAATGTCCCTTTAAAGTCATGAAAAACCCCTCCAATCCTGCCTCTGTAAGATTGAAGAAGAGATGCATCAACATTGACTTTGATCCAATCGGGTGGAGGGGGATGCCAATGATTAATCAATAGCTTATCATGCTTATTAGAAACCCATATACCTGAGCTGATAGAGACCTTGGATGTTTCTATTGCTACGTAGTTAACAGCTTCCGAAGCAATGAACAATGAGCTATCATCTCTACCTTCATGAAGAAGCTTATTTCTTGCCTTCCAAGAAAAGAAAATAACATTGCAATACAGATTAACCAGCCAAAAGTTTTGCTCGGACATCCAGTTAGGACAATACTTTATCAACTGAAAGCTTGAAATACCAAATCCCCACTTGTTAAGATGCTAATGGACAGAAGACAATTTTTTGCATTTGATAACCACATATTCAATATCTTCAATCAAATTACAGCTTCTAGGACATCCATCAAACCTTAATAGTCTCCTGTAGTAAAGGAAGTGATTAGTTGGAGTAGCTTTGTTGAAAATTCTCCACCAGAAGGCTTCTACCCGAGGAGAGAGCTTAGCTTTCTTAATCCATACCCAATATTATTCCTGCAGGTCATACAGGAGAGAGCCTCAAAAGCAAGAGCTGAAAGAGATTTTCCAGAAAAGTTAGAAACTAATTCTAACCTATCCTTTGATGAGTCAGATGAAATATGAATTTGACTGATCAGATTCACAAGTTCACAACCAAAGAACTTCACAAGTTCCAAGTAATTCCAGCAACCTCTTGTTATGAATCTATCAATTGTGAGATCTTCGCATCCAAGGGAAATCACAAACTTGGGCCATTTATTTAGACTCTTATCCACGATCCAAATATCCTTGAAAACAATTATCAATTCACTATTGCCAATGCTCCATCTAACAATAGGCTTCAGAAAACTACCCGCTTCAAGAACGATTTTCAAGCTAAAAGAACCTGACTTCTTCGGGACTTCATTCCCATATAAGCAACCATATCTAGGAAACAAAGCTTTATGCAACAAGGAGTCTTCCTCTTGCATGTATCTCCAAGCAAGTTTAGCTCTAAGAGGCCCTACTTTATCATGAAAAGAATGAAGAACTCTACCACCCCATTTGAAAGGCCAGCACATCACATTCCAACTAACATAATGAAGACCACATTTCCCATTCACCTTATTCTAAATAAAACTTCTACAAAGTTTATCTATCTCATCAATAACACTTTTAGGGATTAAGGAGTGAGTGCAATGAAAAATAGTGTAAGAGAGCAAAACAGATTTTACCAAATTGATCTTCCCAGTCAAGGAAATGAACTTTCCTCCCCAAACATTAATCATTTTCAAGGCCTAATCAATTATAAATTGAAAATCTACCATAACTAACCTTCTTAGAGCAATCTTGATCCCCAGATAATGAAACTCTTTGACTCCTTTAATACCCATAACTCAAGAAATAGCTTTTTTCTTCCTTCTTCTAACTGAGTTGCCAAAAAGAATAGAAGACTTATTCACATTGACTTTTTGCCCAATCCAACCATAGAAGTCAGCCACTATACCTTTAATCTCCTTAACAACCTTTAAATTTTCTTCAGAGAAAATGATGATGCCATCTGGATACCAAAGATGACAGATTCTAGGGCCACTAGAGTAATGCCGAACACCATATTCATCACCTTTTTGTTTAAAAGCATTAAATAGAAGCTGGGCACAAATAATGAATAGAAAAGGTGATAAGGGGCAACCTTGTCGAAATCCACTTTTAACATTAATCCAAGTAGAAGAATTCCCATTAAATAACAGAGAGAATTTTGGATTTTTAACACATTCCAAAATCAGGTTAGAAATAACAGAAGGAAAACCAAAATAACTAAGAGCTTTCTCTAAAGTGGACCAACCCATAGAATCATATGCTTGCTCCAAATCTAATTTAAGGCAAACAAATCCCTTCGAAGACTTAGAAAATCTAAATTTGTGAAAAATTTCCTAAACCAACAAAACATGATCTGATAAGGATCTACCCTTCAAAAAGGCCACCTGCTCTTCAGAGATCAGTTTAGAAATGATTAGACAAATTCTATTTAAGATGACCTTGGCAGCAACCTTATAAACAACATTACACAAGCTAATGGGTCTAAAATTGGAAGGGGGTAGAGGATCAGCTACCTTAGGAATTAGGACTATAGCAATTTCTTTCGACTTGGAGTTCATCTTGGCTGAGAAAAAAAACTAGTTTAGAGCATTCCAAAAATCATCTTTAATGAAAGACCAATAGCCTTTAAGAAAGGAATAAGTAACTCCATCACATCCAGGAACAATGTATTGCCAGATTGCTTGATAACAGTTTCCACCTCTTCAAAACTAAAACATTTATTCAGCAACCTGGAATCTTTAGCATCCAGCCGTCTCCACGCAGCAGGCCAATCCTCCAAATTGTAAGTCTTACCATTCCATTTTTCCTTGAAAACTGAATTAATGTGCCTTTAATCTGGTGTTGATCCTCAACAATTAACCCCTTAGAATATTTGATCTTAAAGATGAAATTAGCATTCCTCCTTGCACTAGCAAATGCTTAGAAGAAACAGGAGTTGCAATCACCCTTAGTCGCCCATTTAACTTTTGCACGCTGCCTCCACCAAGTATTAAGACGAGCTAAATTAGAATTAAATTCACTCACATTGCTTTTGAGAATCCAGCTATCCTCCACCGAGAGCCCTCCCTGAAAGGATTCTTTTTCCTGAAGATCCAAAATCTCCTTCAAAAGAGTATCTTTTGCCTGAGCAAGAGATTTGTGCTTAGCCTTGCTCCAGTAGTACAAGACCTTTAACGATCTTCTCAGCTAGGAGTTCAAAACTTGGCCATAATCACCCACCAATTTCTTTAGCCAAACATTCCTCACCACAGCATAAGAAGCTAGATTAGAGACCCAAATGTCTTCAAACTTGATTCTCTTACTTAAAAATCTTAATTTAAAAAGATTTAAAATAATTGGATAGAGATCCGACTCCACTCTTGCATGGTGTCTAACCACCAACCGATGGGGAGATTTTAATGCCATAGAGTTGACAAAACATCTGTCCAACCTCTCAAGGATTCTATTGGCTCCTGTCTTATTGTTACACCAGGGAAATCTTGGCCCAATACAGCCCACTTCATGTAAATCATTATTTGTCAAAAAAGATTTCATCTCCTTGGGTCCTAGGGAAAAAGCAAACCTTTTGCTTATCTCCCTTATCAAGGAGGCAATTGAAATCTCCCCCAATCACCATAAGAACTTCCTTAGCTGAGTACTATTGTAACTTCTCCCAAAGACTTCTCCTTTTATATACATCCTTGCTCCTATAAATAGTAGCAATTCTCAATCTTCCTCTACTAAGAACATCTAGCTCACTAATGATAAACTGATGAGAAGATTTCAAAACTTTAAAAGAAGCCATATTGGATTTCCAAGCCACCATCATACCACGAGACAACCCTTCTGATGGAACTTGATAATAATCCCACTCAGCACCAATTAACAAATCAACCTCCCTTCTATCCACCAAAGCAATTTTGGTTTCCAACAAACCCAAGAAAAACATGCCATTCTCATTCACAAACTCCTTAAGGTATAGAGAAGACCTCCTCTTCCTAGCTCCTCTATAATTCTAAAACCCAATGGAAGACATCATTTTAAAAGAGGGGAAGAAATCCCCACTTTATCTTTAAGGTTTCCTTTTGCTTCCAATTCCAATCTCCTGCTCCTAGTAATTGAACTTATTTGACCAAAAGCTTTAATTTGTTTAGATCTCCTCTTTGAAGCTGGCTGAGAACTACAATTCTTCTCATCCCTCCCGGCCACTCCTCCATCCTGATTGAAAACAACAGAACCCCTAGGATCACCAAAAGCCTCAGTGTCAACAACCACATCCAAATTGGGTTGAATAATCTCTCCTTCTTCTATAAGTTCCAATAGAGCTTTAAAAAAGTTATCATCACTGATAACAGTAGGCATTTTTATACCAGATACCACAACTGGAGCAAAATTATTATTATCAAGCAATTTACTTAGAGAGGAGCTATCAGAAGCCACCTGAATAGGATCCAGAACACTCACCACCTTGGGAATGTTGATCACCTCTGTTCCGACATTTTCTCCTCCCACAACAACAGAAGACTTTCTCCCTTCATTGCCTAAAGGACGAGGATGAAACTTCTTGTAAATAGGTTTGTTAAACCTTCTCTTCCCATGATTAACTAACATTCAAGGGCCATAAATCGACTTGCCAGCTTCTTTTATAGGATTTCCCTGAATTGGTGCAGATGCTCCAATCACAGTTGTGAAGTTGGGATTATCACCAACTATTTGATTTTTAGAACAAACATTAGATTCTAAAGAATCATTCTCACAATCATTTTTATCATGTCCAATTTTCCCACAACCAAAATAGAAGTGAGGAAGTCTTTCATATTCAATTTTTTTTATAAAATTTACCTTTGGAACCTTCCACCCAAACACCCAAAGGCAATTTAGCATCCAGCTTAATGCGAACACAAACTCTTCCAAACTCTCTTCTTCCCCACTGAAACATATTTCCATCGATCAGGTAAGGCTTCCCAACCAAAGAAGCTATTCTACAGATGTTGATTTCACCCCAGCATTGTAGAGGGAGATGTGGCAACCTAATCCAAATCAGAGCAGTCAATCCATTAAGTGAACTGGGAGAAAAACTTTGAGACCACCTATCAATCCCAATGATGTGGACATTCAAATACCAAGGACCATTGGACAATACAGCATCCATATGCTCATGTTCATAGAAGGAACATAAAAACCACCCCATATTAAGAACCGTGAGGTGGAATTTCCCAAATGGAGACCATTGTTTCCTTAGCTCATAGCTAATAAAAGCTAAAGGAGCTTCTCCACCAAAGACCTTAACTACTAAAGAGTGTTGAAGCTTACAAGAATTCTCCAATTCTCATTTCTCATGGAGCCTGACAGTAGATCCATCCTCTGATAAACAATTCCCAAAGTCTAAATCAGAAACCTTAATATTATCCTTTTTGCTCCAGGCATTATGCTGATTTCTAATAGCTGGGCGGGATGTTGGAATAGCAGATACTATTTCACAACCACCTAATTCTCAAGAATTACAATTCCGCACCTCAACCAGATCAGACTTCATCTTACCAACCTTTAAAGAAGCGACACGCGGGAAGCCAACAATAATTTGAACCTTATTTGTGAGAAGATCTTCAAGACCAGAACTTCCATTCACAAGGTTGTCATCATTATCACAAATATTTATATTTTTTGATAACAGGGAATTCACATTTATCACACCATCATTAATGACAGGGATTGCATTTGAATTTCCAAATATCTTAACAAAAATGTTCATATCTGACGACGAAGCCTCAAGGTTATTGGATTTGAATGGGGAAAGTTTGCGAGAGTTCAGATTCCATGGAGTCTTGCAATTAGCAACAAGATAAATTCCCTTGCCTTTACCTTCAACATAAGAAACCTTTTCTGGCTCAAAGATAACATTATCCTTAATAAACAAAGCCCCTTTCGACTATCTTTTATGCTCCTCAAGAACAACCAGAATCGGAATAGCATTATGGCCAACGACACGTCTAATATTAGATGTCGCACCGGGCGATGGATGATGCCCGATCATTGGGCCACCTGCTGGTGAAGCCCGACGAGCATCACTAGTGACCAAGAATCCCGCCGAATAAAACTCTCACTTAAAAATTTGAAAAAAAATATTTTTCTCTCTCTAGAAAAAACCGGAACTTCTCTCTCTAAGAAAAAACTAGAGCTTCTCTCTTTGTGTAATAACAATGTTGGTGATTTTTTGTTAAGTAATTAATAATCAATTTATTTTAATGTTTTATTCTTCATTGAATCCGTTTATAGCATTGTCACAATGGGCTCGAGGAACTAGGTCTCCTTGTGACACTTAGCCCCGCAGCACAAGATAATCTATCCTAAAAACTTCATTAATAGAGTATTTATTGCATATTTGAGGGTTGGTTAACTGATTTTAATAATTAAGTTGATGTTTGTTGGAAGTTTAATCAACTATTGAATTTTAGAATTTTTATAAATGATTTAAATCATTATATTAAGGGTTTAAAATTTTACTTTTAAATTAAGTTAAGTTTTAGAGTTTAAATATTTTTTCTAAATACTAGGCCCTAAGGTGAGTAAACAGACACTAAGTCTGTTAGATTTGGATTTTTCTAGTTCAAGTTATGCTTTTTTTAAGTTTTAATGTATTTTTAAACTAAAGTTATCATAGTTAACTTTTTTTACTTTAATTTATTTTTAGAGGTTTAATATTTTTAATAATATTAGAACATTAAAGGAGTCTAATGCATTTGAGTTTTCTTAATTTGGAATTTTTTGAAATTAATAATAAAATTTCAAATTTGAGTATTTAATTGAATTATTTAATTTCTTAATTAAGGAAGTTTTGATGATTTTGCTCCAAACTCACTTCAAACTCCTTGAAATCACTCTCAAAGGTTAGAGATGCCCTGTAGGGATGTTTTCAAGGGTTAGAAATTTATTTGGTATTTTTGATAACTTTTAACTAATTAAATTAATTAATTATTAATTATACTTAAAAATTAAATTATGCTTAAATTAGAGGTCCAGTGACGGGGATCTCAATTTTCTTAGATAGAAGGTTTAAGTTTGATTAATATGATATATTATTTATATTTTTTAGAGTTAAATTGAATTTATTATTGTTCTATGAAGTTTCAGGGCACCATAAAAGGCTAAATTTTGACTTAACAAATTTTCTGACCGAATGGGCTCCAAATTCAATAAAATTTAAACCTAGGGTGTGAAATATCACTAAGTTTAATGTTACAAAGTTTCATCCCTATTGGGTGTGTTTAAAATTTCCTAAGAATTTTCTAAGTTGTCTAGACATCATCTTAAATTATTTTTCCTAAGTGTCACTAATGTTCTAATGGGTTTTAAAGTTTGGTCATCTAACTCTGACACATGCAAGCACATCATAGCAAAGAAACATCCAAAACGTATCAATTTGGAGAGTTATGAATTTTTAAAGTTTTGGATCCAAAATGGATCCATCACTTTGTAAATTCATCCCACATAAATCTTGAGAGCATCTAGACCTAAGGAAAATATAAGGGATGTCTATAGTGCTTAAAAAATTTTCACCAAAAGTTGTGTCTAATTTAACCACTGGATTTTGAGAAAATAGCCAAAATTGAATTTCAAAGAATCATCAAAATCTCATAATTCAGTGGTCAAAATAATTTAAATTTAATTTTATTAAATAGTAGGGCTCAAGCCCTTTCTAATGACACCAGAATCACTCAATTTTGTAAAAGAAAAGGATCTTTTGTGAATTTTTGAAATTATGAGCAATAAATTAATTATTTTAATCCATTTATGAATTAAAATGGCGGTACTACCATTTCTTGAGCTGACATGTTTAAGAGCACGTGGTGGCTCAAAACCACTATGCAATTTTGACTTATTCACATCAGCATGTACGATTTAATAATCGAATCTGAGCCATGACAAGTGGAGGGCTAGGATTGTGCCATGTCACCCACGTGGTTCTAAGCATAGACCTACATTCAAATCCAACAGCTAAACCATGCGTGATTTTGATCAGAGCCGTCTGATCAAATGATTAGACGACTCAGATCAAATAGGACTTTTTAGTTCAAAATGAATTGAAATTTTGATTGCTCATAATTTCTAAAATACTCAACCAAATCATATGAAATTTAAAATATAGACTCATGACAATCTAATTTTTCATTTCAGGAGTTTGGAGGCTCCATGCATTACAGATTTTGAGTAGTTTTAAATTAACATTTAATCTAAAAGTTGAGTTTTCTCACTAAATAGTGGATGGAGTTTTGAGTTCTTAAGATCCTTTTCCTTCCGGTGATGTCCTCTCTAACTTTATAGAAGACTCCATGAACAAATGACAATTGGATTGAATTTTTTTTGAGTAAAACCCACTTTCTCTCACTATCACCCTCTTTCTTTACTAAAATGGTGTTTTAAGGCTTGGCTTTGGTGGAAAAAAGCTTGGGAATGCTTAGGAAATGGCTGGAGAAGCTGCAGAAGGGTTTTAGAGAGTTGGAGGTTACTAGAGCTAGAGTTTTTTTGAAATGAGATTGAATGAATGCTTTACGTCAAATTCCCACACTTAACCCATATCTTATTGAATGGATGGTGTAGATTTATTTGGGGGAGGCTTGGAAGCATGCCATGTGTCTCCCAAGGCTATTAGAAGCTAAGGGAAGTGCTGGATTTGAGAGTGACCTCTCTTGGTCCATGGAAAGAGGGACCACTTGCTTTTCATCATTTGGTTAAACCATGTGTTGACCTCATTTTTATATAAGGTCACTAGGACTCTTCCAGACTCCAAAAAAATCTTGACCCCATACCAATCTAGCCTTTAGATCAATTTAGACCATAGGATTAATTAAACCATAGATCATTCCTAATTCCTGGTCAATTTAGACCCTAGGATCCTTCTAGATTCTAGATCCTATGACATTCTCAGACTCTAGGATTCTCCAAGATTTCAAACCATAGGATCTACCCAAGCCCTAGGATCAATCTAGTCCCTAGATCTACCTAGACCCTAGGATCAATCTAGATCTCAGATCAACCTATATTCAAGTTAATCTTTGCCTCAAATCAATTCAAACCTCAAACATATCCAGGTTTCAAACTTATTTAGATTTTAATTATAGTTTAAACCTTAATCCATCCTCCAATCTAGCTTCAATCCTATCCATTCATATATGATCATTCAAATGATCATAAATGATTTGGATAAATCAATTCCAATCATTCAAACTCAAAATCTAGCTCAAATCCAAATTTCCAGACCAAACCCAAATAAAAAATAATGGTCTTGAAAGCCTTTTCGATGGATTTTTCAAACACTTTAAACCCCAGTTAAATAATATCTGATTCAAAGTCTATTAATTAGATATTGATATGATATATATCTAAAGGCAACCCTTCAAATTTGAGCTCAATCTGAGAATTATAACCCCAGAAATTGGATTTAAATCTAAAGGCTTTAAAACCTTCAAATATTTACAGCCAATGCCATTGGACATGCAACCTAATAGATCCTGACCTTAGAGCCTTCTCCAAACCCTATGACCACATCCAAACTAATGATTATGACTCATTAAGCATTAAACTATATTTTAGTAGACCCACTTTGACCCCCAATTGAATAGGGGTAAAAATGACCAAAATATCCCTAAGGGGTTTTAACTACCATCTCAAACAAATGATTTCATTTTTGCAAAAGATCAATTTCCATCAACTCAAAACCTCAAACCAAACATGTTGGACCTAAACCCAGGTCCTGGGTCAACTTAATTGACCAAGTCAACCTAGGTTGACCAAATAGGTCCTTAAGGGTCCAAATAGTCAAATCGACCAAATTGAGCTCCCTAGACCTTGGGGCCACCTCCAATAGACTCAAAATATTATTTTAAACCTATTGAGCCTAGACCTAGCCTTTGGGTCAACTGGTTGACCAGGTCAACCTAGGTTGACCCAATGACCCTTTAAGGGTTTAAATGGTCGCTTTGACCATTTAGACCATTCAAGACCAGGGGAATACCTCCACTAGTATCTAAATCTCGAACCTAACCTATTGAGCTCAAACCCTAACACTAGGTCAACCTGGTTGACCCAATCAATTATTAGAACCCTTTTGTGTTGAATCAAACATCAAGCATAATCAAACCTTTTAAACTCTCAACCCACTTTTAAAGCATAATTCTAACACATTCAAATTCATTTGAAGTCAAGTCATCTTATTTTGACTTAGTCAAACATTTACCTATGGTCAAAGCCATGTATTCTACATGCCTTTCCACTCAAATGCTAGACCTCATTGATTTGGGAACCCTTGAATTCACTTCACTCAACATTTTTATTATCCTTGGATTTGACATGAAATAAAGCATGGTCAAATTGACCAAGTCAAACCATTGGAAAATTTGGTTAAACTTGAGATGGCTTTTCTTTGATCACTCAAACCATTAATGGGTTGCATTAAGTTCCTTCAAAGTCAACCCATCAATCCTCCTCACTACCACCTTAGCATCTATTCACCCATTGACTGATCAAACAGTCAATGGTTGGTCAAATAATACCTTAAGGTGGTCAAATAACCTAGTTTGAGCTAATCCCTCCATCCTTAAGCATCTAGCAGGTCTTGAACCATCTCTAGAAGGTTCTTAAGTTGATCTTAATCCTTAGTTTAATCTTAACCTCAATCCTATGGTCCCCTCTTCATGTGAAAGCAAGGAGAGCTTTCCATGTCATGTCCTTGTCCTTGTCCTTCTTCTCCCATTCAAACCACTCCAAGACATTTGGCAAACATCTAGCATCAAGCCAAAACTATCCCAGCCATCCATTTGGCTTGGAGACACTTCAATGGGGTAAAAACCCTCCATTGAGAGCTCATTCTACACCCTAGAACTCTCTCACTTCTAGTTCATTTGAGCTTACCTTGGTCTTCTCTACATTCCCCCACATAAATCAATCTAGTCAAAGCCATTACCGGCGAGCTTTCCGGTGAGCAAAGGGCCAACTCCGTCCAAGGCTTAGATCTCTGACTAAGTGCATTTTAGACCGTGCTTTCTTCCGTAATATGGTGCCTGGACAATCTACAAATGCAACAAACCATTAAATGGTTCAAATCGTCTATTAGTTTGAGGTAAAAATGTAACCCTTAATTAGGACACTTAGTTTGAAATAGCTTTTGAATAAGCACTTTTTAATCCATGATATCAAGCCCACATTAATTATGTTCATGTATAGCTTTTATGTTTAAAATTTCATCAAAAATAGTTCACCCTTTTAAGAGAACGAGCTCAAAAATGGGTTCTAGGGTTTGTTTTACGTAACCCGTTAGTTATATAAAATATGGACCATTGATCTTACGATCAACAGTCTTGTTCTAGCCAAATCGCACCGTTCTAGACCATGTATGCACCTTGATCGACCGGATCTTCATCCGATATGATCTCAACCATCAACTTCAGACAGTAGGAGATGTGGATAAGTGGAATGGCGGCGCGGTTTCATTAATTAGTAATGATTCCTGGGGACGCAATCATTGCTAATTCATGCATCACCACCACTAATGATTGCCATGGTTTGCATTGCCCAATACCGACCCACCACATAGACCTCCAACTACCACTGGTGCCGCCTTTTGGTTTTTATAAATTAAAATTTAATTTAAACCCATTTTATGGTCAAAAAAATTCCAAAAAATATAAAAAATTAAATATAAATTAAAAAATTTAATATTTTATATCAAAATGCTCAGATTTTCAAACCCTTTAATTTTAAATTAAAATTAATTTAGAATATTATATATTTTCTTAATTACTTCAAATATTTAAAGATTTGATATTTTAATTAATATCAAATAAAAAAATAATTCAAATATTTTCAAAATTTTAGTGATATACTTTAAAATATTCTCTATTTTTTTATAAAGTATTTTAAAGCTTATATTAATATAATTTTAAAATATATTTAATATCAATTACATTTAATTATATTAAATATATTTAATTTTTAAGATATTTAAGAAATAATTTAAAATGCAAATTTAATTAAAATTATTAATATTTTGCATTTAAATCTTCAAAATTCAAATTATTTTAATTTTAAAACTAAAAGTTATTTTAAAATATTAAATATGTTTTGATAATTAATAAATATTCAATTAATGTTTAATTAAATTTAAAATTAAATATTTTTAGGATATTAATTAATTTTAAATTATTTAAAATTTAAAAAATTATTTAAGAATTAATATAATTTAATTTAAGGATTATTTTAAATGTTAATTATTTTTAAATTAACTTAAATATTTTAATTATTTTAAAACTTCAAAAATTCAAAAGCAGATTCAATTAAATTAAAAGAATTCATATAATATTTTAAATTTTTCAAAATTTTAAATACTTTAATTTAAAAATTAATTTGAAAAATTTAAAAACTTAATTTATTTTAAATAATTCCAATTATTTAATTATTTTAATATTTAATTTGTATTTAATTAAATATTTCCAAAATTAAAAATTTTTTAATTTCAAACATATTAAAAAATAATAGGATCTCTCAAAGAGAAACATATTTTGAAATTATTTTAATTATATTATAATTTTTAATTTAAAAACTTATACTTTCATATATGTTTGTATATTTTAAAATTTTATTTTAAAATTATACATATATTAAATCTTAAACATTGAGAGATCCCTTGAAACTTTAAATATGAAGTAAGTCTATGTGAATTGAATTGATGGGGATGGTTCAACAGGTGGTTAAATTTTCTACTTATTTCAGTTATGTCTTGATATGCATGTATAGGGTACACATACTTACACATAGTTTAGGCTCTCCTAGATCTAGGATTTGATTGTGTTTATGTGTGTTTATTATGTATGTGATCAAGGGTTAGTAACATTGATTCAAATCCATTCAACCTAGTGACATTATTAAGGATAATAATTAAGGACCTTTGTTTAGAGAACTTAGATTATTTTAATAAAAAGGATACACTTCCTATTGACATGAAACTTGAACTATATAATCTTAATGGCATTCTCTACCCAAGGGAAATTTATCACTGATTTTAAAAGTCATTAAGACCCATAATTGATTTACTTAAGTTTAAACCTTTAATTAAGCTTTAAAATTTACAAAATTGTAATAAATCAAGTTTAAATCTAAAAAATACAAATAATATCTCAAACTGACTAGAATTGAATTTCCAACTTAAAAAAAATTAAAACCTCTATGATTTGATATCAAATTCAAGCTTTATTTAATTTTAATTAAAAATTAATATTGAATTAATTTAGTTAATTAAAAAACATTAAAAATTCTATAAATTCCCAAACACATGGGAATCTTACCTTAGGTTATTCTTGACCTTTGGAGTTGATTTCAAGGAGTTGGGAGTTCATTTGGAGCAAAATAATAAAAGCCCCTTAATTAAATAATTTTAATAATTCCAATAAATATATAAAATTTAAAAAATCATAATTAGTTTTAAAAAAATCCAAATTGAACAAACCTAAAAGCATTGGACTCCATTTGGGGTCTAATATTTATTAAAAATATCAAACCACCAGAAATAATCCAAAATAAAAAAGTTAACTATTTGGTTAAACCTTAAGTCAAAATCAAGTTAAAATTTCAAACCTTCATAACTAAATCTAAAAAAATTCAATTCTAGTAAACTTAGTGTCTATTTGCTCATCTTAAGGTCTAGTATTTAATAAAAATACTAACTTTCCTGAAATTAATCTTAATCTAAAAGTCAATTTTTGACCCCGTTAGTTAAATATTTTAAATAATTCAAATAATTCCAAAAACTAAATAATTTATTTTAAAATCCAAAAAATTTTAATTCAACCTTAAAACCAGCAAGCAATCAATTTTTATTAAAATCTTCAACCGTTCAAACCTTAACCAATTAAGACATTTAATTAATACTGGTTATTATTGAATAACCCAGACCTACGAGTCCATTAACTTAGCCCCAAGAAAGGTAAAATAAACTTTATAGCCCAAGTTTAACAAAGGTATAAACACCCAACCTTTAAAATATAGCTTAAAATTAATCTTAAGCCTTCAAGATTTAAACTTTAATTAAATATTCTCTTAAGCCTTTCAACCAACCAAAACATCAAGTAACTTCAATCAAATATCCTATATAACACATATCCAAGTCACACAGCCTACCTCACACACTTTAGATGATTTTCTAGGAAATCTAACTCAACTCTTAGGCTAGGTCTGGTGTTTACTTTTCTATTGTATGCTAGGTTTTTTATGGCTTTCACTGCATGTTGGTTGATAGTTTAGATTGATTGATTATTTTTTTAATTTTTATGTAATCTGTGTATTGATTTGATGGGTGTTAGATTACCCCCTAGGCTAGGGATGATCTGAATACTAATGTAATTTTATATAGGTGGCCATGCTCATACATGGCATAAAATTTAAATGCAGCAAAATAAAATCAAGCTTTAAAATAAATGATATTTTCTACAGGTGCTTCAGAATGCTTAAGTTCCACTTTAAAATTAAAAGAGCATGGCTAAGTATGGCTGTGATTTGAATATTTAAGTTTTAATTTATATTAATTATTTGAGATTATTTGAATTCAAATTTCTTAGGATAACCTTGCAGGTCATTGAGTATAGATTTTAATTTTTATTTGATATAATTTAATTTGAGTATTTAAATTATACAAATGTTAAGTACTTTGAGATGGGATATTTTAACATCAAATTTGGAATCTAAAGAGAAAATGAATATTCCTTAGGGGAGAGTTCCTATCCATTTGAAGATCCAAATTTGGATGACTTTAAAATATCTAAAGAGAAAAGATAACACCTCTTTCGAGAGAGAGTTTCTTTTTATTTGGATATCCAGATCTCATAATCCAAGGAACCACAAAAGGACGAAGAAGTGAAAAATAAGAAGACCCATTCTCAAAGTCACTTGGGTCTTAGGAGTAGAATATGGGTTATTGTCAGTGGGACCCAGCCACTTTACTTTTTCAGCAGACCCTTAGTTATAATATTAAGTGGCATTTACCCAATAGACTTTCAATTTGAATCTTAATCTAGTTGATTTGATTAATGATTATTTGATGTTGATTGCGATACAGGATTGCATATTTTTCTTAATTTTTTGGCGATCTTACGTGTCAATTTTGTTTTAGCCTGGAACCCAATCAGAGGTTTGTGAGGATACGTTAAAAATTCTTTTACTTTAACTAAATTTAAAACTTTTAAGCTCACATAGCAACTCTAATGATTTTAAGAACTAAGCCTAGGACCGCAAGGAGTTCGCATAACATTTTTGTTGCATCTTCTTTCTTTTATAGGCACCTCCTTGCCTGTGAGTTCTGGCAGACCACCTGGCCTATGAGGGTGCAGATCTTTCAAGGGGAATTTGTGCAATCCCTAGGATAAAATTTATTTTTAATCCTTTTTAAAACTGCTTCATTTTGATTTTAAACATTTATTGAGTTAACTAGCTTGTATTGCATTAGAAATTAATTAAAGAGCCAAATAAAATTCTAATTATATTTATTTTAAGTTTCATACTACCCAACATAAGTCCAGGGGCCATTTAAGGACATTCTCTAGTCATCGGCCCCATTTTTTTAAACTTATCTTAAGCAATGTCTCTACCACTCTTATAAAAAAGATCATATTCATGGTTTTAAAGTGACTAAGTGGCTATCTGGCTCCCTAATCCAAGCTAGGGTAAGTCTAGATCTTGCATCACATTAGTTAGGTTTGGGCTACTGATTTTCAATACCCATTTTAGACTTAAGTTTTGAGGCAGGCTCAGGCTATAAGACCTCAACCTTCAGGAATTCACTCCCAAATTTCTAATAAAATTGACCATTCAAAATTAATTCACTTTCAATCAAATTCAAGCCCAATACTTAGTTTAGACTAGGACACTTCTGAATTATTTTAGAATCCCAAGTGCCTCCTACCTTTCCTCCTTTAAATCTAGAAAAAAAATGTTCAACCTTGAACTAATCTCATTTAAAAATTTTAATCCTTACCTCCTTTGATATCAAGCTTTGAATTCTTAAATAAAATTTCTACCGCTATTTTAATCGAGATTATTTGTAAGAAATTCTAATTTCATACAATATAATTAACTACGAGGGCTTGCGCTAATAGGAGATTTAGAAACTCAAATAAATTTTTAAAATCAAGTTTTCAAAATTTTAATTAATTATCTTTGGGAAAATCAAATATAATGATCATTATCATCATATCTAAATGATTGATAATAAATGATATCCACTTTCCTGGGGAAGATATATCATATTATTATTGTAACTTTGATTATTAAATTAATGATCACTTATCTAGCAGATTATTGTAGTCAAATATTTGATCAAACATCATTTTGATCCTCCAAAATTATATGTTATCTCCGCTTGAGTTTGACTACAATAATTAGGATAAATCTAAAGTTTTCCAATCCAAACCTATTAAGGAACAATATGTTCAGCTTTCGAGGTGATATATCATTTATACTAAAGTGTTCAATTTCAAAATTAAAATTCTAGAAATTTAATTCTCCCAAAGAAAATTAAGTTTTTCAAAACAACATATTTTAATCAAACACCATGTGTTAAGAATGGATTAGGGGCTATACTAAGGCCTCTTTGGGAGAGGAAAAAGCTACTTTATAGCAGGTTAAAGTAGGATTTGGTGAGGGGTTAGGTTTGACATGGTGGCATGACCACCTAAGCCCATTTGAAGGAACATTTGACCATTTGACTGGTCAAAATAGTCAATGTTGCTGATGTGGCATCCAAGAGAGTAAACTTGGTTGTTTGGGTGGTTAGTAAAGTGTTTGAAGCCATGGGATTGTAGTTTTGGCCAAGTGCGTGGAAATGGAGAAGGTTTTGACCCCTCCAATTTAGTTGACCAAGTCAAACCAAGGGAGCTTTAACAAGGGAAAAATTTGGACATGTGTGGAATGCCCAATTGAATGATTTTGAGAGATTAAATTTATTTGAAATGGCTTGAAGCATTGATTTTAACATTGGTGTAGGTTAAGAGTTGATTTGGTCAACCAAGGTTGACATGGCTATCTAAGTCAAACCATTGGTTCAGTTTGGGTCCAACAAATTTAAATGATTGATTTGAGGCCAATGGAGGTGGTCTCATATAATGGAACAACCATTTGAGTGAAATGACCATTTGGACCCTAAAGGGGCAATTTGGTCAACATGAGTTGGCTTGTTCAACCATACATGACCAATACTTGAATTTGAGGCAAATGCACTCCTAATGATGTTTATGATGCATTGGAGAAGGTTTAATAGCTTGTTGTGGATTAGCCATCTTGAAGTTTGGAGAAAATACTTTTCCCTAAAAAGGCATTTTTGTCATTTGGGCCCCTAGTCAACTGTGGGCCAAGTTGGGTTCACCAAAGTGCAATTTTGTATTCAACATATCATAACAAGGGTTACAAACATGGTCAAAGGTTTTGGGGAAGGTCCCAAGGTCAAATTCTACATGGTGAAAGGTGTAGTGGCATGGATTATAAATATTTGAAGGTTTAATAGTCTTTGGATTTCAATCAAATTTTAGGGGTTATAGGTCTTAGATTGGCCTCAAATTTGGACGATTGACCCTAGGGGCATACCTAATCAATATGCAATTAATAGATCATAGATTATGGGTCATTTGACTGGGTTTTGAAGTGATTAAAAAACACTAATAAATGGTTATAAGACATAAGCTCTTAATCTTGAATTTTGGTATGGAATTCTAGATTTGAATGTAGTTTTGAATTTGATTGATTAAATTTAAATTATCCATATCAATGATAATCTATTGAGTGATTTTTTATTATTTGATAAAGGGAGTCAAAAGGTGGTCACTAGGTGCCAGTGCATTGAGCTGTGTAGTGTACTAAATCACCTAGCTATAGTGTAGGGCTGTAGCTTTGCTATGTTGAAAAGATGCTTTACTTTGAGAAAGGATGCGAAGGAAACTGGAATTAAATTTCTTTGAGAAAATTTTGACATCGAACGCATTATTATGAATGGTATATTACCTTTGGAGGTGAAGATATCATTCCCTAATGGGTTCAGATAAAAAAACTGTAAGTTCATCTTGATTATCATAGTCAAATTCAGGGAAGAACTAAATATGAACCTGAAGGGACAAAATGACTTTCGATCACGTATTTGATTATGATAGTGGAGATGAAGTATCATTAATTTCATATTTAAAGTCATGATAATAAATGATATATCTTCCTAGAGAATGAAAATATCATTTATTATCAATTATTTGAATATGATGATAATGATCGTCATTAATTTTAATGTTTCCAAAGAGAATTAATAAATTTTGAAAATTAACCTGGGATCTTTACGATTTAAATAACCTCAAAATCTCAAAATCTTATGAGCGCAAGCCCTTATAGTTAATTACATCATACTAGACCTAAGTTTCCTATGAAAACTCTAAATCAAAATAACTGTAGAAATTTTATTTTTAAGATTTTCAAAGAGTAATATCAAAGGAGTGAGGCTGGAGTTTTTTAATTAAGATTGGATTAAAATGTTGAACAATTATTTTTGGAGGCCAACGAAGGAGAAGTAAGAGGCATTTTGGGATTCCAAAATAATTTAGAAATGCTTAAGCCTACCCTATGTGTTGGGCTTTAATTTTAATTTTGAGAAATTTTAATTTAAGTTATCAATTTTTTAGGAAGTTGAGATTATATTGCTGGAAGTTGGTGTCTTATGATTTTGAGTTTTCTCCAAATCCTTAGTCTAATTTGGGTACTAAATGATAGTGGCCCAAATCTAGCTAATGTAACATAAGTCTTTACTTACCCTGGCTTGGATTGGGGAGCCAGCTAACTACTTAGGCCTTCAAAACCATGTATCTAGTATTTTATAAAAGATTAGTGGGCTATTTTTTATGTTTTTAGGAATTGGAGCCAACTTCTAGAGTAAATTCTAATTGGCCCCTTAACTTATGTAGGGTAATTATGCTTTGAAATGTAATTAAACTTTTTGACTCTTTTATTGGTTTCTAATGTAATGCATGCTGATTGACTTGAATGTATAAATGGTACAAAGTAGTTTTAAGAAGGCTTAAAAATAGATTTTATCCAAGATATTGCATAACATCCCTTTGATAGAACTACACCCTAATAGGCCAGGTGGTCGGGAAGAACCTGCAGGCGGGAGGTGCCTAATAAGGAAGAGAAGATTCATTATGATGCATGCGAACTCCCAGGTCATTCCCGGGCTTACTTCTTAAAATAGATTAAGTTTTTTTATATGAGCCTAAAAATTTTATTTAATTTGAGTAGAAAAAGTTTTTAAGCGTACCCTCATTAGCCTCCTCGTAATTTCAGGCTAAATAAAAAAGTGACATGCAAGAAAAGAAACCTAGAAAAATAGGTAATTTTTAAAGTGCAATCAATGTAAATAATCAATAAATAATTAAATAAATTTAATGTCCATGTGGTAAGTGCCACTTAATTATAACCTAGGATCTAGATAAATTAAAGTGCTCGAGTACCACTGACAATATCTCGAATTCTATTCCTAGAAATGATACAAGTGATTTTTAAGTGAGGGATTCTCTCTAAGTCTTCACTTGGATTTGTCAGGTTTGGATATCCAATTGAAAAGAACTCCTCCCTAAAGGGGTGTTTCTTTTATCTTTGGATTTTCAAATCATCCTAACTTAAATCTTCAAATGAAGAGGAACTCTCCTCTAAGAGATGTTCTCTTCTCTTTGGATTTCAAGTTGGATGTTTAACATCCCATTTCAAAATCACCTTCATAACTCAACTTGATTGAATTACATTATATCTCAAAAATATAAAAAAATTCTAGACAACATGCATGGTTATCCTAAGCAGTTATATAATTAAAATATCTCATGTAATTATATATTTTAAATTTATAGCCACACTTGGCCATGCTCTTTTAGGTCCAAGTAAGCTTAGCATTTTTGTAGCTACAAAAAAATAAGTCAATTAAATTTTAATTTTTCTCGCTTTAATTTAGCCCTACACGAGTATGGCCACATGTAAAAACTCTATAAGCATCTATATAGTTCTTTACCTAGAAGTAATCTAACGCCCATCACATCAATTAACAGATTACATAAATAAATTAACCCATCAATTAGAGCAACACATCAATCATTTATACAACCAGCATATAGTGAAAACCATAAAAAACTCAGTACATAAGAAGAAGAAAAAGTAAACACCGGCCTCACCTAGAATTAAGGTTGGTTATCCAAACAAACCATCTAAAGTGTGTGCAGTAGGCTGTGTGGCTTGGATATGTCCTATACTGGATAATTAGTTGAAGTTGTCCAGTGTTTTGATTTGTTGAAGGTCAAAGGAAATTTTTTATTTAAGTTTAAGTATTAATATTTTAATGTTAATTTTTAAACTAACTTTTAAGTGTTAAATTATTACTACATTTGTTTACACAAGGGTTATGAATTTATTTCACCTTCCTAAGGGTTAACTAAAAATATTTGGATTTAATTTTAATAAATATTAATTAAAAACCAAATATTTAATATTTTAAATTATTTAATATTTATAAAATATTTATATTTAATTTTTATTTTAAATGAAAGAGGATTTAATTATGAAGAAAATGAGTATTTATTTGTAAAATTTGGTTAAGAAATAAAATTACTGTGATTTTACAAAGTTTTTCAAATTTAAATGCATTTAAAATAATTTAAAATTAATTTTATTAATCTAATTAATGGCAGTAATGACGGCAACACATGCGACGCTTCCTGGTTGGCTAGATTAAAAGGCACAACAATGATTGGGTGGTGGCACATTAAATGCTAATGATTGCACTACCGACAATCAATTGTAATTAACACGCGGTGGTGGTAGGTCCATATAGCTTTGACTTATCCATGTTAGTACTATAGTGGAGCCATCGGATCATCCACAGTTTGGATTGAAAGGCCCAAATCGAGCAAGACAATGATCTAGTCAGTTAGGGACTTCACGCAGTATTAATAAATGATAGAATGACAAAATTTAGGCCATTGATCAAGATATCAACGATCCAGATTTTATACATATGCATGTACTATTCGAATGAACCCTAAGAACAAATAAATAACTATTTCTCTCAAAATACCAAACCAAATTTAAAGAAAATTTGGACAGAGATTAATTACATGAAGAGCATCAGTGGGGAATTGTTTGTTCGGATTAAAATCAGCTTTTTAAAAAGCTATTTTAATCTAAATGTATAGAGCTAGGGCTTGAGTTATACCTTGATTTAATAGATTATTTATGGAGCTTAAAGTATGGTTGATCTTGTAGATTATCCATGTATGTTTTCCTTGAAGAAACAAATGATTGAAATGGCCTAGTTCGATAGCTACAAGGCTTGGACGGATTTGGTGGCTCTTCTCATTAAAAACTCATCGCCGGTGAGCTTTGGATTGTAGGTTTGAACTGGAGGAATGAGAATGAGTTACTGGGGAATCAAAACTAAAAGAAATATGGTTGATGGGGCTTTGGAGAATGAGATGGGTTAGAATGAATGATTTTAGCTCTTTTTAGTGTTTTGATCCTTAGGGTTTGAATTGGAGGGTTGGGATCAATTAGAAGCCTTACTTAGATGAAGGATATGTGTCCAAGATAGTTAAATAGCAGAGGGAAAGGCTAAGCCAAGCTCTACCCTCATTAGTGGCTCTTGGAGAAGAGGGGGCCACATTTTCCATTTGTGGCTGAGCCAAGGCTTGGGCTTGGTTTGAGGGAGCCTAAAGGAGTTCTTAGAGCTGATTTAGACAGATTAAAGCAAATGCTTTGGAGGAAAACGCCTATGAGAGGAATTTTAACCTCATCCAAAGGCTTGTGTTGACTGAGGGTTGATGAGGTGGTAGGCAGGGAATAATCACTTACTGGTTGAATGAAAACTAAGGCTTTGAGGTGATACATTTGAAGTTTTAAAAGGAGGTGTTGAACATGCATTACCTCTTTCAAGTTTGACTTGACTAGTTTGACTAGTCAAACTATCAAGGTTGAATGGGATGAGGTGTAAGGAGGTGTACTTTACTGTTGAAGGTCATGGCAAGGGGTTTAAAAGAGTGGGATTGGAGTTTGAGTAAATGGGTGAGTATATGGCATAAGTTTATCCATTATAACCAGTTTCATCAAGTCAAATCTTGGGTAGTTTGACTCATAAAAACTTGAAGATGTTTAAGGTATGTAATTGAATGGTCTTGAGGGTTTAAAGAACTTGATTGAGTTGTAAGTGATGATTTGACCAAAAGTATGAGGGTTTGACCAAGCTTAATCAATATGTTGACTTGGTTAAACCCATTAAAGCTTGACTCATGATGTGTTTAGAGGCTCTTAAATCAAGAGGTGGGTGAGTTTGAGGCCTTGAAGGAGTTAATTTGAGCGGGTAGGATGATTTGACTCAAATGAAACAAGTTTAACAAAACTTTGGTCCAATTGACCAAGTCAATTGTTGACTGGGTCAAAGTGACCAATCAGGTCTAAATCACCAGGAGAGTTGATTAGGAGGGTTTGATGAGGTTTTGAATGGATTTGAATTTTAATTGAGTGTGGATGGAGGTTTATGGTTGGTCTAGTTAAACATGGTTGACTTGGTTAGCTAGGTCAAATCAAGAGTTAGGTTTGGGTCTAATAGGTTCAATTGAATGATTTGGAACCAATGGAGGTGGTATCATGCATTGGAATGATCATTTGGGTTGAAATGATAATTTGAGCCCTTAAGTGGAAATTTGGTCAAAGTGAGTTGACTTAGTCATCCACACTTGATCAAGGCTGTAATTTGTGTCCAATGCACTTGTAAAGGTGTTTAGGATGCATAAGAGGTGGTTTTAAGATTTAATTTAATTGGGCCATATTGAGGTTTTTGAGATTTATAGAAAAGTTCAATTTTCCCCTTAAAGAGCATTTTGGCCATTTGGACCCCTGGTCAACTATGCGACAACATGGTCCACTAAAGTGTAGTTTTGTGCTAAACATGTCATATCAAGAGTTATGGACATGGTCAAGGGTATTGGGAAAGGTCTCATGGTCAATTTCCATAAGGAGGCAATGTACGCCATGAGTTCGCGTATGGGTAAAGGAACTTCATCCCTTGGACACGCCTTGTTTAGATCCCTAAAGTTGACACTAGTCTGAATTTGAACATTTTCTTTTGAACTGGCACAACAATAGCTAGCCAAGAGAGATATTATTCCTCTCGAATAAATCTGGCCTCAACCAATTTCTCGATTTCAGAAATGACTTGCTGTTTGAGTTCTAAATGCATGCATTTAGGAGCTTGTTTAATTGGAATAGCATCATGGTAAATTCTAAGTTTATGAACTACTACATCAACTGGCAAGCCTAACATTTCATCATATGTCCAGGAAAAGCAATCCCTAAACTCATAGAGAAGTTGAATTAGATCCTTAGACTCATCCTCACTCAAGAAAAATCTTATGAAAGTGCGGCAATAGTCATCCTTTTCCAAAGATTGATTTCTTTTAATTTGTCAACTATTAATTTAATCTCTTCTTCAAATTTAGGGTATGCATCTCAAACCTTAAGCTCATTGAGATAATGTGAAGTCTCTAAATAAAGTCTATCGAGAGGATACATGATTTTTGTAGGGGCATTCTTAGATTCATGATGGTTAGTTATCACGAAATAATATTTGTCATCATCAAATGAACTAAAGTTGGTACTAGTGGTAGAATTTCTTTTGTTCTTCGTATGCCAGAGACTCTTGGTCCATTGACCTGGTGTGAGACCTTTAGAAACGTAATATCTTACACATATAGGAATTTAGCCAAGAGGTGATTCCATTAATTCATTAAAATTTACCTCCTCATTGATTACAATGTCTTCATTTTTTGAGGTGGAGGAGCCAGGAAAAAAACTTCTAGACTTTCCTTACTTTGCCATCTAAATTAGGAGAGTCCTTAATCTAACCCTGCAACCCTAACAACAGACAATGGGGTTAAGGTTAAGGCTTGGATTCTCCTACTGAACATTTCAAATTTAATTAATTCAGGCTCGTCACTTCAAATTTTTAGAGTATCATCCTCTAGGTCACTATCCTATTCTAAAGTGAGATCAAATTTTGGAGGAAGATTAATTTTTTGATAATCAAAAGGAATTGTTGCACCCCGTGCTTTTGGTTCCTCATCGAAACTTGATTCCAAATCAATATACATCGGGGTGTCCTTCTTTCAAATGAAGGACGGCCTCGACCATGTGATCTTTGGGCCATCTTCCCACCTCTTTGAGATAACATATTTGGAGGCCTAAAGATCACGCCCTCGATGTCATATTTACTATCTAATTATTGTATTTCTTGACTTTTATCATTTTCTCCTTTTGATTCTTGTTTTCCGTTTGAGCTTTCCTCATTTATTTTTTCTTCTTTAATCTTGATCTTAACCCTAGGACTAACAGAGGACCCTTTGGGTACGTGGTATGCAGCATCCTCATAGATCTCAATCTCATGAATAGAGAATGGTTGCAAATCACTCTTAATTATATATTCAAAGCCATCCCAATGGGACTTGACACATTGGTGTAGGGTAAATGAAACCATCCTATATTTATGAATTCAAGGCCAACCTAAGAGTGCATTGAAGGACATCACTGAATCGATTATGTGAAATTGAGCTTCTATTTTCAATTCTCCTATCTTTAAAAGGAGTGTGATTGAATCTAAAGCCTTCTCGCCTTTTTCATTGAACCCATGTAACACCATCTTATCGGTGGTGAGCTTATGTGTGTCCACTCTAGAGAACACGAGAGTATTTACATTCATCACTTTGACCAATGCACCAAGATTAATAAGGACTCTAGATAACATGAAGTTTCCCACATTTACAGTAATGTGAAGCTGGTGATTGTGATCAGTAGTTCCAAGAAGTAATTCCTCATCAGAGAAGGTTATTCTTGAGATTACTTTGAAGTATAAAGATTCATGCTGCAAAGATGAGGCTAACTAAGCTAAGCAAATCTCTGGGTTGAGAAGTTCTTTAATTAAGGATTCCCTTATCTCCTTTGAGAGGACAAGGGCATCATAAATGCCCAGCTTAGCCGACAACTTCCTAAGATGAGTTAAGACATTGTAATCAACCTAGTGTATAGGAAGGAGGATTTGATTATTGAGAAGAATTGGATCATTGGAAATAACCTATTTTCCATTTTCTTGAGGGGGAATCCTAAGGGGAAAACATTACCACCATGAATTTGTACCTCCACAATATCCTCAGGAGGATAAACTTTGATGGGGTCTATGTATTCTATAGGCAGTGCATCATCATTTTCTACGGGGGAGTCCGAATCTGAAAAAGCTATCACGAGGGGACTCTCTTGAAAGTTGATTTTGGGGGTGTCACCATTTAATAAGATATTATATTTGTCACCCCCTTTGTAGGTCAATTCTAGAGAATCAAGTTTTTGAAGGTCTTGAATGATCTTAGCTGGGTTTTGATGATATCCTATCAAAGTGTCATTTTAAAATTCATTCTCAACATTAATAATCAAAATATATGTAGAAGGATCTTTCTTTATTAATTTTTGAACCTTTGTCTTTGATGGGGGAAGGTAAAAGTCAGATATATAAGGGGGGATAGGGGTTGTATGCCACCATCCATTACTTGGATACATCTCTTATCAGTATATTTTCTCTCTACAAAAGCGTCACGCTCTTTCTTTTTATTAATTACAGTTGTTCCTATAACTAATAGAGAGGAAATCATCTCAATGTCATCCCATTAAGCCTTTAGGTCAACCTTTTAGATTGGGCTCCAGGCTCTGATCTACAGCTATTGAGAAAGAAGAAAAGATTTGTTAATTGACTTTTTTAATGCCTCAGATAAAGTAATATTTCTAACCATCTTCAATTGATAGAGAAATGTCAAAATTCGTACCTGAAATAATCTTGACTGGCCCCTAATCTGGATCAATCAAATATTCCTTGGGGATTATAATATCGACCTGTCTAAAGTTTCTCTCAAGCTAGTCTTTAAAGACAATGCAGTTTTCAATTGTATGGCCTAACATGCGGTGGTAGGGGCAAAAATTGGAGCTATCCCTCTTGTTTACTTACCTCTTTTGGCCACCAATAATTAGAAATCTGGCTTCATTAAAAGATTCCTAAAGATCTTCCTTACTGATTATCTTTTAAATGGATAAGGTTTTGCTAATATCTCTTTAAAAGTGATCACATAAGGCTCCTAGTAGGCCGAGGGGTTACCTGAAATGGTTGCTTTTGAATTGACTTTGGCGGAGGACCCCTAGGTTGATTGGTAGTAGGTTCCTTTCCTTTATCAACTATGGAGATTATAGCTGCTCTCTTCTCAAAATACTTTTAGGGTTTGTTGGGTTTCTTCTCATCAGGCAGATCCTGTAAGAATGGCATCCAAGGAGTCTCTAACTACAGGTTATTCGCCTTATTAAGAAGTTTTTCAAATGTTTTAATCATGAACCCTTTTAGGAGAAAAGTAATAGGTCCGTGGATATTGATCAAAAAATTTCCACTACATGTTGCTCTTGCAACTGGGGTTCATACTTCATCGAGATATTTCTTCGTGTCAAGATGCACTCAACTAAAGACTCTCCTAACTTCAAATTTTTAATGACCAGATCAACCATAGTTGTACACTATTGAGCTCCATAAAATATCATTAAAAATAAACTCTCTAGCTTATTAAAGGTTCTCACCAAACTATTGGGCAGATTGGTAACCATTTAAAAGCAATTCCAGAGAGGCTACTTACAAACTTATAAAATAGTAGAATATTTGACCCTCCTACATTGTAACAGCTCGTTCGAAAGTTGGCCAGATACTATCTTAGGTTTTTGAAACCACTAAAGACTTTATAAAGATGGTGGCACAAAGCCCTTCGGGTAAGGGACTAAGTCATATTCCTTAGGATAGGGTCTGCCCTTTGGAATAAACGTGATCCCTTGAGAATGGCCTAACACTTACCTTATTATGTCCTCGATCATCTAATTGCTATCATTCTCAGCTGGCACCGGAGGGTCTGATGGGACTGAAGAGACAACTGGTTGTGCTATAAGGACTACTGGAGGCATTGGAAGAACTACTGTAGGTACTAGAAGGATTATAGGAGCTGACTCTAGAATTTTCAAACTTGAATAAGATTTCTTACTCTAATCGGCCACTGTATACACTACAGGTTGTGACTTCTAAGGTTGGGGCTATTGTGTCTTAGCCAATTGGTTCTATATTTCCTTAACCCTCAATATCATTTCCTTAACTTTTTTTTATAGGTTCTTCATATATTCATTTTTACTTCTCAATCTAATTGACCCATCTAAATCAGAATTAATAGTTATTGAATCTTCTTCCCTACCTAATTGGTGCTTGTTGGGTTCAACATCCTTGACTAATGCCCTGGTCTTTACCATGTTAATGCTACCGGCAGTAGCTTCATCCTCATCCATTACGAGATCGTCAAAATATGGGTTAAAGGCTTCCATAGGCTCTTTCTTATTGAGGATATCTCAAATTTCTTGGACCACCTCATTAATCGGTCTCTCTCCTATGAACTCATGGTTGATGGGTAGGTTCCCATTGTAATCCATCATGTTGTTAAATTCTAGCTCTCCTAACTTAAAGAGGATATCATGGAGCTTGAGGTCTTCTATAGAAAGAGACTTTGCTACTATCTAGTCTATTATTTACTCATCTATATTAAGAACTATCCCTTCCCCTTTGACTATCCCGGGGTTAATAGTTGCAAGAGTGGCATTCTTAACAGGGTGAGGAACATCCTCCTTAAGAGGCATTCAAGGAGCTTGAGTGGTAGAGGCTCCTACATCAAGTGAAGTGGAGCCCTCATATCTCTGAGTAGAGAGCTTAGGGACATCAACAGGTGTTGGTGAATCATCATTTTTATTGATCTTCTTTGGAGCATAGTATTTCTCAAGAGACTTGGTCCTCTTGCCCTTAGCTTCTATCACTTGCTTATCTTTATCCTTCTCTCTAGGCTTGACTATAATTGAAGCCAACTTTGAAGTCTTCACATGAGGGATCGATGGCTTAATATTATGATGACAGCCTTTTCAGATCCAGTCAAATTAATTTTCTCCATCTTGGTAAACGGGAGGTGAGGCACCTAGTGGTAACCCTAACATAGAGGTAACTGGCTGCTCAACAAATTTCTTATTTCTCCTCACTAGTTGAGGAGTCAAATTTTTAACTTTAGTTATTTCTTCTTTCAAAATTTCCTTTTCAAATTTATGAGTAATCACCCCCTTCAGGTGTCTCATGTACTGCTCCTTTATCTCATCTACTTGGGCAGCGTAGGTGTGGATGATATTTCTTAGCATTATGGTTCTTTGAATCTATTTTTTTATTAGGGGTTCTCTTGGCAGAGTAGTCAACCAGGTATGGTGGAGAGCTACTATCCTAGCGACTCTGTCCTCCCCTACAGTAATAGTGAAGGGGGTAAAAGAGATTCCCTTTAAGGAGTAGAGAGGAGTCAGGACTTGGTAACTCCTCAGCAACCTCTGGCTCTACCTGGCCTAGAGCCTTTAGTTTAGCCATCTTTCTAGATTTTATTATTTTCTTCCTGACCCTTCTTAGGTAATTCTTCCTCTTATTCTTGCTTGTAAAGGGGATTCTAGAACTCACCCCTTTCTTAAAAACAAACTTTACTTCAACATAATTAATAGGAGATTTTAGCTTCTTTTCCTCCCTAGTATAGAATGCAATGGCTACGAAGGCGATAACAACCTATATTTTGGGAGCAGGGGAGTCAATCCCTGACCCAACAATAATCTCCACTAGATGGATGTCCTTCTCCACCAGAGCAGCTAAGTCAACAACTACACCCCCATTAATAGATAGCTTAAGGGTTCTGAATCCCATTCCAAACTAGATCATGTTGTTACAGATTAACTCTTCCACATAGAGGTCTTGGTTCCAGACATTGCAGTAAGATTGAGTGCCTGAAATTTGAAAAGATGATTTGAATTAAAATTTTGAATTTGAATTAGGGAAAGCTATAAATGAATTTGTGTCTTATCACATTCGCCAAGTTATAGGAAGTATAACCCAGCTCATGATGGTAAAATTAAAAAAAACATATATAATTAGAGAAATTGAATTTTCATTGTATATGTTAAGCTACAAGGAAATTTTATGGCTTAACATACAAAAGTGATATTTGAAATTGACTTAATAGTTTTGAAGAGAACTTGGAATTTCAAATATTGACAGATTTTCTTCAAATTTTGAAACTCAATATGCTGAGTTTCACCAAATCATGCAGGTTTATAAAATTGATATGAAAATCACAAGAGTTGGGCTTGACTCTTTCATTCCACTAATTGACTTGGGGTGAAAAGTCAAAGCCTGGATTTTGATAGAGGTTTCCTTATTCACCTCCTAATTCTTTTCTTTCAAATATTGGTCACACTCACCCAAGTAAGAAATAGGTAGAGGGACCAATGGAAGGAAGGTAGTCATGGCTACCAACACAATAACATTTCTACCAGTATTAAAGATGGAGAGAGAGAAATTTTCCTAACGGAGTCACTATTTTTTTATTGAGTTGAAAAGATGCTTTGCTTTGGAGAATGATGCAAAGTAAATTGTAATTAATTTTTTTTTGAAAAATTTGGTTTCTGGAATTTCAGTTTTGAAGTTAAAAGTGACATTATGAATGATATATTGCCTCAGGAGGCAAAGATATCATTCCCTAATGGGTTTAAATAATAAAATTGTAAGTTCATCCTGATTACCATAGTCAAATTCAGGGAATAACTACATATGACTTTGAAGGGCCAAAATGAAGTTTGATCGAGTATTTGACTATGATAGTGGGGATGAAGTATCATTAGTTTCATATTTAAAGTTATGATAATAAATGATATATCTTCCCATAGAAAGAAAGTGTCGTTTATTATCGATCGTTCAAATATGACGATAATGATCATCAACGATTTTAATTTTCCCAAAGAGAATTAATTGAATTTTGAAATTTGTATCTGGGGTCTTTAAATCGCCTATGAGCACAAGCCCTCATAGTTAATTACATTGTAGGAAACATAAGTTTCTTATAAAAATTCTTAGTTAAAATAATGATAAAAATTTTATTTTTGAGATTTTCAAAGAGTGATGTCAAATGAGTGAGGTTGGATTTTTTGAATCAGGATTGGATCAAATTTTGAACACTTATTTCTAAAGGCCAATCTAGAAAAAGTATAAGGTATTTTGGGATTCTAAAATAATTCAGAAATGCCTCAGCCTACCTTACATTTTGGACTTTAAATATTGATTTTGAGATATTTTAATTTAAGTTGTTAGTTTATTAGAAAATTTGGATTATATTCTCGGAAGTTGGGGACTTATGATTTTGAGTCTACAACGAATCCTAAGTCTATTTTTGGCACTAAATGATAGTGGCTAGAACCTAACTATTGTAGTGTAAATTTGGACTTACCCAGCCTAAAATAGGGAGCTAGCTAACCACCTAGGTGCTTGAAAACCATATATTTGATCTTTTATGAAAGATTGGTGGGCTATTATTTATATATTGAGAAATTGGGGTCTTCTTCTAGAGTAGATCCTAATTAGCCCTCAACTTATATAGGGTGATTATGCTTTGAAATATAATTAAAATTTTTTAATCTTTTAATGGTTTATAATGCAATGTATGATGATTTACTTGAATGCATAAATGGTATGAAGAGCTTTTAAAAGGCTTGAAAAATAGATTTTATCTTTGAGATTACACAACATCCCCTTGATAAAATTACACCCTAATAAGTTAGGCGGTCTCCAAAATCTCGTCGGTGGGGAGGTGCCTAATAAGATAGAGAAGATTCAATATGATTCATGTGAACTCCTAGGTCATTCCTGGACCTACTTCTTAAAATAGATTAAGTTTTTTATGTGAGCCTAAAAAATTTATTTAATTTAAGTATAAAAAGTTTTTAAGCGTGCCCTCATAAGCCTCCACGCATTTTCAGGCTAAATCAAAAAGCAGCATGCAAGAAAAAAACATAGAAAAATAGGCAATTTCTAAAGAGCAATCAATGTAAATAATTAATAAATAATCAAAAAAATTTAATGTCCTCTAACAAGTGTAATTTAATTACAACCCAAGGTCTGCATAAATTAAAAATGGTCTGGTACTACTAATAATAACCTGAATTCTAATCCAAGAAATGACGCATATTTTTTTTAGACAGGGATATTCTCTAAGTCTTCATTTCTTTGTCTTATTTCCCTTTGTGAGCTCCTTTGATTCGTTGGGTTCAGATATTCTAATTAAAGAACTCCCCAATGGCGTGTTTTTTTTTTCTCTTTGGATTTTTAAATCATCATAACTTGAATCTCTAAATAAAGAGAAACTCTCCCCTAAGGTATGTTCCCTTCTCTTTGGATTCCAAGTTGGATGTTTAGCATCCCATTTTAAAATCACTTTCCTAACTCGACTTGACTGAATTACATTACATCTCAAAAATATATAAAAAAAAATCTAGACAACCTGCATGGTTTATCCTGTGCAGTTATATAATTAAAATATCTCAAGCAGTTATATATTTTAAATTCAAATCCATACTTAGCTATGCTCTTTTAATCTTAAGGGGGCTTAGCATTTTTGCCCTTGTAAAAAAAATGTTTATTAAATTTTAATTTTGACCCCTTTATTTTAGCCTCGTACGATCATGGCCACCTATAAAAACTCTATGAGCATCTAGGTCATTCCTAACCTAAAAGTAATCTAATGCCCATCACATCAATTTATAGATTACATAAATAAATTAACACATCAATTAGAGAAACACATCAATAAATTATAAAACCAACATGCAGTGAAAGTAATCCAGCCGTTAAGCTAAATTAATGTTATTGAATTAGGGATTTAAACTTGATTAAATTATTAATAATCAATTAATTTTTAAATTTTACACTCCATTGAATCTGTTCGTGGCATTGTTACAGTGAGCACGAGAACGAAACCTCCTTAGGACATGTAGCCCCATAGCTCAAGGTAGTCTATCCTAAAAACTTCATCCATGGAGTGCTTATTATGTATTAAGGGGTTGGTTGACTAATTTTAATAAACAAATTAATATTTTTTGAAATTTTAGTCAATTATTGAAATTTTGGAATTTCTTTAATTACTTAATTCATTAAATTAAGGAGTTAAAATTTGACTTTTTAAATTAAATTAGAATATAGAGTTTTAGTATTTTTCCTAAATACTAGACCCTAAGATGAATAATTAGACACTAAATTTGTTGGATTTGAATTTTTCTAGATTAAGTTATAATTTTTTGAAGTTTTGACTCAAATTTAAACTACAATTGACCAAAATGTTAACTTTTTGATTTTGAATTATTTAGGGAGATTTGACATTTTTAATGAATATTAGACCCTAGATGGAGTCTAATTCCTTGGAGTTTGTTTAATTTGGAATTTTTTAAAATTAATTATGAATTTTCAAAGTTTATGTGATTAATTAAAATTTTAAATTAATTAATTGAAAGGTTTAATTATTTTGCTCCAAATTTATTCCAAACTTCATGAAATCACTCCCAAAGGTTAGGAATGATCCATAAGAGTGTTCTCAAGTGTTTGAAAGTTATTTAAAATTTTAATTAATTTTAAATATTTAATTTAATAAAATATTATTTTCCCTTAAAAATTAAATTAAGCTTAATTAAAGGTCCTATCCTGGGGCTTTTAATTTTTATCAATAGAGGGATAAATTCTAAAGTATTTAATATATTTTTTGTATTTTTTGGATTTAAATTGGATTTATTATAACTTTAAGAATTTTTAGGCTTAATTGAAGGGTTAATTTTGACTTAACTAAAATCCTAAGTTAAGGACTTTTAAAATTAGTGAAATCCTAACCTAAGGTAGGTAATATCACTAGGTTTATATATTTTGAATTTCATCCCTATTTCATACATATTTAATTTTCCTCAATTTTCTTAAGTTGCTCTATCTTGTCCTTAAATGTCCCTAAGTTGTATGGGTTTGAAATCAGAGTTCTCTAACCCTTTTACATACACATAACCAGCCACACCATGCAAATCAAAGACAAATAAGTGATCTAAACCTAGGTGCTTTGAAAAGAAGGGGTGAATTCAAAAGCATTTGGGTTAACCCATAATCCAAATGCTTAAGAATTTATCCTAGGAGAGACTTCCACATGATATTGCTCTTGACATACTATGATAAAGGAGACATTTACCATAGCACTTATCAATTAAACCCAAGTGCAAGAAAAAGTGCCTAAACCATGAATATGCAAATTGAAGTAATGGGACCCATTCAAATGTCCTAAGCTTGCATTAAGTCTGTGAATATGACTCCATCCAGTCTAACGCTCTGTTTCATAATTTGACTAAGGATGCTCTAGTATTTGAGATAGTTTTGAAACTTATTAATAACGAATTTTCAAAATTAAAAGTGAAAACAAGAACCATGAATTTGGAAATTCAAACAAAATTAATTTAAGGCTTAAATAATCCTGAAAAAATATTGGAAGCCAGAGACATTGAAAAAACATTTCCCCAAAATTTTAAAATATTTGGATTTATTTATAATAAAATATTAATTAAAAACAAAATATTTAATATTTGAAATTATTTAACATTTATAAAATAATTTTATTTAATTTTAATTTTAAATGAAAAAGTATTTAATTTAGAAGAAAATGAGTATTTATTTGTAAAATATGGTTAAATAATAAGAGTACTGTGATTTTTTTAAGTTTTTTGAATTTAAAAGCATTTAAAATAATTTAAAATTAATTTATTAATCTAATTAATGATGGCGATAGTGGCGGTTATGGCAGCACACACGGTGCTTCCTGGTTGGCAAATCAAAACGAATAAAAATGATTTAGCGATGATGATTAAGCCGTCAGGAAAGAATGGATCTGCCACTATTTAACACACGGTAGTGGCAGATCCATGCTTTCTTGACTTATCCACATCAGCACCACCATGGAGCCATCAAATTGAGCCAGACAATGATCTAATTAGGGAGGAACTTCTTGTGGTTCAAATAAACAGTGGAATGATAAAATCTGGGCCATTGATAAAGATATAAACATTCCATATTTTGTACATACGCATGCACTATCTGAATGAACCCTAGAGTTAAATAAATAACTATTTCTCTCAAAATACTAAGCCAAAGTTAATGAAAATTTAAATAGAGCTTGATTACATTAAGAGCATTAGTGGGGAATCATTTGTTTGGATTAAAATAAGTTTGTTTAAAATCTTTTTAATTTGAATGCGTAGAGCTAGGGCTTGATTTATACCTTGATTTAATGGATCATTTAGGGTGTTTATGGTATGGTTGAGCTTGTAGATTGTCCACATATGTTTTCCTTGAAGAAACTAATGGTTGAAATGGCCTAGATCGATAGTTACAAGGCTTGGATGGATTTGGTGGCTCTTCTTGGCAGAAACTTGTCGCTAGTGAGCTTTCGCCAATGGGTTTAAATTAGAGGAATGAAAAGGAGTTACTAGGGAGTCAACAATGGAAAAAAATCTGGGTTGAAGGATCTTTGGAGCTGAGATGGGTTAGAATGAAGGGTTTTAGCTCTTTTTGGAGTTTTGATCCTTAGGATCTGAATTAGAGGGTTCGGTTTGATCAAAAGCCTTACTTAGATGAAGGATATGTGTCCCAGATGGTTAATAAGCAGAGGGAAAGGCTGAGCCAAGCTCTGCCCTCATTGTTGGCTCTTAGAAAAGAAGGGACCACACTTGCCATTTCTGACCAAGCCAAGTTTTAGGATTTGTTTGAGGGAGGTTAAAGGAGTTCTTAAAGCTGATTTAGATAGATTAAAGCAAATGGTTTTGAGGGAAATGGCTGTGAGAGGAATTTTGACTATTTTGACCCTATCTAAAGGCTTGAGTTGACTATTTAATCATTCAACTTATCAATGGCTAATGAGGTGGCAGGTAGGGAATGATCACCTACTGGTTGGATGAAAACCAACGCTTTGAGGTGATATATATTTAAAGTTTAAAAGGAGGAGTTGAACTTGAAATACCTCTTTAAATGTTGACTTGACTAGTTTAACTAGTCAAACTATCAAGGTTGAATTGGATGAGGTTTAGGGAGGTGTACTTTATTGTTGAAGGTCATGCCAAGGGGATTAAAGAGTGGGCTTGGCATTTGAACAAATGGGTGAGTGTTTGGCTTAAGTTTGACCACTATAACTAGTTTGAACAAGTCAAATCTTGGGTAGTTTGACTTATAATTAGTTTAAAGATGTTCAAGGTATGTAATTAAATAGTCTTGAGGGTTTGAAGAACTTGATTGAGCTGTAAGTAATGATTTGACCAAAAGCATGAGGGTTTGACCAAGCTCAATATGTTGACTTGGTCAAACCCATTAAGGTTTGACTCATGATGGGTTTAGTGGTTCTCACATCAAGAGTTGGGGTGAGTTTGAGGCCTTGAAGAAGTTAATTTAATTGGGTAGGATGATTTGACTCAACTAGATCAAGCTTGACCAAACCTGGGTATTGCTAACCATGTCAATTGTTGATTGGGTCAAAAATGACAAATTAGGTCCAAATCACCAAGAGGGGTGATTAGGAGGTTTTGGTGAGGTTTGGAATGGATTTGAAGCTTAATTTAGTGTGGATGGAGGTTTATGGTTATTCTGGTCAACTATGATTGATTAGGTCAACAAGTTTAAACAAGGAGTTAGGTTTGGGTCCAACAAATTCAATTGAATGATTTGGGGCCAATGGAGGTGGTCTCATGCACTAGAATACTCATTTGGGTTGAAATGACCATTTGAGCCCTAAAGAAGCAATTTGGTCAAAGTGAGTTTACTTGCTCAATCACACTTGATCAAGGTTGGAATTTGAGTCCAATGCACTTCTAAATGTATTTAGGATACACTGGAGGAAGTTTCAAGGTTTGACTTGATTGGACCATGATAATGTTTGGAGAAAAGTCCAATTTTCTCCTTAAAGTTTTGGTCATTTGGACCCCAGGTCAACTATGGGTCAATCTGGGGCCACCAAAGTGTAGTTTTGTGCTCAACATGTCATAACAATAGTAATAGATATGATCAAGGGTTTTAGGAATGGTTCCAAGGTCAATTTCCACAAGGTGGAAAGTCTAGTGGCATAGACTATAAATATTTAAAGGTTTTGTAGACTTTAAATTTCAACTAAGTTTTTGGGTTCAAAGGTGTCAGATTGGACTAAAATTTGGAGGGTTGACCCTATGGACATGCCTAATCAATATGCAATTAATAAATTATAAATTGGGGGTCATTTGACTGGGTTTTTAGGTGATTGAAAAATTACTAAAAGTTGATTTCAGTACATGGGCCTTTACCCTTAAAATTTGGTCTTGAAATCTGGATTTGAACTAGGACTTATGTTTAATTGATTGAATTTAAATTATCCACCTCAATCATAATAAAATAAATAATTATTGATGATTGGATATGATTGAATATGGATTGAAGGCTGGATTAAAGGTTGAAGTGAAGATTGAATTAGAGATTGATTGAAGCCTGGATTGAAATTTGATTGGGCTCTAGATGATTGATAATTGGATGATTGCAGACTATCAGACCAATAGGTAGGAGACTCAATGGATCCTAATAACCTCATACAAAAATGAGATGAACAAGCTTCAAGTGATTAAGGTTTATGAAGACTAGGTGATTGAAGCTGATTGAAGTCTTATTAAAGTTTGATTGAAGATTGGATTAAAATTTGATTGAAGATTGGATTGAAATTTAAATTGAAGTTTAGATTGAAGACTGGATTTAAGTGTAAATTGAGGATTGGATTGAAGTGTACATTGAGGACTAGATTAAAGTGTAGATTGAATTCTAGATGATTAACAACTGGATAATTGTCGACCATCAGATCAATACACATGAGTCTGGATAGCTCCTGATGACCTCATATAAAATTGAGGTCAACAAATAGACCCCCAAGATATGCAATAGAATAAAGTTCTATTATATATATTGGTGTTGATCGAATGGAAAGGTAAAATTTGAAATTTTTATTCCAAGGGGAGGACCTAAGCTTAGAAGATCAAGATTGAATTGATACTAAGGTGGTGCCCTAAAGGGCATGCTCTCCCACTAGTGTATCTAATCCTAAAGAAAGAAAGCATGATGACTCATATCTAACCTTAAGGAAAAGAAAGCCAGAGTGGTGCCACAAGGGGTGTGCTCCATTACTAGCAGATGGTTGTATGGAAATGAAGCATGAGGTGGGGAATTACACCTGACCATAGAAGACAAAAATTGAATTAATATTAAGGTGGTGCCACGAAGGGCATGCTCCACCACTAGTGGACTGATCCTAAAGAAAGAAAGTATAATGACTCACATATAACCTTAAGGAGAAGAAAGCCAGAGTGGCACCATGGAGGGCGTACTCCACTACTAACGGATGGTCATATGGAAAGGAAGCCTGAGGTGGGGATTTACACCTAACCTTAGAAGATCAAAATTAAATTATTATTAGGGCGGTGCCACAAAGGGCATGTTCCACCACTAGTTGATCTAATCTTAAGGATAGAAAGCATGATGACTCGCATCTAACCTTAAGGAAGAGAAAGCTAGAGTGGTGTCACCTACCAACAGATAATTGTATGGAAAGGAAGCCTAAGCTGGGACTTACACCTAATCATAGAGGATTGAGATTGAAACTAAACTAGGATGGTGCCACAAAAGGCTTGCTCCACAACTAGTAGATATAATTTGAAGGAAAGAAAGCATGGTGACTCATATCTAACCTTGAGGAAATAAATGCCAGAGTGGTGCCATAGAGGGCGTACTCTACCACCAATAAATGGTCATATGGAAATGAAGAATGAGTTCACTAAGGACCACCTGTATGATGCCTATCAACTAGGGAAACAAGTCAAATCCTCCTTCCACTCAATCAAAGACATTAGCACTATCAAACCCTTAGAAGTCCTTCATATAGATCTCTTTAGACCTATAACACTATAAGCCTAGGAGGGAAAGTCTTTGGGTATGTGATTATTGATGATTATTTGAGGTTTACTTGGGTTAGATTTCTATCACATTAGAGTTAATCATTTAAGAAGTTTAGGTCTTTCTCTACTTGGATTCAGAGAAAATTAGGTTTTGAAATTTTAACCATTCATAGTGACCACGGTGATGAATTTAAGAATGAAAATTTTGAATCTTACTGTAAGGAGCAAGTGATAGATCACAATTTTTCTGCTCTTAAAACCCCTCAGTAGAACGAGATAGCTGAAAAAAAGAATAGGACCTTGGTAGAAGCCGCTAAAGCCATGCTAGCTGAATACTCACTTCCTAAATACTTCTAGGTGGAAGAGCTGAATACAACCTGTTATGTTTTGAATAAGGTTAATATTAGATCCAAGCTGAATAAGACAGACTATAAAATGTTACGACTCGAGCTCACGAGTTCTTATTTTGATGATAACAAACATTTGGCTCACATCTCCTAATACTTGGAATGTATATTTATCTATGTGTATACTAACATTTCAGGAAACAGCATGCACCATCTAACAAAGAATCAAGGCTCAAGAATGGGTAGAATAGGTTACTATATGTGTTATTTGTAATTCTCATTAATGTACCTTTTGATTTCTTGAGTCAAGTCCTGTAAAATGTATGCTTGCTTTTGACCATGTACACACATACTCAGGGGAGGTAAGATCTTGTCATATCTAGAACTTCAACTTTTGAACACATCGTACGGGACGATCCATTACGGTCTCAAAACCCTAGCCGCCATAAAAATTTAGGCAAGATTGTAAGTTTCTATTTGTGGTCTAATCATCCAGGATGATCCATATCGTACTGGATGATCTATGACAATGTTGCCTAAATTAATGCTGTAATTATTCAATCAAATATGCATAATTTGATATTATGATCGTCCGGGATGACATGTATATCGTACTGGACGATTTATACAAAATTTGTACTGATCGTCCTAGACTATCACAGGATCGTACGGGACTATCAGGTCAAATTCTGCACATCATCCTAGACGATCCTGCGATTGTCCGGGATGAAGTTTTGCGACAGAATTGCATTTTTTAGGGTTTTTTATGCCATCTTTTGGAGCACATCATCCTGGACGATCCTGCGATCGTCCTAGACGATCTTTGGCGCCAGAATTGAGTTTTTAGGGTTTTCTGAAGCCATCTTTTGGAGCACATCATCCTGGACGATCCGACGATCATCCTGAACGATCCGACAATCATCCTGAACGATCCGACGATCGTCCTGAACGATCCGACGATCGTCCTGGATGATCTTTGCCACCAGAACTAATTTGAAAGGGTTTTGGAGCTCTTTATTTAGGTTTTCTCAAGGCACTTGATAGGTGTCTTTGGCAGCCATTGAGTCTTCATTCTTTTGGAGAAAACTTGAAGAGAGAGCTTGAAAGGGAGAGAGGAAAGGTTGGAGTTTGACTGGGAGAAGGGCCTAGGAAGGGGGATTCTCGAGGGAGTGTGAGGGAGTTCACATGGTTGCTCCGACAAGCTTGCACCTAAGTACCATCGGATTCAAGGGTCGTCTCGAGGGAAGTTTTGGGAAGAAGAAGATCTCTTCGTTGTCGAAGGACCAAGCTACTCCGCCGCACCGGAGAAGGTGGAAGTGATTTTGTAAGGGCTTCTCCGCCTAGCTGTGGGGGCTAAAGAAGAGACACTTTTGGTTTAGTGCAATACTTGGAGGGTGCCTCCGAGGAGTGGACGTAGGTCAGGTTGGATCGAACCACTATAAATCTTGTGTGTTCTTTCTTATTATTTTTCGCACTTTATTTTATTACGATTATCTGCTTGGGTGAAATCTGTGATTGATCTTTTTATATTTGCTTTTAATCATTTCCGCTGCAAGTTATAAAAAGATTTTGTTTTTTTTAAATAACCAATTTACCCCCCTCCTGATTAGCCTCGGGACTAGTTCACAAGGGCTTAACATCGCTTTCGAACTTTCAAGTGGTATCAGAGTGGGATTCATAAAATCAAGTTTTTAAAAACTTTTGAATTCGATCCATGGCTAATTTTTGTAATCGTAATATTACGAAAGGTTATTCAATCACCCGGCCACCACTTTTTGAAAATATTACTTTTGATTTTTAGAAAATTCGTATGTCTACTTTCTTGTAATCTATTGATTATCGCATGTGGCATATGATTCAAGTTGGTTATTCTGTACCGTCATGTATTATAAATGAAATTAAAGTTGATATTTCTTTTTCTGAATGGAGTAGATCAGATCAGATCAATGCTCAATTGAATGCTAAATATTTGAATTATTTTTCTGTGCTTTGAATTCTGATGATTATATGTTAATATCCGCATGCACTTCTAGAAAAGAAATTTGGGATAAATTATGCACTACATATGAAGGTACTTATGAAGTCAAGCAATCTAGGCTAAATATTTTAATGCATGATTATGAACATTTTAGCATGAAACCTCATGAAACGATGTTGGACATGTTTACTAGGTTTTCTCAAATTGTGAGATCATTACATGCTTTAGATAAAGACCTTTCAAATTTTGAAAAAGTCAATAAAATCCTACGTTCTCTACTTAATAAATTTGATGCCAAAGTCATTGCAATTTCTGAATCTAAAAATTTGAACAAATATTCTATTGATAATCTGATTGGCTCACTCATTGCCTACGAGTAAGGTTTGGGTTAAAAGCTTTTAAATGCAGGTGAAACTATTGTGCTGAAAATTGAAGATATTGGAAAATGCGAGTCAGACGATGATGAAAGTAAGGAGTTTGCATCAATAACAAACAAATTGAAAAATCTACTAAAGCATAAACATTAACATCAACAAAAGTAGAACAAATGTAAAAAAGGTAAAAATGTTAAGATTTCTTCTGATATTATTTGTTTTGGATGTAGGAAGCCTGAACATATGAAAAATCAGTGCCCAAACTTAAGAACCCTTCCTGAAAAGGAAAAGGGTAAAGCTAAGAAAATTATAATAAAGGCTGATAATACGAAACGAAAAATGTCCTTGGCAGATCTAGCTTCTGAATCATCAGAACAAGAGTAAGCTGATGCAAATTAATGTTCTTTTTGTATGTTTGTGTTTTTTTTTTTTTTTTTCTGTTACTATTGTTTATTCGTTATGTTTTGTGTGCTTTATTATTTTTGTTTTTCCTTTTAAAATTTTTGAAGTTGTTTTTATTGTTCCTCTGATCAAGCACACACGTAACACCTCTTGTTTTTAAAAATCAAAGTTTTTTTTATATGGATCTGATTTTCTAAAAATGAAAAATTTACCTCCTATTTTTTTTTCTAAAATTCTATATTAGTTGTGATTGATTTCTCTAAAATCAAGGAAGGAATTCATGATTTTGTCTCTCTATCTCATTTCTTTATATAAGGCTATCTTACTTTTGATTCAAAATCTATTTCAAATTATAATTTGGTTTTGGAAATTAAAACTTTTTCATCTCCCAACATTTTGTCTATCTTGTAGGAATCTTTTGCAAATTAATGAACCAACTTTAAGATTATCTTATTCAGGTTGTTCGACTTTATTGAAAGAATAAGGTTTGCTGATTTTAAAGACTTAGAAAGGAGGCAATTTAAAAAAAAAAATCAATGAAAGGATACACAAAGTGTATCAAAAATCAAAAGATGCGCAATGTCACCAAAAATACTCAAAAATCAAAAGATGCGTAAAGTGAGCCAAACTGAAAAGAGGCACAAAATAAGCCCATGAAGGTTAGCTTCCATTCTTGTAAATCTCTAAAGTTTAGAAAACTCTTGTGACTTTTTTGATAGATTCGTTACTTGAGTTTGAAAATCAAGATGTTTTGATTCATTACTTTGCATTAATCTTCTATTAGATATATTTCATGAAAGGAATTTTGAAAGATTTTTATTTTCTTATCTAATTTTTTCCTTGATTTAGATATTGGCTTAAAAAGTTTTTTAGCCTTTTTAAAACCTGAGCTTGGATTAATAATTTATGAATCTCTTACCATTCTAGATTATGAGTAGTCAATTCATGCCTTACTTAGCTTTTTGAATAAAATTAAGGGGTAACTTTCTCATTACAAGAAAATTCTTGATTCTTCAAAAAATTTCACCAGATCAGGGACCATTTTTTATCTTTTAGTCTATTTTTTCTATTTCATTTTTCTATGCTCCTCCTCTTTTTGATAATGTCAAAAGGGGAGAACATACTGTTGTATTTGTGATGTTTTTTTGTATTAATATTTTTTTAGTTGTTTTGAAAAAAAAGAAAGTGTTTCTCCCTATTTTTAAAAGTCTTTTTTTTTGTGAGGGGGAGATTAGGAGAAAATACCTTTTTTGCAAATTCAACCAGTAATGTTTGCCATCATAAAAAAGGGAGAGATTGTTATGACTCGGGCTCACGAGTTCTTATTTTGATGATAACAAACATTTGGCTCACATCTCCTAATACTTTGAATGTATATTAATCTATGTGTATACAAATATTTCAGGAAACAGCATGCACCATCCAACAAAGAATCAAGGATCAAGAATAGGTAGAATAGGTTACGATGTGTGTTATTTGTAATTCTCATTAATGTACCTTTTGATTTCTTAAGTCAAGTCCTATAAAGTGTATGCTTGCTTATGACCATGTACACACATACTTAGGGGGAGTGAGATCTTGTCATATCTAGAAGTTCAACTTTTGAACACATCATACGGGACGATCTCAAGATCATCCTGGACAATCTCAAGATCATCCTGGACGATCTAGTCATTGAGCTAATCATCCTGGCTGATTCTTGAATTGTCCTGAACGATCCATTATGGTCTCAAAAACCTAGCTGCCATAATAAGTTAGGCAAGATGGTAAGTTTCTATTTGTGGTCTAATCATCTAGGATGATCCATATCGTACTGGATGATCTATGACAATGTTGCCTAAATAAATGCTGTAATTATTCAATCAAATATCCATAATTTGTTATTATGATCGTCCGGGATGATATGTATATCGTACTAGACGATTTATATAAAATTTATACTGATCGTCCTGGACTATCCCAGGATCGTACGAGACTATCAGGTCAAATTCTGCACACCGTCCTGGACGATCCTGCAATCGTCCGGGATGATGTTTGGCGGCAGAATTGAGTTTTTTGGGTTTTTTGGAGCCGTCCTTTGGAGCACATCGTCCTGGACAATCCTGCGATTGTCCAAGACGATCTTTGGCAGTTGAATTGAGTTTTTAGGGTTTTCTGAAGCCATCTTTTGGAGCACATCGTCCTGGATGATCGACGATCATCCTGGATGATCTTTGCCGCCAGAACTAATTTGGAAGGGTTTTTGGAGCTCTTTATTTAAGCTTTCTCAAGGCACTTTATAGGTGTCTTTGGCAGCAATTGAGTCTTCATTCTTTTGGAGAAAACTTGAAGAGAGAGCTTGAAAGGGAGAGAGCAAAGGGTGAGTTTGAGTGAGAGAAGAGCCTGGAAAGGGGGATTCTCGAGGGAGTGTGAGGGGGTTCACACGGTTGCTCCGGCAAGCTTGCACCTAAGTACCATCAGATTTAAGGGTCGTCTCGAGGGAAGTTTTGGGAAGAAGAAGATCTCTTCGTTGTCAAAGGACCAGGCTACTCCGCCGCACCGGGGAAGGTGGAAGTGATTTTATAAGGGCTTCTCCGCCTAACTATGGGGGCTAAAGGAGAGACACTTTTGGTTTAGTGCAATACTTGGAGGGTGCCTCCGAGGAGTGGACGTATGTCAGGTTGGACCGAACTACTATAAATTCAGAGTGTTCTTTCTTATTATTCTCGCACTTTATTTTGTTGTGATTATCTGCTTGGGTGAAATCTGTGATTGATCTTTTTATCATTGCTTTAATTCATTTCTACTGCAAGTTATAAAAAGATTTTGTTTTATTTTAAATAACCAATTTACCCCTCTTGGTTAGCCTCGGGACTAGTTCACAAGGGCTTAACATCCCTTTCGAACTTTCAAGTGGTATCAGAGCGGGATTCATAAAATCAAGTTTCTAAAAACTTTTGAATTCGATCCATGGCTAATTTTTGTAATCTTAATATTACGGAAGGTTATTCAATCACCCGGTCACCACTTTTTGAAAATATTACTTTTGATTTTTGGAAAATTTGCATGTCTACTTTCTTACAATCTATTGATTATCACATGTGGCATATGATTCAAGTTGGTTATTCTGTACCGTCACGTATTATAAATGAAATTAAAGTTGATATTCATTTTTCTGAATGGAGTAGATCAGATCAGAGCAATGCTCAATTGAATGCTAAATGTTTGAATTATTTTTTCTGTGCTTTGAATTCTGATGATTATATGTTAATATCCGCATGCACTTCTGAAAAAGATATTTGGGATAAATTATGCACTACATATGAAGGTACTTATGAAATCAAGCAATCTAGGCTAAATATTTTAATGCATGATTATGAACTTTTTAGCATGAAATCTCATGAAATGATCTTGGACATGTTTACTAGTTTTTCTCAATTTGTGAGATCATTACATGCTTTAGGTAAAGACCTTTCAAATTTTTAAAAAGTCAATAAAATCCAACGTTCTCCACTTGATAAATTTGATGCCAAAGTTATTGCAATTTCTCAATCTAAAAATTTGAACGAATATTCTATTGATAATCTGATTGGCTCACTCATTGCCTACGAGCAAGGTTTGGGTCAAAAGCTTTTAGATGCAGGTGAAACTATTGTGCTGAAAATTAAAGATATTGGAAAAAGCGAGTCAGACGATGATGAAAGTAAGGAGTTTGCATCAATAACAAATAAATTAAAAAATCTACTAAAGTACAAACATCAACATCAACAAAAGTGGAACAAAGGTAAAAAAGGTAAAAATGTTAAGATTTCTTCTGATATTATTTGTTTTGGATGTAGGAAGCCTGGACATATGAAAAATCAGTGGCCAAACTTAAGAACCCTTCCTGAAAAGAAAAAGGGTAAAGCTAAGAAAATTATAATAAAGGCTGATAATGCAAAACGAAAAATGTTCTGGGCAGATCTAGCTTCTGAATCATCAGAACAGGAGCAAGCTGATGTAAATTAATATTTTTTTTGTATGTTTGTATTTTTGTTTTGTTTTTCTGTTACTATTGTTTATTCGTTATGTTTTGTGTGCTTTATAATTTTTATTTTTCCTTTTAAAATTTTTGATGTTGTTTTTTTTATTCCTCTGATCAAGCACACACGTAACACCTCTTGTTTTTAAAAATCAAAGTTTTTTTATATAGATCTGATTTTCTAAAAATGAAAAATTTACCTCCTATTTTTTTTTCTAAAATTCTATGTTAGTTGTGGTTGATTTCTCTAAAATCAAGCAAAGGAAGGAATTCATGATTTTGTCTCTCTATCACATTTCTTTATATAAGACTATCTTACTTTTGATTCAAAATCTGTTTCAAATCATAAATTGGTTTTTGAATTAAAACTTTTTCATCTCCCAATATTTTGTCTATTTTGTAGGAATCTTTTGCGAATTAATGAACCAACTTTAAGATTATCTTATTCAGGTTGTTCGTCTTTATTAAAAGAATAAGGTTTGGTGATTTTAAAGATTTAGAAAGGAGGCAATTTAAAAAAAAAATGCAATGGAAGGATACACAAAGTGTATCATAAATCAAAAAATGCACAATGTCACCAAAAATACTCAAAAATCAAAAGATGCACAAAGTGCGCCAAATTGAAAAGAGGCACAAAATAAGCCCATAAAGGTTAGCTTCCATTCTTGTAAATATCTAAAGTTTAGAAAACACTTATGACTTTTTTAATAGATTCGTTACTTGAGTTTGAAAATCAAGATATTTTGATTCATTACTTTGCGTTAATCTTCTATTAGATATATTTCATAAAAGGAATTTTGAAAGATTTTTATTTTCTTATCTAATTTGTTCATTGATTTAGATATTGGCTTAAAAAGTTTTTTAGCCTTTTTAAAACCTGAGCTTGGATTAATAATTTATGAATCTCCTACCTTTCTGGGTTATGAGTAGTCAATTCATGCCTTACTTAGCTTTTTGAATAAAATCAAGGGGTAACTTTCTCATTACAAGAAAATTCTTGATTCTTCAAAAAATTTCACCAGATTAGGGACCGTTTTTGATCTTTTAGTCTATTTTTTCTATTTCATTTTTCTATGCTCCTCCTCTTTTTGATAATGTCAAAAGGGAGAACGTACTGTTGTATTTGTGATGTTTTTTCGTATTAATACTTTTTTAGTTGTTTAAAAAAAAAGAAAGTGTTTCTCCCTATTTTTAAAATTCTTTTTTTTGTGAGGGGGAGATTAGGAAAAAATACCTTTTTTGCAAATTCAACCAGTAATGTTTGCCATCATAAAAAGGGGGAGATTGTTACGACTCGGGCTCATAAATTCTTATTTTGATGATAACAAACATTTGGCTCACATCTCCTAATACTTGGAATGTATATTTATCTATGTGTATACTAACATTTCAGGAAACAGCATACACCATCCAACAAAGAATCAAGGCTCAAAAACTGGTAGAATAGGTTACGACGTGTGTTATTTGTAATTCTCATTAATGTACCTTTTGATTTCTTGAGTCAAGTCCTGTAAAGTGTATGCTTGCTTATGACCATTTACACACATACTTAGGGGGAGTGAGATCTTGTCATATCTAGAAGTTCAACTTTTGAACACATCGTACGGGACGATCTCAAGATCATCCTGGACGATCTGGTCATTGAGCTAATCATCCTGGCCGATTCTTGAATCGTCCTGGACGATCCATTACGGTCTCAAAACCCTAGCCGCCATAATAATTTAGGCAAGATTGTAAGTTTCTATTTGTTGTCTAATCATCCAGGACGATCCATATCGTACTGGACAATCTATGACAATGTTGCCTAAATTAATGCTGTAATTATTCAATCAAATATACATAATTTGATATTATGATCGTCCGGGATGATATGTATATCGTACTGGACGATTTGTATAAAATTTGTACTGATCGTCCTGGACTATCCCTAGATCGTACGAGACTATCAGGTCAAATTCTGCACATCGTCTTAGACGATCCTGTGATCGTCCGGGATGATGTTCGGCGGTAGAATTGAGTTTTTAGGGTTTTCTGAAGCCGTCTTTTTAGCACATCATCCTGGACGATCCTACGATCGTCTAAGAAGATCTTTGGCGATGGAATTGAGTTTTTAGGGTTTTTTAAAGCCGTCTTTTGGAGCACATCGTCCTGGATGATCCGGCGATCATCCTGGATGATCTTTGCCGCCAGAACTAATTTGAAAGAGATTTTGGAGCTCTTTATTTAAGCTTTCTCAAGTCACTTGATAGGTATATTTGGTAGCCATTGAGTCTTCGTTCTTTTGGAGAAAACATGAAGAGAGAGCTTGAAAGGGAGAGAGGAAAGGGTGGAGTTTGAGTGGGAGAAGAGCCTGGGAAGGGGGATTCTCGAGGGAGTGTGAGGGGGTTCACACGGTTGCTCCGGCAAGCTTGCACCTAAGTACCATTGGATTCAAGGGTCGTCTCGAGGGAAGTTTTGGGAAGAAGAAGATCTCTTCGTTGTCGAAGGACCAGGCTACTCCGCCGCACCGAGGAAGGTGGAAGTGATTTTGTAAGGGCTTCTTCGCCTAGTTATGGGGGTTAAAGGAGAGACACTTTTGGATTAGTGTAACACTTGGAGGGTGCCTCCGAGGAGTGGACGTAGGTCAGGTTGGACCAAACCACTATAAATCCGGTGTGTTCTTTCTTATTATTTTCTGCACTTTATTTTATTGCGATTATCTGCTTGGGTGAAATCTGTGATTGATCTTTTTATCTTTGCTTTAATTCATTTCCGTTGTAAGTTATAAAAAGATTTTGTTTTATTTTAAATAACAAATTTACCCCCCTCTTGGTTAGCCTCGGGACTAGTTCACAAGGGCTTAACACCCCTTTCGAACTTTCAAGTGGTATTAGAGCGGGATTCATAAAATCAAGTTTTTAAAAACTTTTGAATTCGATCCATGGCTAATTATTGTAATCATAATATTGCGGAAGGTTATTCAATCACCCGGCCACCACTTTTTGAAAATATTACTTTTGATTTTTGGAAAATTCGCATGTCTACTTTCTTGCAATCTATTGATTATCACATGTGGCATATGATTCAAGTTGGTTATTCTATACCGTCACGTATTATAAATGAAATTAAAGTTGATATTCCTTTTTCTGAATGGAGTAGATCAGATCAGAATAATGCTCAATTGAATGCTAAATATTTGAATTATTTTTTATGTGCTTTGAATTCTGATGATTATATGTTAATATCCGCATGCACTTCTGGAAAAGATATTTGGGATAAATTATGCACTACATATGAAGGTACTTATAAAATCAAGCAGTCTAGGCTAAATATTTTAATACATGATTATGAACTTTTTAGCATGAAACCTCATGAAATGATCTTGGACATGTTTACTAGGTTTTCTCAAATTGTGAGATCATTACATGCTTTAGGTAAAGACCTTTCAAATTTTGAAAAAGTCAACAAAATCCTATGTTCTCCACTTGATAAATTTGATGCCAAAGTCATTGCAATTTCTGAATCTAAAAATTTGAACGAATATTCTATTGATAATCTGATCGGCTCACTCATTGCCTACGAGCAAGGTTTGGTCAAAAGCTTTTGGATGCAGGTGAAACTATTATGCTGAAAATTGAAGATATTGGAAAAAGCGAGTCAGACGATGATGAAAGTAAGGAGTGTGCATCAATAACAAATAAATTCAAAAATCTACTAAAGCGCAAACATCAACATCAACAAAAGTGGAACAAAGGTAAAAAAGGTAAAAATGTTAAGATTTCTTCTGATATTATTTGTTTTGGATGTAGGAAGCCTGGACATATGAAAAATCAGTGCCCAAACTTAAGAACCCTTCTTGAAAAGGAAAAGGGTAAAGCTAAGAAAATTATAATAAAGGCTGATAATGCAAAACGAAAAATATCCTGGGCAGATCTAGCTTCTAAATCATCAGAACAGGAGCAAGCTGATGTAAATTAATGTTTTTTTTGTATGTTTGTGTTTTTCATTTTGTTTTTCTGTTACTATTATTTATTCATTATGTTTTGTGTGCTTTATTATTTTTGTTTTTCCTTTTAAAATTTTTTATGTTATTTTTATTTTTTCTCTAATCAAGCACACACGTAACACCTCTTGTTTTTAAAAATCAAAGTTTTTTTTATATAGATCTGATTTTCTAAAAATGAAAAATTTACCTCCTATTTTTTTTTCTAAAATTTTATGTTAGTTGTAGTTGATTTCTCTAAAATCAAGCAAAGGAAGGAATTCATGATTTTGTCTCTCTATCTCATTTCTTTATATAAGGCTATCTTACTTTTGATTCAAAATCTGTTTCAAATTATAAATTGGTTTTTGAAATTAAAACTTTTTCATCTCCCAACATATGTTCTATCTCGTAGGAATCTTTTGCGAATTAATGACCAACTTTAAGATTATCTTATTCAGGTTGTTCGTCTTTATTAAAAGAATAAGGTTTGTTGATTTTAAAGATTTAGAAAGGAGGCAACTTAAAAAAAATGAAATTGAAGGATACACAAAGTATATCATAAATCAAAAGATGCGCAATGTCGCCAAAAATACTCAAAAATCAAAAGATGCACAAAGTGCGCCAAATTGAAAAGAGGCACAAAATAAGCCCATAAAGGTTAGCTTCTATTCTTGTAAATCTCTAAAGTTTAGAAAACTCTTATGACTTTTTTGATAGATTCGTTACTTGAGTTTGAAAATCAAGATGTTTTGATTCATTACTTTGCATTAATCTTCTATTAGATATATTTCATGAAAGGAATTTTGAAAGATTTTTATTTTCTTATCTAATTTGTTCCTTGATTTAGATATTAGCTTAAAAAGTTTTTTAGCCTTTTTAAAACCTGAGCTTAGATTAATAATTTCTGAATCTCTTACCTTTCTAGATTATGAGTAGTCAATTTATGCCTTACTTAGCTTTTTGAATAAAATCAAGGGGTAACTTTCTCATTACAAGAAAATTCTTGATTCTTCAAAAAATTTCACCAGATCAGGGACCGTTTTTGATCTTTTAGTCTATTTTTCTATTTCATTTTTCTATGCTCCTCCTCTTTTTGATAATGTCAAAAGGGGAGAACGTACTGTTGTATTTGTGATATTTTTTCGTATTAATACTTTTTCAGTTGTTTAAAAAAAAAAAAGAAAGTGTTTCTCCCTATTTTTAAAATTCTTTTTTTTGTGAGGGGGAGATTAGGAAAAAATACCTTTTTTGCAAATTCAACCAGTAATGTTTGCCATCATAAAAAGGGGGAGATTGTTACGACTCGGGCTCACAAATTCTTATTTTGATGATAACAAACATTTGGCTCACATCTCCTAATACTTGGAATGTATATTTATCTATGTGTATACTAACATTTTAGGAAACAGCATGCACCATCCAATAAAAATTAAAGCTTAAGAACGAGTAGAATAGGTTACAGTGTGTGTTATTTGTAATTCTGATTAATCTACCTTTTGATTTCTTGAGTCAAGTCCTGTAAAGTGTATGCTTGCTTATGACCATGTACACATATACTCAGGGGGAGTGAGATCTTGTCATATCTAGAAGTTCAACTTTTGAACACATCATGCGGGACGATCTCAAGATCGTCCTGGATGATCTCAAGATCGTCCTGGACGATCTGGTCATTGAACTAATCATCATGGCCGATTCTTGAATCATCCTGGATGATCCATTACAGTCTCAAAACCCTAGCTGCCATAATAATTTAGGCAAGATTATAAGTTTCTATTTGTGGTCTAATCATCCAGGACGATCCATATCGTACTGGACGATCTATGACAATGTTGCCTAAATTAATGCTGTAATTATTCAATCAAATATACATAATTTGATATTCTAATCATCCGGGACGATTTGTATATCATACTGGATGATTTGTGCAAAATTTGTACTGATCGTCCTGGACTATCCAAGGATCGTACGGGACTATCAGGTCAAATTCTGCACATTGTCCTGGACGATCATGCGATCGTCTGGGATGATGTTTGGCGACAGAATTGTGTTTTTAGGATTTTTGAAGCCGTCTTTTGGAGCACAACATCCTGGATGATCTTTGACGATAGAATTGAGTTTTTAGGGTTTTCCGAAGCCGTCTTTTGGAGCACATCATCCTGGACGATCCGGCGATCGTCCTGGACGATCTTTGCCGCCAGAACTAATTTGGAAGGGTTTTTGGAGCTCTTTATTTAACCTTTCTCAAGGAACTTTATAGGTGTCTTTGGAAGCCATTGAGTCTTCGTTCTTTTGAAGAAAACTTGAAGAGAGAGCTTGAAAGGGAGAGAGGAAAGGGTGGAGTTTGAGTGGGAGAAGAGCCTAGGAAGGGGGATTCTCGAGGGAGTGTGAGGGGGTTCACACGGTTGCTCCGGCAAGCCTATACCTGAGTACCATCGGATTCAAGGGTCGTCTCGAGAGAAGTTTTGGGAAGAAGAAGATCTCTTCGTTGTCGAAGGACCAGGCTACTCCGTCGCATCGAGGAAGGTGGAAGTGATTTTGTAAGGGCTTCTCCGCCTAGCTGTGGTGGCTAAAGGAGAGACACTTTTAGTTTAGTGCAATACTTGGAGGGTGCCTCCGAGGAGTGGACGTAGGTCACGTTGGACCGAACCACTATAAATCCGGTGTATTATTTCTTATTATTTTCCACACTTTATTTTGTTGCGATTATCTGCTTGGGTGAAATCTGTGATTGATCTTTTTATCGTTACTTTAATTCATTTCTGCTGCAAGTTATAAAAATTTTTTGTTTTAAATAACCAATTTACCCCCCTCTTGGTTAGCCTCGGGACTAGTTCACAAGGGTTTAACATCCCTTTCGAACTTTCATGAAATCCTTAAGTGTAACACACCCAAGCTCTCTCACCTTCATGTCTTTGGATGTAAAGTGTTCATTCTGAATAATTGGAAATCTCTACTAGGAAAGTTTAACCCTAAATTTGATGAGATTAAATCTTTAAATTTATAGGAAAGGGTAAGACCTAAAATTTTATTACATAGTGAATGAAGATATTCTTTATGTCATCCTAAAGAACTGATCCTAGAAGACATATCTAAAGGTATTAGAACTAGGTATGGACTTGGAAAAGAAGTAAACCACTCTGCTTTCATCTCAATGACTGAACTTGCCAACATAAATTAAGCCCTATCTGATGAATTATGGATCCTTTCCATATAAGAAGAGTTAAATAAATTTATAAGAAATGATATTTGAGAACTAATTTTAAAAACCTAAGGACTAGAATGTTATTGGAACTAAATGAGTTTTAAAAAATAAAATGAATGATTATGGTGTAGTGGTGACAAATAAAGTAAGATTGGTGACTAAGGGGTATAACCAAATAGAAAAATTAACTTTAAAGAAACATTTATCCCTATAGCTAGATTAGAAGCCATTAGGGTGCTAATAGCCTTTGTTTATTTTAAGGGATTCAAACTGTATCAAATGAATGTCAAAAGTATCTTTCTAAATGGGGTAATAAAAAAAGATGTGTATATTGAACAACCCCAGGCTTTAAAAATTCATAATTTCCTAATCATGTGTTCAAATTAAAATGATATTATATGGACTAAAATAATCACCTAGAGTATGGTATGAATGGCTAAGCACATTCCTTCTAGAAAGAACCTTTGTTAAGGGAGCATAAATACCAGCAAATTTCTAAAAAAGGTAAGAGATGAACTACTAATTGTTCAAATTTATATTGATGCTATTTTGTTTGGATCCTCCGATAAAAGCCTTTGTGATGAATTTTCAAAAATAATGAGTATGGAGTTTGAGATAAGTATGATGGGAGAACTGACATACTTTCTTGGATTTAGCATAAGGCAGAAGGATGATGGAACTTTTCTTAATCAATTAAAATATATTAAGGATATCCTTAAGAAATATGAAATGAAAGACAAGCCAATCAATACTCTCATGAGTTCCACTATTCAGTTAGATAAGGAGTTAAATAGAAAATCTATTTATTAAAAGAAATATAGAGGAATAATTAGATCACTACTTTACTTGACTGCTAGCAGACCTGATATTATGTTTATTATTTATCTCTATGTTAGATTCCAGGCTGATCCAAAAGAGTCCCACTTGACTGCTATTAAGAGAATTCTTAGATATCTCTTATGAACCCAAGACTTAGGAATCTGGTATCCTAGGGATAACACCTCCTTTCAAATCATAGAATATTCTGATTAAGATTTTGCATAATGTAAAGTTGATAGGAATAACACTTCTAAAACATGTCAATTCAAAGGATAATTCTTTATCTCCTGGTCCAGTTGAAAATAGAACTTAGTTGCACTGTCCAATACTGAAGTTGAATACATAGCCTTAGGAAGTTGTGTGGCCCAAGTCCTTTAGTTAAAGCAACAAATTTTAGAATTAGGATTACCTGTAGGCATAATTTTAATCTTATGTGATAACACTAGTGCCAACTGCATTTCAAAGAATTCAATCCAACACTTCAAGTCCAAACACATTCACATAAGGCACCACTTTATTAGGAACCATGTTACCAAAGGAGACATAGAGCTACACCATGTAGCCACTAAAAACTAACTTGCTGATATCTTTACAAAACTACTAGGCTTTCAAACTTTCTGCATCTTAGGAACCAGATTAGGTATAATAGATATTCATGCTTAAAATTAATACTTTCTCTTTTTGTTCTTTTTATTTATTTTGTTTTATTTGTATGTCTATTTCTTTCTATATGTTTATATTATATGTTTTTAATTTTCTGTTATTTTTCCTTTAGTATTTTTAAGAAATTAGATCAATGCTCACTTTTGATATTAATTTCTCAAATGACATTTTTGCCTTGCATTTGGTTTTAGAAATTAGTAAGTAGTGTTTGACTCCCCTAAAAATAGTTAAATGAAGAAAATTTGATGATTATCACTCTTCCTCTAACTACTTTAGTGGTGTATTTTTTTTTTGAGGAAAAATATATTTCAAATTAAAAGTTAGACTTTGAAATAAAGATCTATTTTATCTTCCTACAGTAATCTATATCATATGAATTGTTATGATTTGAGTAAATCTGTTCATTCAAGTGAATTCTAAGTAAATCTGTTCATTCAAGTGAATTCTAATCCAAGTTATGTTTTGATGATACAAAAGCTTATTGTTTGTTTTATTCTTCTTCTAACAAATATTTGAGTTGTTGTTATGTGTACTAAAGTATTTTTCAGGAAATTCATACTCCAGATTGCTGAAGACTTCAAGTTCATTTATTCACTGTAAATAAAGTCTGTAAATTTTATTTTTCTTGAGTCTGAGAGAGTGTGATTGTAAGTTAGATAACTGTGCACACACACACACATTGGGGGAGTAAAAACTTAATTTTTTAAACTGATCGTATAGTGCGATTCATATATTATATGGGACGATCTGTAGTTTATGTCCTCCATATCGAACCCATATGGCAAGAAATTTTCTAAGTTAAGTTCGTACAGTATGAATTACTATTCATACAGGAGTTTTTGGTGTACGAACGGCTCTGACTTGGGTTCGTCCAAGGGTTCGTATGGGACGAACTGATCATACGAAGCACTCTATTTTGATTATCCAAGGGTTCATCTAGGATGAGATGTTTGTACGAAGCGATCTGTCTTGATCGTCCAAGGGTTCGTCCAGGATGAGATGTTCGTACGAAGCGCTTTGTCTTGATTGTCCAAGGGTTCGTCTGGGACGAAATGTTCGTACGAAGCGCTGTGACTTGATCATTCAGAGGTTCGTACGGATGAAATATTCGTACGAACGGCTCTGACTTGTTCGTCTCATGGTTCATACGGGACAGATCCTTCAATGTTTTGAACTATTCGTATAGTACGATCTTCGATCGTACGGGACGATCGGCACGGATTAAACTTGAAATTTTTAATTTTTGGACGATTTTTCTTGTCCCAAGTATATAAATGACTTAAAACTGACTGAAGGAAAAATCCTTCTGCAAAAATGCTTTTGGAGAGTGAAAGGGAGAGTTATTGGGAGAGCGTTTGAGCGTTCGAGAGGATTCCGGTTCTCTGCCATCACTTGGAGGGTGAAAAAAAATGACGATGGTTCTCTGCCGCACTTGGAGAGTGTAAAAGGACGTTTGGTTCTTTGCCTTCACATGAGGTTGAAAAAGGACAACAGTTCTCTGCCGCACTTGGAGAGTGTAAAAGGACATTTGGTTCGCTGCCTTCACCTGGAGGATGAAAAAGGACGACGGTTCTCTGCCGCATCGGGTTGGTGGAAGAGAGTTTGTAAAGGCTTCTCCGCCTTGCTGTGGGGGCAAAAGAAGAGTCACTTGAGTTTAGTGCAATACCTAGAGAAGGAGTCTCTAGGGAGTGGATGTAGGTCCTATTTGACCGAACCACTATAAATTATGGTGTTCTCTATTCTTACTGTTTACATTTCTACACTGTTCTTTTTTCATATTTTATTTTCTTTCTATGGTTGAAATTTTGTGTTTTAAAGAGAGCAAAAAATTTACTCTGTTCGTATTGTACGAAGTGTATTTATACTGTACGATTAGCTTAAGATTTTCCAATTCAAAGAGTAATTTTTAAAAGGACCAATTCACCCCCCCTCTTGGTTAGCCTAGGGACGTGAGCAATAGGTCTAACAACCTATTTGCACTTTCATGAATAATATTTTAAGTTAATGAATCACTTTTAAGTTTTCTTAATCAAGTTGTTGTATTTATCATATGGATATGATTCTGTTTTATAGTTTACCTTTTTTTATGTTAGAGAGTGAGTTTTTCTTCTCTTATATCTAGAAGATAATCTCACAATTGAGATTCTTTAAAGGTTTTGAAAGGAAGCAAGCTCACAAAAGTGATAAGAGGCACAAAATGAGCCTAAAACTGAAAAGATGCGTAATGACTGCCTAATAATTGCAACATAGATAATATATATCAAAAATTAAAAGATACATAAAGTGCACCAAAAAGTTAAAAAAGAGGCACAAAATGAGCCCATAAAGAAACAAGCTTCCTTCTCTCTCAAATCTTTAAATCTTAGAAGAATCCATGTGCCACTTGATATCTTCAAACACCTGAAATTGAAAATTATGATTCCTAATTCATTACTTCGCAATACTGTTCTATCAGATATTTTTCTGAAATAATATTTGAAAAGATCACTTTTCCTATATAATTTCTTTTCTGAATAAGATTTCTTTGAAAAGAATTTTGATCTGTAAGGAATCTGAGCTAGGGTTAACAAGATCGATTTTATACCCTTTTTGAATTTCGACATTGTCAATTCAATTCATATGGGTTTTTAAATCTAATAATAAGGTAAATTTATCATTTATTGGAGTTGATAAAAAAAAGGTATTATTGATTTTGATTTATGACTGTGTTTTGCTTGTTTTTATTTTTTTATGTTTATTATATTTTTATTTTTGTGTTGAAACCCTCCTGATCATCATATTCCATCTCCAAAATTTTCAAGTTTTGCTCACATCATCTAGGATGATCCACATCATCCTATATGATCTGAACAAAAATTCTCATATCTGATCCAGCACATCCAATGGATTAAATTAATTAATTATTGGTGATCATATTATATAATTACACCATCCTACTGTATGATCCACGTGGCATAAACTATTGGACGATTTAAATGCAGTCGGTATAATCCTTTATAGCACATCATCCAGTATGATCCACATGTTTGTACTGTATGATTCACTCAGTCAACGATCATTCAGGCTGATTCCTTGGGATGATCGCTCTGTGTCTAATCGTCCAGGATGATACCTAATCATATTGTATGATATGACCCACCTTTTAACTAATCATCTTGACTAATTGATTGCACCCGATCATCCATGACGATCTCACGATCGTACTGTATGAATTGGCAATTTCTTTATAAATAGCTAGTTTTTTCCATATTATTCACACCCTTCCAATCGTTTTTCTTCCCTCTTAAACTCATACTCTTATAATGGCTGGTGGGAGAAGATCCAGAGTGCTTGTAGGAAGCTCCTCCAGGCGTCCTATTAATCCTCAATTCTTTGAGGAATCTGATGAAGCAGCCTATAACCGCTATAAAACTGCTGGTATCAACCCTTCCAAGATTGTTAATCAAAATACTCTGAACTTTCAGGTACTAGACCTATTCGCTCACACCACTTTTGGATTTATTCTTACCCTTTCCTTTCCTTTTAACTCTGAACTGCTATTCAAATTCTTTACAAGCCTTCACCTTAATGATGATGTTACTGCTCTATAATTTTATGTGAATAGAAGGCCTATAGAGATAACCTACTGGGATTTTCATGAATTTCTTTACTTGTCCAACACTAGAGACAAAATCTATATCTTAGCTTCTGATCATGATTTTAATTGTACCCCTGCTAACAGCATTCTTAGGGAAACCAATATTCACTACCATGATTCCATAATCAGCACCTTAGTCAAAGATGCCTGAACCATCCAGCACGTTCTTTATAAAACAATTATTCCTAAAGCTAGGGATAGGATTCACATTACTCATATTCTTTCACTCACCACTTAGTACATAATGGCTAACTATGATTTTAATATTGCTGATCTTATCATTTGCTATATTGATAATTTAACCTTTATTAGGGATCCAGACCATAAAAGAAAGCCTAATCTAGCTTTCGGACATCCCATTGCTTATGTCCTTGAGACAAAATACAATTTTTAATTCCCTGCTCCACCTGATCACCTCTCTGTATTCTATTCCAATAGCTCCTTCCATATCCTTCACAGTACTCATCGACACCCTATGCACGAAGAGCTTGTGGCTGAAGAGGAAGGAACTATTCCTGCACCTCTCCCTATCTGCCAGCAGCCTCAGATTGATTAGTTGGTTTAGAGGTTTAATCGGTGGAAGGCTAGATTTGACTCTTATGTAGTCGAGCAGCAGCAGTAGCATGAACAAGACTTAGCCTGCTTTGATGCCTACATAGCCCAACAACAACAATAGTATGACCAGGATATGGCCTGGTTTGGGGAGCAGTTTGCTTCCATTCACCATTTCTTCTAGCCACCACCTCCACCTAAATAGGAACTTTCTTAGTGTTTTTATTTCTGTGTTTGTACTAGTCTTTACTTCTGTACATTGTGATGTACTTAATTTGTTCTATTTAGTATTTTTCTTGTTTCTCCTTTTTGTGATGTCAAGGGGGATTAGTGTGTTGTTTGCTTCTTATGTTTTAGTAAATTTAGTTTGTTTTTAGCTTACTTATTCTTTTTGTCTTTACTTATGTCTCATATTTTCTTAAAAAATAAAAAATACAAAAACAATTTTTGTAAACTCCCCTTACTTTCAGAATTTCATCTTCTAAGGGGGAGTTTCAGAGAATGTCAAAGGGCTTTAAAATTTTTAACAACAATATTTGCCATCATCAAAAAGAGAGAGATTGTTACAAATTTTGGCCCAAGTACTATGATTTTGATGATAACAAATATTATTGGTTCTCTACTACTATTATTACATATCTATTTTGTTTGCCCTACTTACTAATCTTTTAGGTCCACAAGTTCACTTGCAACGCCAATTAGCTTAAGATCGGGTAGACTAGGATTGAGTCTGTCTTTAATTTCAATTTCAATGTGCTTTTTACCTTTCTTGAGTCAAGTCATGTATCTGGTAGACCCCAAGTTAAGTAACCTTGCACACACACACTCAAGGGGGTGAGTTAGTGAGTTAGAAAAAAAATTTTCTATTTTTTGAACTTCTCTTACAGCACGATATATAATTTACTGGACGATTATTTATGCAAAAAACCCTAATTAGGGCACCCATTATTAAGTGAGTTAATTAACTAATCGTACTAGATGATTCAGATCAGCTATAAACATGAAAAATAGCCACCATTCACAATTTAAGTAATTTCTTAATATATAAAATTTACTCTAATTTTATAGTACGATCTATATCGTACTTGATGATTTATGATAATTATGCCTAAATTGATCATGTAATTATGGTATTAATTATAGTTAAATTATTCGATCAAATCATATAGGATGATTTATAGCCATCGTACTGGATGATCTGTGATATTTCAGGGGATGATCCCCAATCGTTTAAGACAAAAATTATAATTTTCTTCTAATTATATAAGAGATGGTATTGGATGTCCCGAAGGATATACAAGATGCTATTTAAATCGTCGGTCATCATCCCATATCATAATGGACGATCAATACAGTATTTTGAACTAATCATCTTGAATTATCACAGAATTATACTGGATGATCTGTACAAATACTTAAACTGATCATACAGGATAATGCTAATTGTACTAGCTGAATGGGCTATTTTGTACTAATCATACAGGATGATTTGAGGAAAGTATTGGATGATCAGAAGCACCATATTAAAAATTCGGGCTTCTTTGGAGGCTCTTTTTTTATGCTCTCATATTATCCTTGAATTAGATCTTTTGCTGTGGAGTTGATCTAAAAGAGAGCTTAGAGAAGGAAGAGAGAGGGATAGGGAGAGAGAGAAATCCTTATGAAGGGAGTTGTGAGGGATTCACAAAAGTTTCTCTAAGAAAGGTTTCCACCATCTTCTTCAAGCTATTTTTTTTGTTCTTTGGTGGCTCTGGGGGAGACTTTCATCAGCATCAAGTTCAGTTTCTCTGCCTTCTCTAAGAGGGAGTAAAAGGATTCCAAGGTTCTCTACCTACTCTTGGAGGGAGTAAAAGGATTTCTTGGTTCTCTTCTTACTCAAGGAGGGAGTAAAAGGATTCAAGGTACTGTGCCTCTCTGAGTCGATGGAAAGATTTTGTAAGGGCTTCTCGACCTTACTATTGGGGCCAAAGGAGAGACACTACTTTTAGTTTAATACCTGGAAAGGAGGTTTCTTGGGAGTATATGTAGGTCAAGTTGACCGAACCACTATAATTTCTAGTGTGTTCTTTCTATTTACTTTTACGTATTTAATTTTCATTTTTTTGTGAATTGTTTTGTATTTGAAATCTCTTATTTTTTTTATTATGAAACTAATCTGCTTCCATATCATGGGGTTTTAAATTTTTTGTCTGTTAAAGAATTTTTTAAAATAACCAATTTATCCCCCCTCTTGGTAAGCCTCAGGCTAGTTCTCAGAGATTTAACAACCTTCATGAACTTTTAAATTGCACTTCACATCTAGCCTCATCACCATCATACACCAAATCTACCCAGACGACCACACCATGCTTTGCTTGCTTAACTGATCAGCCTCCCAGCTTTCCACTTTACTTTATTTGAGTAGCAAGAAAATATTGCTCTCCTATATAATCCCTACCTACAGCCCAAACTCCCAGGACCGATCACCCCTCCTCACTTGAAACGACATTACTCATCCCTTATCTCCTTTAGTAAGTCGACTCTTTCTTAGTTGTTTATCAGCCGCCTCTTTTCAATATATCTCCCCTCCGTTGTAAGTAAAAAAGACCCAACTTTTCCTTATTTTTCTTTTTACCAAGTCCCTCTTTCTTAATCCTTCTCACCTGCAGCCCACCTCCATTACCCCAACCTACCACAATCAGCCCACTACAAGCCCAAAAGCAGCTATTCTCCACCATTATAACTGAACTCAAGAAGCTCCCTTTTCTTAAATCATCCCACCAAAAGTCCATATACTCTCTTGACTAAATCCCTCATAAAACCCTCAAATAGTAAGTTTTCTTTAGTCATTCACATCAGTCATTATCATTATTTAATGTGTCTAATATTTTTAGCATTTTTTAGCCAATGTCACTAATTATTCATGTTATTCTTATTACTATTAAATGTAATATATATATATATATATATATATATAGAAGAAAAAAAGGGTTTTCTTTTAAAGATGATTTGTGATGTTATCTCAGTTGTAGCCTATAACATATGATCAATTATATCCACGGGTAGAGAGTGACGACTCTTTATTGATTTAATGAAGCCACCTGTAATGATAATTAATTAATTGGATAGGTGCTAATTGATATGACTGATGAACAATTAGGAATCAGTTATAGTAAAGATGTTAAAAACACCACATTAAAGATGGATGTCCTGTCTTACTAAATCATACATTCATGCATTCATATATTAACAACATTGATGACATTGACAAATACATTAATATTATTTTACAATATTAGATACATTGATAAGATATAAACATATAATGCATATGAATAGATAAGACTGATTCCTTTAATGATTTATGAATAATTTTTGCACCATTATTTTACCGATTTATTGAATTATATACTAATTATTAATTTTTAGATTCATTTTAATGATTCCCTACTATTATTATTGATCATTTTGAGTTTTATTAATAATAATTGGTCATTAACTACATTAGCTACTATTGATTAAATTAGATTGAGCATTAATATATATATTCTTTAATCCTTGCATTGAATGTTTTAGTGAGTTTTGGATTACTTTAAGCATTAAATTAGATTGAGCCTAATGGCTTTTGAGCTCATTATGTGGATTTTAATGATTTTAGGTCAAGGAATGGGTCAAGATCAGTTCGAGTGAGGTTGGTAGAGATCCTCAGGTTTTTTTTAATTTTGTTCTACATTATCTTTTATTCTTTTATAGTTAGGAGCTTGTGATAGATTAGTTATTTTAGTGATCTCTTGGCTAGTGTAAATTATATTTTTGGTGAATAAATAGTAAAATATCTTGATATATCTAATTTTAGTTACTTTTGTTGGTTATTATTTATATTCATAATTTATAAAAGCTCTGGTATATTCTTAAAATGATAAATAGACGAGGATTTAAAATTTGATTCTAGGGCGTTATAGAATTTCCCCTAAATAGAAGAGAGGCCGGGAGGCTGCCAAAATTTTTGGTAAATAGGGGACTTGAATTTGAACTAAGCAAAAGAGGCTTCCTAACTTGAACTGAATAAATTAACAAGAGAGCGTGAATGAAAAATACAAAGGAACTGAATTTGCACAATAGGGAACTCGATCTGATTTAGAAAAAATGATAATGAACTTGAATTTGAAAGGACCACAAGGAACTGGACTTAATGTTTAAAATTAAATACATGAATCATAAAAATGATTAAGTTAAATGTGCACATATAAATAGTTTAAGTAGTTATTAAATAACTAGTTATTTCAAATAATAATTATATAATTAATTAGATAATTATAAGTGTAATTAGTATTCAAATGCTTATCAAAATAACACTTAAATAAATATGAGATATTTAATACTGCCTTTATAATTAAATTATTAATTCGGTTATTTTATAATTTAGCAATCTTCTAATTATAATATTTATAATTTTAAATTATTGATGATATTAAAATTGGAATTAATAAGTAACTCATATTTAAATGCAAATTATATTTAAAACATAAATTAAATTTGAATTTTTAATAAACAATTAAATTTAAAACATAAATTAAATTTCATTTTTTTTTTGGGAAAATAAATTTCAATTTTTAATGAACTAATCACCTTAAATCTAGAGTTATGTTGTAAAATAGTTTCACGGGATTTATCAAAATTTAATGCTTTTTATTTTCAAATAATTTCCAAAATTTCACACCCTCAGGATTTAATAAATCTCTATCTACAAGATTCACTAAATCCTAATTTAGTTAAATCCTAGTTGTTGCCAAGCAGACCCCAAAAAACCAAATAATTTCCATTCCTTTCAGACCTTACAAAAACAAAAATGCCTCAAAAGAACCATTATCTTCTTCCTCACTTTCTATACTGCTAAAATCTCCAATTTTCCTAGCAACCATAGCTAACATATCAGCCATGTCAACATTTCTTAGGTGTCTCCCATCTCCAGACATGAACACTTGAACTCCATCATCAACTTGTATTGAGCTGCATCCAGGCTCTTTCTTCAAAAACCCGTTTCTCATTAATCTCCTCATATTCCCCACCTCTTCCCACATTTTCTCCCCAGCATACATGTTTGATAGAAGCACATAGTTTCCCAAGTCATCTGGTTCCAGCTTCACCAACTTCTCCATCGCTATTGCTGCCACTTCTATATTTCCATGACTTGCACAGGCACTGAGCAGAGAACCCCAGATAGGTGCATCTGGTGAAATCGGCATGTTATTGACAAACTCCATAGCAGAAGAGATGAATCCCGATCGGCTCAGAAGATCGACGATACAACCATAATGCTCGACTCCAGGTTCAATTCCATAAATCTCTTTCATCGAACTGAAATACTGAAGCCCTTGCTGCACCAACCCAGTATGAGCGCATCCAGTTAATAGCCCAAGAAAAGTCACACCATTTGGCCTTACTCTGCTCTCTTCCTCCATTTCTACAAACAGTTTCACAGCTTCTTCTCCTCTCCCATTCATCGACAGACCCAAAACCATTGTGCTCCAGGAAATAACATCTCTTTCAGGAGTTTTTTTGAAAATCTGTAGAGCTTGCTCAATGCTCCCACACCTACAGTGCATTTCAATCAAAGCATTGCAAACAAAAGTTTTCTGGAGAAATCCATGTTTTTCTGAATAGAGCTGAATCCATTTTCCAAGCTCGAGATCACACGCGGCCAGAACCGTGACGATGCTCACTTCATCAGGCTCGAAGCCTTCGATTTGCATAAGGCGAAAAATTGCAATTGCTTCAGAATAACGACCAGCCATTGAGTGAGCGGAGATGATTATAGTCCAGGAAACCAAGGTTCTATTCGGCATGGAATTGAAGATATTAATGGCTTTCTTCATCTGCCCTAACCTTGCATGACTGCTGATCAGTGTGTTCCAGGCAACCGGGTCTTTAAGGGACAATTCGTCGAACACCTTCTGCGCGTGAATCAAATCATCTACTTTCGCGTACATCTCTATAAGAGAATTGTTGACAAAAGGATTAGAGCTCAGGCCAGAAGTGATTATTCGGAGATGAATCTGTTTCCCAAGTTGATGATGAACAAGCCGTGCGCAAGCTTTGAGGACGAAAGGATAAGTAAATCTATCGCCGGATTTTGAGCGGCTTAGGATTCGCTTGTAGAGATCGATAACTTCGATGAAACGGAGGCTTTGGGTGCAAGCTTTGATCATGGCGTTGTAAAGGAAGATATTGGGATCGAGAACTTGGTTAAAGACTTGACGAGCGCAATCGATTCTGCCATTGACGTTGCAGATGTTGATGATTTGGGTTGAAAGGAAGCTGCTTTGGGAGAGGAAGGAGACCAGGATTTGAGCGTGGATCTTCTTTAGTTCTTGGATACTGGTGCATTTTCTTAATTGGAGAAAAATTTGGTCCTCAATTTCTCTGACTATCCAGGTGGAATTTCCTCTCATCGAACAAGCGGCGGTGGTGGATAGCCGGATCGGCGTCTGCTCGTGGAAGCCAGCACCATCCAGTGGTTGTTGAGTATGCCTTGAGCAGCAATATGGCTGAAAACAAATGCACATAAATAAATAAAAAGAAGATAAATTGGAGTAGATGCACATTAAAAATTTTGAATTATTTAAAGAAATATATAAGCAATTATTGCAATTATTATTATTATTATTATGTGTCACAAAATTTGTGATAGTAGAGAAATTTTAACTTCTTAAATTGCACAAAAATTTAATGCAGACAAAAAAAAAAGTCGCTACAGAAGAAGTTAGAGTTTCTACATGAAAAACATGGAAAAGAGGAAAAAAAAAATCTGATCCAGCTGAAATCATTCCATTAGTATTTGTAATTGACTGTAAATAATATATTTTCTATAATTGGTGAAGCTGTTGATATAATATAGTTGATAGAAATTGTATAGATTAGATTTTGGGGAGAAAGCTAGAAGAGTCTTGTGTCATGGGCAAGGTTGTAAAAATTGGATCGGACAATGAATCGGAAGCCGGAAAGGTTCACGGTTCGACCGGTTGAACCGGAGTCGAGCTGGATGACATAATAAATAATAATATTATTAAAAATCAATAAATTTTACATACTAATATCACAATCCATGCTTACAAAAAATTATAATTCTAAGAATTTAAACTTGTAATAATATGAAAGGTTCAATTAATTCAAAATATTTCAAGTTCAAATTAGCACGCAGTTTCTTTAATTTCGTATATGATTGATGCATTTTTTTAGAGATAGCAAATAAATCATCATAGGTGAGATCACATACCTCATCTTGATCGGAGTGATCAAGACTATTATTTGTCATAAGGCACAAATTAGTTACCTCCTCCTCTACTTCATGTTCTGATGAAAAAGCCTAAAAAGCCTTTTGCGTCCTTTGCTTCCCCTTTTTTAAGTTTGACTTTTCTTCATCATTCTCCTTGATAAGGTGTGCTTTTAAGTTGGGCATTCGGATTTCAAGTGACCTATTTTCCAGTATTAAAAATAGATAGTTTCAGAAAAACCTTAATAGTTTTACCTGATTTACCTTTATTCCAGTGTTAATGACGTCTTTGCTTTCTTTTCAGAAAGATCTTAAATTTTCGTGTCATCAGTGTTATATCATTATCTTCTTATGGTGTAGAACTATCACATTTTGAATCATTGGCCTTCAACGCCACTGCTTTATCTTTCCTCCTGTCATTTGTATCCAAAAAACTTTGACTCACACTTTACTCGTAGGCAAGGAGTGAGCAAAGAAAATTGTCAATAGACTAGACATTCAGATCTTTAAATTCACATATAGTGATTCATAGTTATTAGGTAAATAAAATAGAATTATGTTAACTTTCTCTTAGTTTGATAGTTCTCTATATAAAGCATGCAAGGATGTCACTATCCTAGTAAACCTAGTATACATGCCTGAGATTTATTTGGTTTCATACGAAAAAGTTCATAGTCATGCAACAAAATATTTAAACGAGATTGCTTGACTTCATTTGTACCCTTGTAAATTATGCATAGTGTATCCCAGATCTCCTTGCCAGTAATACATGTAAAGACTCTTATATAATCTTTGCATTTGAGTGCATAGAAAAAATAATTAAATCATTTTGTATTAAGTTATGCGAGATCTCTATCCTCTTTGCTCCATTCAGTAAAAAGAATACAAGTTTTGACTCCATTAGCTATATATAATGGTAAAGAATAACCAGTTTGAATCATATTCCACATTCTAAAATTAATAGAATGTAAAAAAGGTTGATTTTCATAATTTTTAAAAATCTAATATAATATTCTTGAATAACTATGGGCGAGTTATAAAATAACACTCTATAGTATTCCTATTTTCGAAATGTGCCATTTAATCTTTTCTCAGAGATTTTTAAATCACTACTTCTAAGACCTGCCACGATATCATTTGAAAGTTAAAGTGACGTTATTAAACGTTGTTGACTTACCCTAGGCACATCAAGTGGGAGTGGGGAGGTTGAATTGGTTATTTAAACATTTCCTCAATGAAACCTTTTTTATTATTTAAACCAATCACAAATGCATACAGAAGAACTTAATAATAAAAAAATTGTAATTTTTCTCTTTTTGTTTTTCATAAAAAATATCAATGACAAAATATTTTTCTTTATTTTATTTTTCAATTTTTATTTTCTTTGTCCAATAAGAGTAAAACCAATCACAACTTGATAATCAATACACAGATTTACAATAATAAAAAATGTGAAAGAAAACAAATACGCAAGAAAAATAAAAGTGTGAAAAGTAAAGTAGAACGAGCACACTAAATTTTAATAGTGGTTCTGTCAAAACTTGACCTACATCTACTCCTTGGAGTCCTCCTCTCCGAGATAACACTAAACCTTTATTTTCTCTCCTTTAACCCCCATAATAAGATAGATATGCCCTTACAATAACCTTTTCCATCAACTCAATGCAGGGGAGTTTCGGAATACTTTTAACCCTCCTTGTGAGGTAGAGAGCCTTGAAGCTTTTTTCCTAGTGAAGGTAGAGAACCTAGAATCCTTTTTCACCATCATGGTGAAGGTAGAGAACCTTGAAGCTTTTTCACCCTCTTAGAGAATTCAGCAAACTTGGAATCCTTTTCACCCTTCGGATGAAGGTAGAGAACTTTGATCTTCAGCCTTGAAGTCTTTCTCACCAAAGCGACCCAAGAGACCAATAAAAACACCTGAAGGAATCAAGGTAGAAGCTTGCCTGGTGCAACCACATGAACCTCCTCACACTACTTCTCCCTCTCCAAAATCTTAAACCTCACAATGCTCTCTCATAGAATTCCTTTAACAGCCAAAGACTCCTTAAGAGTCAAGTAACAAAGTTTTTATATAAGGCTTAAAAAAAACTAAAATTTCAATTCAGTCATAACATTTTGTATAGTAGATCAAGGATTATACAATACGATTGGTTCAAATATCCATTTCATTCAGTACAATTTAAATAGTTTTAGTACAATCTATTGAAGTTTTTTATATCAATCAAATAGTATGATATTGGGATCATAAGGTTCGATTAGTTTAATATTCTTAAGATCGTATTGGAAAAACTTTGAGACAATTAAAAATTATCTCTACTACTCATCTAGTATGATTGACACCGTACTGTATGATTCGTTCAAAAATAAAGATTTTGTCAAGGATGATCACCAGGACAATTAAAAATCATATTTGTCAATCATCCAGTATGATTGACATTATACTGTATAATTTATAATATTAATTAAACCTTAATTAGATTGAATAATTACATAGATTAATATAGGTAAATTTTTAAATATAATACAGTACGATCTGTTCAAAATTTAAAAATTTAAACACTCACCTAAATCTAATTGGAAGTTAGGGTTTTCAAATCAAACTAATTATACTATATAATCTAGTTCTTACAATATAATTAGTTTAAAAACATTAATTATATAATTAGAAATTTTCAACAATTTTTTAGATATCTTATCGTATAGTATAATTAATCCAGATTAATTTGATATTTAGTTTTCTCAAAGTCGCCAAGTTAGCATACACCTTTTACATGAATTTGATTCAAGAAATGTAAAAATAAATTAATTTAAAAATATAGATTCTTATAAAATATTTTCCTATTCTACCCAATCTAGATCCCTAAAACTTCTTACATGGTGTATGATGTACTTGAAATATTAGTACACACAAAAATGGATATATAATATAAATGCCAAGAGAAATCAAAAGGCAATGAATAATATTTCTTATAATCAAAATTATAAGCTCAAGATCACAGATTGCAAAATACAGAAGTTTGTATTTCTGATCTAGGGTGTAAGCTACTAAGTGTCCTAAAGTGTGTTCTGCTTATATCAGGCTGATAGTCGACAAATAGGAATAAGATTTTTAAATAGCTAATGATCATGTGCGATTCATCAAATGTAGTTGCAGAAATGATGAAATAGGTGACGAAAGATAGATTTGGGGTAATATTATTCTATCTCCAGCACTTCGAAGAATAGAAATACGAAGAACATGCTGGATGATACGGGCATTCTGGTTAAGTTGAGTGGATGAGAAGTTGGTTTTGATTTAAGGGAGTATTTTGAAGGGTCATATTAACAGTCATCCAATCATAATCGCTCCTAGATATTAAGTTATGTGATTAAACCCCTTCCATAAATAGATGTAAATATTCGGCAAGGTCCTATTTAGTTATTTTTATCGATGCCTTTAGACATAGGAGTTCATGGATGAAAAATCAGCGTTCACTCTAAAGCTCCCAAAGAATTAAAAGAGTAGTTCAAAGTTGAAGGTAAAGGTAAGGGTTAAGAAAAATTATAGAGTGGTGGATGCAAAGAGGTCCATAACCTAATAATTGAAAACTACTTGATTCAGGATTCAAGAAAGTGTGATGTGGGCTTTTTTGAACCAATGGTATGCATATTTGATCTCAATTATTTAAAATTTGTCATCTCTAGAATGATGAGAGCAGCTCCTTCGAAACAAATAGGTTCGCTTGCTATCAATCATATGGAAAGCTAAAGCTAGGAATAGAAGTGGATGTGAGTAAAACAGATTCGAGTGATTAAAAACCTTATGAATTTCCCTTTTTAAATAGAGTTCAATAGATCATACAGTATGATTGAGGATTGTACTGGATGATCAAAAGATGTTAAATAATCTATTAAAAAAAGCAGTCAAATTATATAGTATAATTAGGATCATACTTGACAACCTTCATAAAAAGCTTTTGTCCCACGGAGTCATCTAGTATAACTTTTGGCTAAAGATTCATACAATACGAATAGGTGTTCATACAGTACAAAGATATTTTAAAATTCATACTAGACAATTATATTTGTCCTGAAAGTTTGAGATGTGCCGAGAGGGGAAGAGTGGGGGGGGGGGGGGGGGGGGGGTGGGGGGGGCGGTGAATTGGTTCTTTAAAAATAAATCCTTAATAGGAATACCATTTTTGTAGATTTTTCATAGTTTTAAAATAGGTAATTTAATTACTCGATGTGAAAGCTAACAAATTAACAACAATTTCAATGATGATGATGATATTCTAAATTGCACAACAGAACATTGATTTAAAAAATTCACCAAGTTGTTATAAAAAAAATTAAATAAAAAAAAATGCAGAAAATGAAAAAGCCCATAAAAACTTTTTGTAATGTTTCGGTCAACCTTGACCTACCTCCACCCAGAGTCCTCCACTTAATAAAAGTGACTCTCCTTTTGCTCCCACAATAAGGTGGATAAGCCTTTACAAACTCAATTTCACCTAACCTATGCGATAGAGTGACAGACACTATGTCACCCTCCCGATGACTGTAACAGACCTTGACTTGTTTTTCTCCCTCTTAGAGAAGGCAGAGTACCTCAGCTCTTTTTTCTCCCTCTTGGAGAAGGCAGCGAACCTCAAGGACTAGACTTAGAAGCCTCTCTCCTATAGAGCTCCCAAAAGACTCACCAAGGTCACATGAGGAGCAAGTGTGCAGCTAGCCTGGAGTAACTGTATGATCCCCTGATACTACTTCTCCCTCACACTCAAGCTCACCTTTTCCTTCCTTTCAAAAACCTTGATTTTCTTTTCAAAAGCTCCCTCTCAAAGTTCCATCTTCAGTCACGTTCCTCTCTCAACATTATTATAAAAATGATTAAAACATGGCTTTTATAATAGGCTTCAAGAAATTCTAACAATTTAAGTTAGCCATCACTATTTATATAATATGATCCAAGTTTGTACAACTCAATCAGTTCAAAACTAGTCCCGTCCAGTACGATGTAAACAATCGTTCGAACGAACTGTTTAAATTTTATGAACACATTATACAACACGATTCAAAGATCATCCAATATGATCTATTTAATTTCTTCTATTCATATGGGATGACTAAAAGTCTTCTCAGTCACTCATCCCATATTGTTCTCATCATAAAGTATGATTAGTTATTTTTAAGTAAATCATGTAGTACAATATGAATATCATACTATACAATTATAGTTAAAAAATTATAGCTTTGTTTGGTACGATCTTCGTGAAGACCCAAATCATCTCTTTTAATCATTTGGTACGATCGACATCATACAGTATGATTAGTTCATAAATTATGGTTTCATTTGGAACGATCTTCTGGATGACCAAATTTCATCTCTGTCAATCATCTGGTACGATCAACGTCGTATAGTACGATCGACTATTAATTAAACTATGATTTAATTGACTAAATATGGGACTTAATTTTAGCAAGATTTCAAATATTTGTATAGTATGATTCACATCATATAATACGATTAGTTCAAAACACAATTTCAAAATCTTACTTAAATTAATTTGGTGGCTAGGGTTTTGAGATCGAAAATGAATTGTATGTTGTAACTCGAGCTCATGAGTTTATGTTTTTGAAGATAAAAAATATTGTGGCTCACATCTTTACGTCTACTTATATTTGTAATGTATATTTGTTTGTGTATGTACTAACATTTTAGGAATATCATGTACCATCCAATAAAGATTCAAGGCTCAAGATTGGGTAGCATAGGTTATACTATAAAGATTTTTGTAATATTCAATGATATATTTTTAATTTCTTGAGTCAAGTCATGTAAAGGTGTTTACTGGGTTGGTGGCCATGCACACATACACTCAGGAGAGTGAGATTAAGTCAAAATTAAAGGTTTATATCTCTGAACTAATCATACTGTATGATTTATATCGTACTACACAATTAGCTCATCAAAACAGCTAATTTTGATGTGAACGGCAAATTAAACTAATTGTATAAATTTAGATAATCGGGGATGATCAATTTTGATCATAAAAAATAGTCGCCAATCATAATTTAGGCAAGGTTTTAAGATTCAAATTATGGTCTAATCATCCAGGATGATATACATCGTATTGGATGATCTATGATAATCATGTTTAAATTGATCCTATAATTAGCGAACTAATTATGGTTAATTTCTTCAATTTGATTGTCTAGGATAATCAGTGATGATCATACTAGATGACCGAGATGATGCATAGGATGACCCCCAATCATATAAGACAAAAACCATAAATTAGTTAACTAAATGTCCTGAATGATTGTAGAATTATCCTGGATGATCAGTATAAACTCTTGAACTAATCGTACAAGATAATGTAGTTTGTGTTATTAAAAAGGGCTTTTTTATACCAATCATATAGGTAGATCGTACAGGAGCATACTAGATGATCTTTAATGATAGAATTAATTTTTAGGATTTTTTGAAGCCCTTTATTTAAGCTTTCTCTAAAGATAATGTAAGTGCCTTTGGCATGCATTAAGTCTCCATTCTTCTAGAGAAAACTTAAAGAGAGAGCCTTGAAAGGGAGAGAGGCAAGGGTAGAGTTTTAGAGAGAGAAGATCCTTATGGGTTTCAAGGGTGTGTGGAGGGGGTTTTACATGGTTGCTCCGGCAAGCTTATGCCTTAGTACCATCATAATCAAGGTTTATCTTGAGGGAAGTTTTGGGAAGAAGAAAATCTCTTTGTTGTCAACAGACCCGGCTACTCTACTATACCTAGGAACGTGAAAGTGATTCAAGGTTCTCTACCTGTGAAAGGATTTGTGGTCCTCAGCCATCTCTTGGAGAGAGGAAAAGGATTATGGTCCTCTTCCACACCAGGTTGGTGGAAGAGATTTTGTAAGGGCTCTTCGCCTAGCTATGGAGGCTAAAGGAGAGTCACTAAAGGTTTAGAGCAATACCTGGAATGGAGGTTTTTGGGGAGTAGACATATGTTAGGTTGGACCGAACCACTATAAATTCTGGTGTATTTATTCTTAGTTTTATTTTTCCTCACTTTATTTTATTCATTTATTTTTGTAATAACTGAGTGGTTAAAAATATCTGATTTTATCGTTATTATAAAATTAATCTACTTTCGTATTAAGGGATAAAATTAATATTTTCAGATATTTGGAAAAAGCTTTAAAAAGGAGTTTTTCTTTTATTAAAGAATTTTTAAATTATCAATTCACCCCCCTCTTGGTTAGCCTTGGACAAGTTCTTAGAGGTTTAACAACCTTCACAAACTTTTAAGTGGTATTAGAGCGGGATTCAAATATTAAGTTTTAGAAAACTTTTGAAAAATGATCAATGGCTAACTTTGGAAATTATAATATTATGGAAGGGTATTCAATTACATTATTACCATCATTTAAAAATATTCCTTTTAATTTTTAGAAAATTTCTATGTCTACCTTTTTGTAGTCAATAGATTATTGTATGTGGCATATGATTCAAACTGGCTATTTCGTACCCTCACGTATTGTAGATGGAGTCAAATTGATATTCTGTTTATTAAATGGAGTAGAGTAGAATAAACTTATGCTCAATTAAATGTTAAATATTTATATTATTTTTTTTGTACTTTGAATTCTGAAGATTATATTATAATCTTTACATACACTACGAGCAAAGAAATTTGGGATAAATTATGCACTACACGAAGGTACTAGTGAAGACAAGCAATCTATGTTGAATATTCCAATACATGATTATGAACTTTTTTGTATGAAACCTTATGAGACTATCTTAGACATGTAAACTAGGTTTGCTTAAATAGTGACTAAAAGTTCGTGTTGGTCGTTAAACTTTTTAGAATTATCCCAAGGCTAACCAAGAGGGGGGGGGGGGGTGAATTAGTTATTTAAAAAAAAATCTTGGATTTTTGAAGACCTTTTTAGAATATTAAACCAATGATCCTGAAATATGTAGCTATTTAAGAAATTTCATAGGATTTTTTAACCATAAAATTTTAAATACAAAAAATAAAAATTTGAGAAAATTAAATAACAATAGAAGAACACCAAATTTTATAGTGGTTCGGTCAAACTTGACCTACATCCACTCCCTTGAGACTCCTTCTCCAGGTATTGCACTAAATAACAGTGACTCTCCTTTTGCTTGTACAGTAAGGCAGAAAAGCCCTTACAAACTCTCTTTCACCAACCCTGTGAGGCAGAGTACCATTTCCTTTTACACTCTCCAACTTATGGCAGCATACCATCACATCCTTTTTCTCCCTCTTGGTGAAGTCAAAGTACCTCACGTGCTTTTTTACCCTCCTCGTGAAGGTAGAGTACCGTCACATCCATTTACACCCTCCTGGTGAAGACAGAGTACCTTGATCGAATGTTAAAAATCTTCTCCCGAGAAGGAAAATGGATAGAAATTAGAAGAAGATAAAGAGATCCCCACTTTGGGTAGCCTTGCAAATCCCTCACAACTCCCTTTCACTAGATCTCTCACTCTTCACTCTCAAAATTTCTCCCAAATACACTCTCTATAGTCCCTCTCAAGAGAAATTCATAGCCAAAAGATATTAAGATAGTTTCTATGACTCTTTATATAGATAAGACATAAAAAATCATCCATAAACTAACCTTTTCAAATGAACCGACTTACATTTGTACTATACGATTGTGGATTGTCCGATACAAATAGTTCAAAAAAATAGGGTTTTGTTCGGTACAATCTGGTATAAACCTGATTTCGTACTCTATCAATGGTCTATATGAATTCACATCGAACTATATGAATAGTTCAAAAATGAAAGTGTTCATTTGGTACCATCTAGTACGAACTTGATTTTTTACTCTATCAGTCGTCTATATGAATTCACACCATATTATATAATTGGTTCAAAAATGAAAGTGTTCATTCGGTATGATCTAGTATGAACCTAATTTCATACTTTATCAGTCATCTATACGAATTCATATCATACTGTACGAATAATTCAAAAATTAAAGCCATGATTTGATTAACTACCTTCTAGAGAAAATATATGTCAAATCATATAGTATGATTAGGTATCGTCCTGTATGATTAGTCTTTAAAAAAATTATCACACTCCCCCTATGTGTGTGTGTACGGTTACCTAATTACAATCATACTTACTCAGACTCAAGAAATAAAAATAGAGATATACAAATTTTATTACATGAAATCCTATTATATCTTATCTTGAAGTCTTCAGCAATCTAGAGTAGTATATGATTTCTCTGAAATTTTAGTACACACAGAAACAAACAGAAATATCCAATATTTTCTAGGAGAAATAATAAAAACATAATAATTTTTGCGGGCTAGAATATACACAGCGATAGAGTTAAAATACTACGTCTTAGTGTTGTACGGATATCCAGCCCACACATAGAGAACACAACATTTTTACGTGGAAAACCATAAAAAGGGAAAAAACCACAGGGCCTGGCCCAGTTGAAATGATTCCACTAGAACTTGAGCAGATTACAGGCGAAGTGCAGGGCCTCAGGTGGTGGTCCGGTGAAGTGGAGGGCCTGAGGAGCTGGTCTGGCAAAGTGCAGGGCCTCAGGTGATGGTCTGGCGAAGAGCAGGGCCTCAGGTGGTGGTCCGGCGAAGTGGAGGGCCTCAGGTGGTGGTCCGGCGAAGTGGAGGGCCTCAGGTGGTGGTCCAGCAAAGTGCAGGGCCTCAGGTGGTGGTCCGGTGAAGAGCAGGGCCTCAAGTGGTGGTCCGGCGAACTGCGGGGCCTCAGGTGGTGGTCCGGCGAAGAGCATGGCCTCAGGTGGTGGTCCGGCGAAGTACAGGGCCTCAGGTGGTGGTCCGGTGAAGTGCATGGCCTCAGGTGGTGGTCCGGCGAAGAGCAGGGCCTCAGGTGGTGGTTCGGCGGAACTCCGGCGTCAGGCGGTGGTCCGGCGAAACTCCAGCGGTGGTCGAGGAGGAGGGAGGGGGCAAGAGCTCTCTCTTTTTCTCCTTAGGAATAGGTGTCTTCCTCAAGAGGAGAGGGGGCTCTATTTATAGATTTTCATGAGTGGCATGGCCCGTAAATAGGTGAAAGATCAGGTGTAGTTAGGGAGTGGTTTGAATGGACGGCCGATCTTGAATCATTTGATCATAGATCATTCGTTGGACATTTAAAGGTCTTAACGATGTCAGAATTTGGCTATCTCAGGCTCGTTGGATTCATCTCGTCGAGACGCTCGATTCGAATATAAGCATGTCACATTTGGAGATCATTTGGTAATCCAAATTATGGTTTGAACCTTCCAATAGTGCTTCGGACTCTTGATTTGGACCCATTTGGGGTCGGATTGGGTCGAACTTAGTGTTGTTGTGTTCGTAGTTCTGAGACATTCAGTTTGACTGTAAGTTCACTGAAATCAGAGTTTGGAAGATCCCAATTTTAATTTTGGAAGTTTCCAACTTAATTTTGCCTCAAGATTCGTGCCCAATCAAGATAATTTTTTGATGACGTATCTGTTGCCCCCCTATTTTTGGACGTTCAAGTTCCAGAAGTTCGAAAATACGCATCACAGTTTTTAGGGGATTTCTTCATGCAGTTTGATATTTGCAAAAAACCAAACTTGCTTGTAGAAGTCTCAAATGTCTCTAAAAGTGCAAAAATTGAGTCCGGAACGTCGAAAAATGGTTCTGGGGACCCCAAAAATGTCCGATTTGACCTTTCTTGGCCTGATATTGGGCATGATGATGTGGCGCTGACGTGGCACTTGATCGTGGCTGACGTGGCACCGACGTGGTCATAACACACTAGATCTTGGTTGTCATTGTGTTAAGGTGGAGCTAACGTGGTCATGATTGTAGCTAATGTTGCATCTATTAGCTGAAATGTTATAATTTAAATAAAAAAGAGGCTTTTATAGCAACTCTTCCCATGTGGAAGAGTGGTTAATCTTTTTGGTCCCATACCTAAGGTCCTGGGTTCAAATCCCATGGAAGGCATGGGCTGTTTTGCCTGGGCCCGCGCTGCGGCCCGCCTGGGGTTGCGCCCGGCCCTCGCTGCAGCCAGCGGGTTGACCGGGCAGTTGCCCAGTCCGCCAGGTTGACCGGGAGTTAGCCGGTTGACCGGTCAAATTTTTTTTTTTTTTAAGAGCACCCTCCTTTTTTTTTTCCAACTCTCCTAACTTCCCTAACCTCCCTAACTTCCTTAACTCCCCTAACTTCCCTAACTCCCTTAACTCCCCCCCTCCCCACCTATAAATACCCCTCCTTAGACCCTTAACCCTTGCACCTATCCCCCCCTTCCCCTCTCTTTTCTTTCACGTAAGGCCTTCCCCTGGCCCTGAACGGGTGGCATCCCTCGTCCAGGCCCAGGGCCCCTTGCTGCGAGAAGGAGACTCCTTCCCCTCCACCCTTCTGCCTGTCTGCCCTCTTGCTATACAGGAGGTATTCCCCTGCCTTCGGATAGGTGGCATCCCTTATCCTACAGCAGGGCCCCTCCCTATACAGAGGTCATGTCGGGCGACCCCCTTCCCTCGAGTGATCCCACGGTCGAGAGAAAGTCTGCTGCGTTGCCTGACGGAGAGCGGAGGTCCACTAAAGGAGCGAAGGTGGATGATGTTGCGTCCACTATTACAGGCGATATTCTGATGCTTCTCCATAAGAATTTCCACATCCCTAATGATATGGTGACGACAGTTCCGAAGAGGTCTGATCGGGCCAGTCTTCCTCCTCCCGGGTATCTTACTATCAGCGAGACCAGTCTGCGAGCAGGACTGCGCTTTCCACCTTCCGCTGAGCTGGTCGAGATTTTGAGGAGATGCGGAGTGTGCTTGTCGCAGTTTTCTTATAGAGCCATGTCGGTGATAGTAGGACTGATTGCCCTTTTCAGAGACCGGGGGGCTGTGCTGACACCTGAGCACCTTTCGCGGATGGATGGCTTACCAGCGACATGCAGGGGCGTGTGACTTTTAGATGCAAATGGTTAGACATGCGCACCCGGGACCCTGCGAAGAACTGGTCCAGTTCCTACTTTTTTGTGAGGAATGACTGGGGTCTACTTTAGAAGTGGGGGAAGATGAGGGACTTGCCAGCTCCTTTGCATGTCGGAGAGGAGGACTTAATGAGGCTTCTGAAGGTCCCTAATGTCGAGCATCTTCTATATGAGGTTCGTTATTTAAATAAGTATATAGAAGAAGAGTTTCTGTTCAAGGTTGGCCTGTCCTTTCACTATGGGAGGTCGGATGCTCGGATGTTAAAGCCGACTTCCAAGGTTCCTGAGCCACTTGTCCCAGTTCTGAAGGCTTCCTCTAAGCGACAGGTGGGAGGTGAAGATCCCTAGGTTTTGCTGAAGAAGAAGAAGTTGGAGGGGGTTGTGGCGAACACAAGCAAGCTTGCACCTGTTTCTTCCCCTGTCAAGATTCGTGTTCCTGGGGATGTCTTGAACCATCAATGTGTCGGACGTCGTAAAACTGATGACCTGGTAAGGAATTCTTTTTTTTTTAGTGTTTCTTTTTCTTTTTATTCTGGAATGGCTTCTGATTCACCTCTTCCCTCTTATTTCAGTTGTCACGGCGTACAGAGCTCGAGGCTGAGCTAACGGGAGCCCTGAATGAATGGAATGTTGAATTTGTGAAGATCAAGTATCTTCAGGGAGAATTCAAGCGGAAGTATGAATAGAAGACTAGAGAGGCCAAGGTGCTGGAGGAGGAGCTGTGCGGGTGTAGGACTGAGCTGGCAAATATAGTACAATCCGTATCCCTCCAGAACTAGTAGATAAATCATCTTCAGGTCGATCTTGAGAGGGCTCAGGCGACGATCACCCAGCTTAGTGAGGATCAAAGGGCTTCTGGAGAGAAAGTTGCGGTGCTCGAGGCTGAGAACAAGAGGTCTCAGACTCTTATTGCTGAGAAGGAAGCTGCTCTGACGAGTTTTGAGTCTGCAAGGGTCATTGATGATTTCAAGAAGTCCATAGCTTTCAAGATTATCATCCAGGACCATGTTCAGGACGCTCGCGACCATATTTATGAGGTAGAAGTGAAGGCTTTAGAGCAGCAGTGCCTTGATGATGGGTTCATCCGGGGCTTCTTGAAGGGAGTCCGCTTGATGCAGCGAAAGACCGGAGTGGGGGTTGAGGGGCTGACACCTAGCCAGGCTTCAGATGATTTTCCTCCGGGTTCTGATGGCGACGAGATAGAGAGCGATCTGCAGAAGGCCTTTGCCCTCGAGGCTGATGATGAGGTGGTAGACATTGAGTAGTATCTTTACTAGTTGTACTTATCTGATCTTTTTTAGCGCTTTAGTTTATGTTGGATGTTTGTGCTCATATATGTCGTCGTTTATGATTCAGTAGTGGATTGCTTATTTAGTAGTGAATTATGTGTTGCCTTCAATGATTTAGCCTGAATGGCCTTTATGCTCCTTCTTTCTTTTAAGGTACTTGAATCGTCTGAGATTATTGATTAATGTCATTCAATCTATGCGAAAGAGGTCAGGTTGTACCGATTTAGGACCAACTCTCGAGCGACTGAGATTCTAGCTTCTCTTTTTAAGGAGTTCAAGTTTCAAGTGAAGGACTTTTGACCTTTCGAGGTTGTTAATTATAGCATTGCATAATGCTTTTTAACCTGTGTGGAAGAGGTCAGCTGGATCCCCCTGGGACCGATCATCCAGTGATTGAGGTGTAACGTGTTGCAAATCTGGTTTTGATGATGACAAACATGTTTCCAGTGTGTTTTTCTTGGCTAATCAGTTTCAGGCACAAAAGACCGCAAGCTACTCAAGCCAACTCAAGATCGGGTCCAAGTGTGTCAAATGTATGATTTTTTCTTTTATTGAGTCAATTGTAATGTAACTGATTCCCTAGCTAAGTAACCTTGCACACACACACTCAGGGAGAGAGATTGAGTGAATTAGAGTTTCTGATAAAATTTTGTTCAGATCGTCCTGGACGATATCCACATCGTCCTGGACGATCCAGTTAAAACAGAAACCCTAATTAGGGCGACTAAGTTAAGAAGGACTGATTGAGCCGATCATCCTGGACGATCTACGGATCGTACGGGACGATATTCCCAAATCAGAAATTCTCAGCCGCCAGATTAAGTTAGGCAAGTTTTATTTTAAGTGTTTTGGTCTGATCGTCCCGGACGATACGTGTATCGTCCTGGACGATTCACTACAATCATGCCTAAATTAGTTTGGTAATTAAGGAAAGCCATTAATGTTTAATTGATACGATCACATCGTCCTGGACGATCGCAGGATCGTCCCGGACGATCGTGAACGTCTTGTGCATTTCAGCTGTACGTCCAGAACTATGTACAGGATGATTTGGGGCCTTTTTGAACTAATCGTACCGGACGATTACCCTATCGTACGGGACGATCAAGTCATTTTTTGGTCGTCCAGCACAGATTTCTCTGGACGACCCGAACTGTCTTCTGGACGATTTCCTTCAATTTGAACTAATCGTCCCGGACGATCGCAGGATCGTACGGGACGATATGAACAACTTTTTCTACTGATCGTCCAGAAGAGCCAGATCGTCCAGGCTGAAACAGCTGAATTTGAACTGATCGTACAGGACGATCTACCGATCGTCCTGGACGATCTTGGCCGACAAGTTGAGATTTAGGGCAAGTTTTAAGCCCTCCTTTAAAAGAACTTTTTCCTAGATTTGGAAAAATCTTTTGCTGCCTTCCTTCCCTGAGAAATCCTAGAGAGAGAGAGAGAGTTGGGAGAGAGAGAAGAGATCTTGTGAGGGGGAGTTAGTGAGGGATTCACTAAGGTTGCTCCAAGCACGGATCAGAGTCATCTTCTCCGCTCGTCGTCTGTCGTCTAGTCGGTGTTCTTCGTGGGAGGATCGTTCGCAAGAAGATCCGGGTTCTCTGCCCGCTTCAGGAGGAAGCGAAAGGAGTTCGTGGGTTCTCTGCCCGCTTCAGGTGGAAGCAAAAGGAGTTCGAAGGTTCTCTGCCTGCTTCAGGAGGAAGCGAAAGGAGCTCGGGTTCTCTGCCTCACCGTGTGGTGAAAAGGAGGTGTTTTGTACAGGCTTCTCCGCCTTGCTGTGGGAGCAAAAGGAGAGTCACTTTCGTTTAGTGCAATACCCAGAGGGGAGGCTCCGGGGAGTGGACGTAGGTCAAGTTGACCGAACCACTATAAAATCTGGTTTGCTTTTCTGATTCAGTTTTGCACTTTACTTTTCAATATAAACTGCTTGGGTGATTATTGTTGGTTGATCTTTTCGTTATTGTTTACTTGTTTCCGCTGCTAAGTATAGAAAAGATTTTTTTGTTGTTATCGTGAAATTTTTAAATAACCAATTCACCCCCCCCTCTTGGTTAGCCTCGGGACTAGTTCAGTAGGGCTTAACATCCCTATCGAACTTTCAAGTGGTATCAGAGCGGGATTCAAAATTTCTGTTTAAAAACTTTTAAATTTGATCCAATGGCTAACTGTAACAATCGTAATACTGCTGAAGGTTATTCTATAACTAGACCACCGTTGTTTGATAACATTCCATTTGATTTTTGGAAAACACGCATGTCTACTTTTCTTCAGTCTATTGATTATCGCATGTGGATGTTAGTTAAGGACGGATACGAACCACCTTTTCGAATGGTTAACAATGTGAAAACTGAATTGCCGTTTGCTGATTGGACGTTTGATGATCGAGATTTAGCACAGTTAAATGCCAAATGTTTGAACTGTTTCTTTTGTGCTTTAAAATCTGAGGACTATATGCGTGTTTCTACTTGTACAACGGGAAAAGAGATTTGGGATAGATTATGTATAACATATGAAGGTACAACTGAAGTCAAACAGTCTAGGTTAAACATCTTGTTACATGATTACGAACTTTTTCGCATGAAACCTAGTGAGACTATTTCAGAAATGTACACAAGGTTCACTCAAATTGTTACCTCTTTGCATGCTTTAGGTAGAGAACTTACCAACTACGAAAGAGTGAACAAGATTCTTAGATGTTTGCCTGCTTCTTATGATGCTAAGATTACTGCTATTACTGAATCCAAAGATTTAAATACTTACTCTATTGACAGCTTACTTGGATCACTCATTGCTTACGAGCAAGGGGTGAACCAAAGGCAACTTGATGCAGGTGAACGCAAGAAAGAGAAGACAGTGGCACTAAAGGCCAAAGATTCAGATGCTAGCACTTTCGGGTCTGATAGCGATGATGTTGCCTTAATCACAAGGCAATTCAAAAGCTTTCTAAGGAAGAAACATAAGAACCATCAGAAGTGGAATAAGGGTAAGTTCAATAAAAACTTTAAGGGTTCATCTGAATCGATTTGTTTTGAATGCAGGAAGCCCGGACACATTAAGGCTGATTGTCCGACACTTAAAGCTCATCCAAGCAAGGAGAAGGGTGAGGAGAAACCAAAGTTCAGAAAGGACAAGAAGCGGATTCAGAAGGCGTTCTGGGCAGACTCTGCATCCGACTCTTCTAAGACTGAAGCTGAAGAGGAGGAAACAAACTTGTGTTTGATGGCTGATGATCACCCTGGTCAGTCCGACCAGGAAGAGGTATGTGAGCTTACTTACGATCAGTTATTTGAAGTTTCTGAAAAGATTCATACATCATATAGGAAGCTTAAGAAAACCCATGCTAGTTTGAAACTAGATTATCTGACTTTGCAAAAAGAGCATGAAGTGTTGATTAAGGACCATTCCACCATTGATAGCAATCACATGTCTTTACTAGATGAGTTTGATGAACTGAATAAAAAGCATTCTGATTTAATTGTTGAGCATAACTTGTTAAAAACAGCGCATGTTGAATTAGAACTTGCTTTTAAGAAAGTGAATGATTTGGCATCTGAGTTAGAAAGTATTGAAAGTGCAAAAACGTTTGAAATTGGAAGTTTAAACAAACACATTGAGTTTTTGAAAGTGAAAATCAGTTCTTTTGAAAATAACAAAACACCGCCTACTTTTGAACAATTTTATGCACCGCCACCTTTTAAAAATTCTGTTGCAAGTTCTTCAAAGCATGTTTCATACACTACTAGGAAGAGGCACTATCACTCATGACGTTTAGTTAATCCTTTTCCTGGTGTTAGATGTTTTTCATGTGGCATGTTAGGACACATATCACACACTTGTTCTGTTCACCGTAGTACACATTGGGTGTGGAGACCCAAACTGCCTGTTGCACAGCACAGCACGCATGCATCGCATTCTTCTTTTCATAAGATGGAACCCAAACCTGTTTGGGTTCCTAAGACTGACATTTGATGATTTTATAGGTGTGCTCTCACACAAGACCTCGTGAGAGCATGTGGTACCTGGACAGCGGATGTTCTAGACATATGACTGGAGATGCAAATCAGTTCATTTCGCTGGAGGCCAGAGCTGGAGGCAAGGTTACACTTGGAGATAACACCACCAGGAAGGTGGTAGGCACAGGTATAATTGGTGATTCAAAGAACTTTATGATTGATAATGTTTTTCTTGTAGATGGACTGAAACACAACCTGCTGAGCATCAGTCAACTCTGCGACAAGGGATACAGCATCAAATTCCTGCCCACTGGCTGCATTTTAAGCTTAAATGATGAAGTTGTTTTGCAGGGGCAAAGGATCAACAACGTCTACAAGCTGGATGTAAGTAGCATTAAATCTGATAATTCAATTTGCTTAAAAACTGCTGCTGATGAGTCTTGGTTATGGCATAGGAGATTGTGTCATGCCAGTATGAAAACCCTTAGGAGAGTCACCCAAAAGGACTTAGTTAGAGGTGTGCCCAAGCTTAAGTTCACTAAGGATCACCTGTGTGATGCCTGTCAGTTGGGGAAGCAAGTCCAGTCCTCTATTCACTCTGTTAAGGACATTAGCACCTCTAGACCTTTAGAAGTTCTTCACATGGACCTCTTTGGACCCATTAGCACTGCCAGCTTAGGGGGGAGAGTCTATGGTTTTGTGATTGTTGATGATTATTCAAGGTTCACTTGGGTTAAGTTTTTGTCACACAAATCTGAGTCATTTGATGAGTTTAGATCTTTCTCTACTTGGATTCAGAAGAAGTTAGGATGTGAGATTATTACCATCCATAGTGATCACGGAGGGGAGTTTGAAAATGAAAGATTTGGAAGTTTTTGTGAGAATCATGGGATTAGTCACAATTTTTCAGCTCCTAGGACCCCTCAGCAGAACGGGGTAGCTGAAAGGAAGAATAGGACCTTAGTGGAAGCCGCTAGAGCCATGCTTGCCGAGTATTCACTTCCAAAATACTTTTGGGCTGAAGCGGTGAACACTGCCTGTTATGTGCTGAATAGGGTGAATGTGAGAGTCAAACTGAACAAGACACCTTATGAGATCATTAAGGGTAGAACTTCAAATCTGTCCCACCTCCATGTCTTTGGCTGTAAGGTTTTCATTCTAAACAACGGGAAGTCACCCGTAGGAAAATTTGACCCCAAATCTGATGAAGGAGTGTTCTTAGGATATTCAAGTGTGGGGAAATCCTTTAGGGTGTTCAATAGGAGGACTTTGGTGGTGGAAGAAACAACCCATGTAGTGTTTGATGAATCTGATCCTAAGGAGTCTAGATCTGAAGTAGAAGATGAAGAGATTGTTGAGGTTACCCAAGGAGTTGGAAATACAAATTTGGAGGAAAGGGTAGAACCTCAAACCACATTGCCTAGAGATTGGAGATATTCTTCGAGTCATCCTAAAGAACTGATCTTAGGAGACCCTTCTGAAGGTGTTAGGACTAGGCATGGACTTAGGAAGGAAGTAAACCATTCTGCCTTTATCTCAATGACTGAACCCACCAACATCAATCAAGCCTTGTCGGATGAGTTTTGGATTTTAGCTATGCAGGAAGAATTGAATCAATTTGTAAGGAATGATGTTTGGGAGTTAGTAGAAAGACCTAGAAACCAAAGTATTATGGGAACCAAGTGGGTCTTTAAGAATAAGATGAATGATTCTGGTGTGGTGGTGAGAAATAAGGCAAGATTGGTGGCTAAGGGGTATAATCAGATAGAAGGGATAGATTTTGAGGAAACTTTTTCCCCTGTAGCTAGATTGGAAGCCATTAGAGTGCTACTAGCCTTTGCCTGTTACAAGGGATTTAAGCTGTTTCAAATGGATGTCAAGAGTGCCTTTTTAAATGGGGTAATTAAAGAAGATGTTTTTGTAGAACAACCCCCAGGTTTTGAGAGTTCCCAATATCCAAGTCATGTCTATAAATTAAAAAAGGCCTTATATGGATTGAAACAGGCACCGAGAGCTTGGTATGAGAGGCTTAGCACATTCCTGTTAGAAAGAGAGTTTGTTAAGGGGAGCGTAGACACCACCCTTTTTCTGAGGAGATTAGGAGATGACTTACTCATTGTCCAGATTTATGTTGATGATATAATTTTTGGATCTTCTGATAAATATTTATGTGATGAGTTTTCCAAAACAATGAGTAAGGAGTTTGAGATGAGTATGATGGGAGAATTGTCCTACTTTTTGGGGTTTAGCATAAGGCAAACAGATGATGGAACTTTTCTCAATCAATCAAAATACACTAAGGACATTTTGAAGAAATATGAAATGGACAAAGCAAAGCCAATCAATACTCCCATGCCCTCCTCAGTTCAGTTAGATAAGGATTCAAATGGAAAATCTGTTGATCAGAAGAAGTATAGAGGGATAATAGGTTCACTGATTTACCTGACTGCTAGCCGACCCGATATCATGTTTAGTGTCTGTCTTTGTGCTAGGTTTCAGGCTGATCCTAAAGAGTCCCACCTGACTGCTGTTAAGAGAATTCTTAGATATCTTTTAGGGACCCCAAACCTAGGAATTTGGTACCCTAGGCACAGCACCTCTTTTGAGATCATTGGATATTCTGACTCTGACTTTGTGGGGTGTAGGGTGGATAGGAAGAGTACCTCTGGGACTTGTCAATTCATAGGACAGTCGTTAGTCTCCTGGTCCAGTAGAAAACAGAACTCAGTTGCACTTTCCACTGCTGAAGCTGAGTACATTGCCTTAGGAAGTTGTGTGGCCCAAGTTCTTTGGTTGAAACAACAAGTCTTGGATTTAGGAGTACCCGTTGGCACAATTTCTGTTCTGTGTGATAATACCAGTGCCATCTTTATCTCTAAGAATCCAATCCAACATTCTAGGACCAAACACATTGACATTAGGCATCACTTCATTAGGGACCATGTTACAAAAGGGGACATTGAGCTACATCATGTAGCAACTGAAAATCAGCTGGCTGACATATTCACTAAACCACTGGCCTTTGACTCATTCAGCATTTTGAGAACCAGATTAGGAGTGATTGATATAAATGCTTGATTTTGATGACTGCTGATGTATTATCTTTCTGATTGGTATTCTGATTTCTGTTAGTTAGGTTTAGTTTTTTTATTTCTGATTTCTATTAGTTAGTTTTTGGCTTTGATTATTTACTTTCAGTTGATTTTATGTTTTTGCTGATTTCTGTTTTAGCCTTATTGTTAGTTTGATTTGAGTATTTACTCTGATATGATTTTATACTTTTTTTTTATTCACTGGTTCATATCTTGCACTTATTGTTTTATGCTTTTCAAGATCTGATCACCGCTCACTACTTCTGGTGATCTGAATTTTTGACTGAGAGTTTTTACCTTGGTTTGGTTTGGAAGCTGATAAGCAGTGATTGACTTCGCTGAATCTGTTAAAGGGGAGAAACATTGATAATTGTTTCTCTTCCTCTAACTCCTTTTCTGGTGTGTAGTTTCTTTTGAATAAAAATCCCTTTCAAAATTAAAATATTAGTTTTTGAAATAGAGATTATTTTATCTTCCTACAGTAATCTGCCTCATATCAATAGTATTTTTCAAAGTCTTGAGTCATTAGTTTGATTTTCTAAATCAAGTGATTGCATTTATCATATGTTGTATGGGTTTTGTTTTGTGAATCGTTCTTCTTTACTGCGGAGAGTCATCTCCTATGTCTGGAAGATAATCTCACAGCTGAGACTCTTTAATGATTATGAAAAGAAGAAAGCTTATAAAAGATGCGTAGTGCGCCAGATAATTTGAAAAAGAGGCATAAAATGAGCCCAAAACTGAAAAGATGCAAAATTGCCAAGTTGGATACACAAAGTGTATCAAAAATCAAAAGATGCGCAAAGCGCCAATCAATTTGAAAAAGAGGCACAAAATGAGCCCAACACAAGCTTTCTTTCCTTTCAGATTATTAAATGTCTTAGAGAAATCTGTGCGCCACTTAATATTTTCAAAAGCTTGAGTTTTGAAAATCCCGATTTCTGATTTTTTACTTTGTAACACTATTATATCAGATATTTTTCTGGAACGAGGCTTGAAAGGATTTCTTTTCAAATCTAATGTCTTTTATTCTGAATCGGATTTTTGTTTTGAAAGAGGTTTGCATCGATAAGGTGCCCGGGGTCAGAGTTACGAAAGTTGATTATTTCCAACCTTTTTGGATTTCAGCGCTGTCAATCGTCCTGTCATTGGTTTTTTAATCTAAAATCAAGGAAAAATTCTGATTTTCCTGTTTTGTTGTTGTTCTGTGTATGTTTTACTTTATATTTTATTTCCGTGTTATGTTTTTCCCTCCTCCTTTTTGTGATGTCAAAAGGGGGAGTCAGTTGTAGTCGTGTCTGTTTCTATTTTCTGAGTCATGTTTTCTGTATTGTTTGAGCTGTTAAATGAAAATTTAAAAAATGTGTGTTTTGTTTGATTTCTTAGTTTCATTTTATTTTCATCTTAGTTTCATTTTATTTTCATACTACTTTACAAATGTTTGCCATCATCAAAAAGGGGGAGATTGTTGCAAATCTGGTTTTGATGATGACAAACATGTTTCCAGTGTGTTTTTCTTGGCTAATCAGTTTCAGGCATAAAAGACCGCAAGCTACTCAAGCCAACTCAAGATCGGGTCCAAGTGTGTCAAATGTATGATTTTTTCTTTTATTGAGTCAATTGTAATGTAACTGATTCCCTAGCTAAGTAACCTTGTACACACACACTCAGGGAGAGAGATTGAGTGAATTAGAGTTTCTGTTAAAATTTTGTTCAGATCGTCCTGGACGATATCCACATCGTCCTGGACGATCCAGTTAAAACAGAAACCCTAATTAGGGCGACTAAGTTAAAAAGGACTGATTGAGCCGATCGTCCTGGACGATCTACGGATCGTACGGGACGATATTCCCAAATCAGAAATTCTCAGCCGCCAGATAAGTTAGGCAAGTTTTATTTTATGTATTTTGGTCTGATCGTCCCGGACGATACGTGTATCGTCCTGGACGATTCACTACAATCATGCCTAAATTAGTCTGGTAATTAAGGAAAGCCATTAATGTTTAATTGATACGATCACATCGTCCTGGACGATCGCAGGATCGTCCCGGACGATCGTGAACGTCTTGTGCATTTCAGCTGTACGTCCAGAACTATGTACAGGACGATTTGGGGCCTTTTTGAACTAATCGTACCGGACGATTACCCTATCGTACGGGACGATCAAGTCATTTTTTGGTCGTCCAGCACAGATTTCTCTGGACGACCCGAACTGTCTTCTGGACGATTTCCTTCAATTTGAACTAATCGTCCCGGACGATCGCAGGATCGTACGGGACGATATGAACAACTTTTTCTACTGATCGTCCAGAAGAGCCAGATCGTCCAGGCTGAAACAGCTGAATTTGAACTGATCGTACAGGACGATCTACCGATCGTCCTGGACGATCTTGGCCGATAAGTTGAGATTTAGGGCAAGTTTTAAGCCCTCCTTTAAAAGAATTTTTTCCTAGATTTGGAAAAATCTTTTGCTGCCTTCCTTCCCTGAGAAATCCTAGAGAGAGAGAGAGTTGGGAGAGAGAGAAGAGATCTTGTGAGGGGGAGTTAGTGAGGGATTCACTAAGGTTGCTCCAAGCACGGATCAGAGTCGTCTTCTCCGCTCGTCGTCTGTCGTCTAGTCGGTGTTCTTCGTGGGAGGATCGTTCGCAAGAAGATCCGGGTTCTCTGCCCGCTTCAGGAGGAAGCGAAAGGAGTTCGTGGGTTCTCTGCCCGCTTCAGGTGGAAGCAAAAGGAGTTCGAAGGTTCTCTGCCTGCTTCAGGAGGAAGCGAAAGGAGGTCGGGTTCTCTGCCTCACCGTGTGGTGAAAAGGAGGTGTTTTGTACAGGCTTCTCCGCCTTGCTGTGGGAGCAAAAGGAGAGTCACTTTCGTTTAGTGCAATACCCGGAGGGGAGGCTCCGGGGAGTGGACGTAGGTCAAGTTGACCGAACCACTATAAAATCTGGTTTGCTTTTCTGATTCAGCTTTGCACTTTACTTTTCAATATAAACTGCTTGGGTGATTATTATTGGTTGATCTTTTCGTTATTGTTTACTTGTTTCCGCTGCTAAGTATAGAAAAGATTTTTTTGTTGTTATCGTGAAATTTTTAAATAACCAATTCACCCCCCCTCTTGGTTTGCCTCGGGACTAGTTCAGTAGGGCTTAACATCCCTATCGAACTTTCATAACGAAGAGTGTGCGTACCTAGAACCAAGGATATTATAACTAATTGGCATCCACTTAGGATGTTTTGACCTATCCGAGGTTGTGAATTGAAGCATTTGGTTATGCTTCTTAACCTGTGTGGAAGAGGTCTGATCAAATCCCCCTGGGACTGATCATCCTGGATTGAGTTGCAATTGGGTTGCGTATTACTCGCATCTAGGATTTTAAGATTAAGGCTCACAGTGTGCGTGAGATTACAGTCCTAATTGAAGGAGGCAATAATGTAACTGAACAAGGGAACAGAACTTTACTGCACTTAACAACACCATACTTCCCTGATACAATTCAAAGATAGGAGCTACAAATGTTACTGTCAATATAGGAGGTAAACGAAACTTAACACATACAACACTTGAAAATAAAAATACTTTTATCTTCTACTGATAGTATTTGTGAAGGTTATCCACATTCCAGGTCCGAGGAAGCATCTTTCCTTCAGCATCTTTTAGTTTGAAAGTTTTGGGTTTCACTACGGCTGCCACAAAGTACGGACCCTCCAGAGGAGGGAGAGTTTGTTGCGCTGAGGGCCTTTTCCTGCCGCCTCAATGCTGAGCAGAACCAGATCCCCTATCGCTATACGGCATGGTTTCATCCTTTGGTTATAGTGACGGGCAATCCTCTGGTGATATGCAGCGGTCTTGAGTGCCGCTTCATCTCTTATTTCTGGGAGGAGGTCTAGATTGCATCTGAGCCTTTCTTCGTTGCCGTTGAAGTCAAAAGTTTGGACTTTATGACTTGGAACTCCAATGTCAACTGGAATGATGGCTTCAGTGCCAAAGCAGAGATTGTATGGGGTTTCTCCTGTTGGGGTTCATGCCATGGTACGATAGGCCCAGAGGACATTTGGGAGTTCATCAGCCCATTGCCCCCCAGCCTTCTCCAAGCGTGTCTTCAATCCTTTCAGAATCATCCGGTTAGTAACCTCTGTCTGTCCATTGGTCTGGGGATGGGCCACAGCCGTGTGTACTAGCTTAATGTGAAGATATTTACAAAATGTGGTAAAGAACTTTCCCATGAACTGTGTTCCGTTATCTGTGATCACCTTGGCGGGAATGCCGAAACGGCATATTATGTTCTTCCATAAGAACTGCTTAGCATTTGCTTCTGTGATTTTTGCCAGAGGCTCGGCCTCTACCCACTTGGTGAAATAATCCACAGCTAGTATAATAAATTTTCGTTGTCCAGTGGCTATGGGGAAGGGCCCCATAATGTCGATCCCCCACTGAGCAAAAGGCCAGGGACTCTGTAGTGTTGAGATTTCTGTAGCAGGTAGATGGGTAAGGTTGGCATGCAATTGATAATTATTGTACTTTCGTACGAACTCTAGTGCATCTTGTTTCATCGTGGGCCAGTAGAAACCTTGTCTCATTATCTTATGGGCGAGTTCCGCCAAAATGTTCTCCACAGATGCCTGAATGTACTTCTCGGAGCGCATAGTTAGCTTCTGAAGGAGGGAGGCACTTGAGGTAGGGCCCTGTGAAAGCCCGTTTGTATAACTCTCCATTTACAACAGTAAAGTTGGATGCCTGCCTCCGAAGTCGTACTGCTGCTATTGGGTCTTCTGGAAGAACACCTTCTTGTAAGAAAGATAGGAGAGGGCTGATCCAGGATATCTCTCCTAATTCAATTGACTGCATTATCCACGGGCCCGGAATACTTGGAAAATATATCTCCTCGATATACCTTCTTTTGTATGTGTCATCGGTTATAGCCGTAGCTAGTTTGGAGAGGGCGTCTGCTCGTGTATTTTGTTCTCAAAGAATATGTATAACTTGATGTTCGCTTATACGAGCTAGGAGCAGATTTACCATGTTACAATAAAGTGCCAATTGGGGGTTATGGATTTCAAACTCCCCCTCCACCTGTGAAGCAACTAGTTGTGAATCAGTGTAGATCACCAGGTTTTGAACTTCACAGTCAATTGCCAGGCGTAATCCAGCAATAAGAGCCTCATATTCTGCTGCGTTGTTTGTTGCCGGGAACTTGAGTCGGAGCCCGTATTCAAGAGGAACTTATTGTGGAGAGATCAACAAGATCCCTGCTCCAGCACCTGAACTTCCGGATGCTCCATCAACATACATCGTCCAGCACGGGGGAGAAGGAGAAGTGCTTAGTGACTTGTCAGATACTGAGATGGTGCATTCAACCATGAAATCTGCAAGTGCCTGGGACTTGATATCCGGTCTGGGCAGGTAATGAATGTCAAATTCTCCCAGTTCTATAGACCACTTGATGAGCCTGCCAGAGGCTTCGGGCTTCTGCAGGACATTTTTTAGTGGCAGATTCATGTAGACCCCAATCATATGGGCCTGGAAGTAGGGGCATAGCTTCCTAGCTGAGTAGACTAAGGCTAGCGCTGTTTTATCTGCTACGGGATAACGTCCTTCTGTTTCAGATAGGATCTTGCTAACATAGTATACATGGTGCTGAGTAGCATTCTGTTCTCAGACTAGGACTGAACTGATTGCCTGGGCGGAAACAGCCAAGTACAAAAATAATTTTTCCCCTGGAATTGGCTTTGAGAGTAGTGGAGGTGAAGCAAGATAGGTTCGAAGCTGCTCAAATGCCTCTTGACATTCATCAGTCCATTGAAATCCTGAGTTACGGGCCACTCGGAGGATCTTAAAAAGGGCAGATATTTATCCCCGCAGCGAGCTAAGAAATGAGAGAGTGCTGCGATCCTTCTGTTTAGTCTCTGGACTTCTTTGATGTTCCTTGCAGGTACCATATCCCTTAGAGCCTGGATCTTCTCAGGATTGGCTTCAATTCCCCGGTGGGTGACCATAAACCCCAAGAATTTTCCTGAGGCAACTCCGAACGCACATTTAGAGGGTTGAGGCGCATGTTATAGGATCGCAGAAGACAGAAGCACTGTTCTAAATCTGAGATATGCTATGATTTTTTAAGACTTTTGACCAGCATGTCATCCACGTATACCTCCATAGTATGCCCAATAAGGTCTTTAAATACCTTATTCATGAGACGCTGATATGTGGCTCCTGCATTTTTTAGTCCGAAGGGCATAACTTGGTAACAATATAGTCCTCTGTCTGTTTGAAAAGCTGTCGCCTCCTCATCTGCGGGATTCATCCTTATTTGGTTGTAGCATGAGTAGGCATCCATAAAGCTCAGCATTTGGTGCCCAGATGTGGCATCCACTAGTTGATCGATGCGAGGGAGAGGAAAGTTGTCTTTCGGACAGGCATTATTGAGGTTTGTATAGTCTACGCACATCCTCCAAGCTCCACTAGTCTTTTTGACCATGACTATATTTGCCAGCCAGGTGGGATAGTGTACTTCCCGTATGAATTCAGCTTTTAGGAGTTTGTCAACCTCCTTTTCAATTGCTTGCTGGCGCTCTGATGCGAAATTCTGCTTCTTCTGGATTACTAGCTTGTAGGTTGGGTTTATTCTGAGAGAGTGGGTGATTACCTCGGGGTTGATTCCTGGCATATCCGCTGGAGTCTAGGCGAAGACATTCTGATTTTTTTGTAGAAATTCTACGTACTTCGTCTTTTCTTCTTCTAAGAGTAATGACCTGATCTGTACGTTCTTGAAGGATGTTAATTGGACAGGGAGATATGGGCAAGGTCCTCGACGGGGGAAGCCTTTTGAGGAACGTCTTCATTTCGTAAATCAAAGTCCTCGATGCTCATGGTAATTGATGGGCGCGGTTGAGCTTATCGAAGATAATAGGATTGTGCTTCTTGCTGATCTCCTTGCACTATACCAATTCCTGCTGGGGTGAGAAATTTTCACTTTAGGTGTGGGATTGAGGCAACAACCCTGAAGATCGATTGTAAGGGCCTTCCAAAGATAGCATTATATGCTGATTCTGACTTCACGATAATAAATTGGATAGAGTGTGTGTCTTGTCGGGGGAACTCTCCTAGTATGACAGGAAGGCTGATCGTGCCTTCTACTCGTACGGGCTGATTGTTAAATCCGTATAACGGTCCTGCGGCAAGCTAGAGTTTTTCTCTTGCAAGACCCAAGCTAAGAAAAGTGGAGTAGAATAATACAACTACAGAGCTCCCGTTGTCTACCATGATTCTCTTGACCTTATAGCATGGATCACCGATTCCTGCACTTATTACGAGTGGGTCTTGATGAGGGGTCTTCACCCCTTCCAGGTCTGAATCATTGAAGGCAATAGAATGGTTGGCACGAGACTTCTTTGGTGTAGGCTCTTTGGTGATGGCGATCAGTACTTGACTTGGCATTGAAGGTCCCCCAGCAATGGTTTCAATTTCGCCCACCATCTGACGATTGTTTGCTGGTTGTTTTTGTTGTTGAATCTGCCCCCCAGCTTGGACACCATCCTCCCGGGTTGTTGGATTCTTGACAGATTATCGGAGATACCCCTGCTGGATCAGTGTTTCGATCTCTTCTTTGAGCTTTCTGCAGGCTTCGGTAGTATGCCCATGACTGCGGTGGAAGTGGCAATATTGTTCCTGATTCCCGTTATTGGGTTTTAAAGGTTGAGGCCACTTAACGCTTTCCTGATTTTGGATGGCCATTAGCACATTGGCCCGGGACGCGTTGAGTGGTGTATACTCCTTTTCTGGGCGAGATTCTCGCTATGGCTGTGAGGGTCGAGGGGGCAAACTAGCGTTCTTCTTTCGATGGGAGGAAGGATTTTCCATCCCAGGTGTGCTTTTTCGTTTCCCAGTTGTTTGCTCGAACTGCTTCCTGTGGGCATTGATGGCCTCATCGACAGATATTTGTGCCTCTACATGATGGATTAGGTCAGCATATGAAGGGACCGTATCCCGCATAAGGGCTGAGTAAAAAGGGCCTGGGCGGAGTCCTTCAAGAAAGACTCCTCTGAGTAACTCAGGATCTACTCCAGGAATCTGTCGAGCTTCAGTAGAAAACCTCTGGAAGTACTCCTTGAGGGACTCATTTTCGTTCTGTCGGATTCAGAGAGATGGGAGGAGTCCTTTAGCCATCCTTCGATTGGTGACAAATTGTTCGACGAACACTTTGGCTAATTTAACAAACATGGGAATAGATCCGGCAGAGAGCGAATAAAACCATGTTCGGGCCTGCCCTTTATAAGTGGCAGGAAAGACTTAGCAGAGGAGCGCATCTGAAGCTCGCTGGATGTGCATTATAGTTCTGTAGTGATCGATATACTCGTATGGGTCTGATGTCCCATCATAGGAATTGATGCTAGGTAGCTTGAATCCTGCTGGGATAGGATGCTGAAGAATGGCCTCAGTCAGAGGTGATGACTCCTAGAAATTCCATGGGTGAGGTGGTTGCCTCACACCTCCCCCAGGGAATTCTTCTCAGACCAGCCTTCGCAATTCATGCCTTAGGGCGTTTCGAGGGAGTTCAGCAATATGGGGCTGGGCTAGGCCTTCGGGAGCGTTTTGAGGAATGCGGTGTTGCTGATCTGCACGCGAAGGATGGGTAAAGCTGGCGGTGTCAGCAAGTTTGTCATCTTGACGTGTTGGGGGACGTCTCCTTGGTGGAGGGAGAGGAAACTCGACATGAAGGTGGTCTGCTGGAACATCTTTGACTCTTGGCGAATCTCGAGGGAGTAGAATATCGTCAGGAGGTGCTAGTGTAGGTGTTCGGATCTCTCGTAGAAGTTGAAGGATCTCCTTCTGGGAATCCGCCATCCTTTGAATGTGATCTTCCATGGACGGTCCTGAAGTTCCTTCTCCGGCAGGGTTTTGGCCACCGGGCTGAAATGAGGCGGACTCCTGGCGTCCCTGATTCAGGGACTGATTCCGAGATTGGTTTGAATTGGAGTGAGAGGCTCCCATGATGCGATTACTGCGCCTGTTGGCCATTGCAGTGGTGCTTCAGGATAGTGGGACAGTCTTTCCCACAGACGGTGCCAAACTGTTGCGGGCTAGAATATACGCGACGATAGAGTTAAAATACTACTTCTTAGCATTGTACGGATATCCAGCCCACACATAGAGAACACAAGATTTTTACGTGGATACCCTAAAAAGTGAAAAAACCGTGGGGCCTGGCCTAGTTTGAAATGTTTCCACTAGAACTTGAGCAGATTACAGGGACTGACTCGCCTTCAAGGGCGATCAGATTACAAATATCACCCGTAGGGCGAAAGTTAGAGGCTTCTGAGGGCCTAAGGTCGCTCTGGCAGAACTTCAGGGTCACCTGGCGGTCTGGCAGAGTTTTGGTCCTTAGGTAGTTGTCGGGCAGAGTTGAGGACGGTAAATGGTGGTCCGACGGAACTCCGGTGTCAGGCGGTGGTCCGGCGAAGTGCAGGGCCTCAGGTGGTGGTCCGGCGAAGAGCAGGGCCTCAGGTGGTGGTCCGGCGAAGTGGAGGGCCTCAGGTGGGGGTCCGGCGAAGTGCAGAGCCTCAGGTGGTGGTCTGGTGAAGAGCAGGGCCTCAGGTTGTGGTCCGGCGAAGTGCAGGGCCTCAGGTGGTGGTCCGGGGAAGTGGAGGGCCTCAGGTGGTGGTCCGGCGAAGTGCAGGGCCTCAGGTGGTGGTCCGGCAAAGAGCAGGGCCTCAGGTGGTGGTCCGGCGAAGTGCAGAGCCTCAGGTGGTGGTCCAGCGAAGAGCAGGGCCTCAGGTGGTGGTCTGGCGAAGTGCAGGGCCTCAGGTGGTGGTCCGGCGAAGTTCAGGGCCTCAGGTGGTGGTCCGGCGAAAAGCAGGGCCTCAAGTGGTGGTCCGGCGAAGTGCAGGGCCTCAGATGGTGGTTCGGCGGAACTCCGGCTTCAGGCGGTGGTCCGACGAAACTCCGACGGTGGTCGAGGAGGAGCGAGGGGGCAAGAGCTCTCTCTTTTTCTCCTTAGGAATAGGTGTCTTCCTCAAGAGGAGAGGGGGGCTCTATTTATAGATTTTCGTGAGTGGCATGGCCCGTAAATAGGTGAAAGATCAGGGGTAGTTAGGGAGTGGTTTGAATGGACGGCTGATCTTGAATCCTTTGATCATAGATCGTTCGCTGGACATTTGAAGGTCTTAATGATGTTGGAATTTGGCGATCTTGGGCTCATTGGATTCGTCTCGTTGAGACGCTCGATTCGAATATAAGCATGTCACATTTGGAGATCGTTTGGTAATCCAAATTATGGTTTGAACCTTCCAATAGTGCTTCGGACTCTTGATTTGGACCCATTTGGGCTCGGATTGGGTCGAACTTGGTGTTGTTGTGTTCGTAGTTCCGAGACGTTCAGTTTGACTATAAGTTCACTGAAATCGGAGTTTGGATGATCCCAAATTTAATTTTGGAAGTTTCCAACTTGATTTTGCCTCAAGATTCGTGCCAGATCAAGATAATTTTTTGATGACGTATCAGTAATAATATTTTGTTATCACCAAAAATCATAATCTCAATCTTGATTCCTGATTTGCAACAGTGAAATTATTACATTCTTTAGGTAAAAACTTTTAAACTTTGAAAAGATCAATAAAATTCTATGTGGTCTACTTGATAAATTTTTGGTAAGTGATTATTTACTTCTCTAAATAGTTAAAGGAAGAGAAATTGATGACTATCCCTCTTCCTTTAGCTCCTTTAGTGGTGAAACTTCTTTTTGAATCAAAATCTATTTCAATTTAAAAATTTGACCTAGAAATAGAGATCTACTTCATCTTCCTACATTTCATTATCTCTTATAAAAATTTTTGCAAGTCAATGAATCTTCTTTAAATTTCTTAATCAAGTTGTTTATTTCTATCATATGGATAGGGTTTTGCTTTGCGGTTTACTCTTCTTTATATAAGAGAGTTAGTTCTTTTTTCTCTTAATTTGGAAGATAATCACAAAATGAGCCCAAAATGAAAAGATGCATAATGTCCGCCAAATAATTGCAAGATACACAAAATGTATCAAAAATTACTAAAGAGGCACAAATATGCCCATAATGAGTTAGCTCTCCTTTCTTTCAAATTTTAAATCTTAGAAAAATCCATGTGCTAATTGATATCTTCAACACTTGAGTTTTAAAATCATGATTCCTGATTCATTATTTTTTGCATTAATATTCTATTAGATATATTTCATGCAAGAAGATTAAGAAGATTAAAATTCCTTTTCTAATTTATTTTCTCAATTAATTTTTTATTGAAAAGATTTTTAACCTATAAGGAACTTGAGTTAGGGTGAGTAAAACTCGAATCTCTAACCTTTCTAGCTTTAAGCATTGTCAATGCATTTCTTACTAAGCTTTTGAATAAAATCAAGAGGTAACTTTCACCTTTCCAAAAAAATTTGTTGAAATTAATTGATTCTTTAAAATATCACCATCACCATCTTTTCCAGCTAATCAAGGTCCATGTTATCTTTAATTTGTTATGCTTATTTTGTTCATTTGTGCTTCTCTTCTTTTTGAAATGTCAAAGGGTGAGAATGTATTTGACTTGTTATATTGGTGTTAAGTTGCATCTACTTTCATCTTATATTTGCATTTGTTCATCTATATGTATTTATTTTTTTATTATTTTAGTTTCTAAAATTTATTTGTCTTAATAACTTAAAATTTGAAAAAGGAAAGAAAAAAAGAAAAAAAGACTTTTGATTTTCCCCCCTTTTTTCAATATAATCATCTTAGTGAGGGGAAGATTATAGAAAATATTTTTTAAATTTGTAAACTCAACTAGTAATGTTTGCCATCATCAAAAAGTGAGAGATTATTGTAACTCAAGCTCATGAGTTTA